>CM039733.1:34181723-34781723 GCA_022539455.1 Dendrobium nobile | reverse complement strand
TTAGTGCATTCAATCTTTAATGTAAAGTCAAAATGGTTCACCTCTATACTAAGTCCATGCCTAGTCCTAACACCATCACTGGGTTCACCTAAAATCAATTACTTAGGGTGATTCTTAGAAAATCACCATTCTCCAAGTAAAGGATTTTATAATCTAACCTTCTCATCTAAAATTGTTTTTTTAATTTCTTGGGAGACATTTTCAATACGATCATCTTCTAACCTTGGCTCTTCCGAAATGCCAAATTCATTAAACACAACATGTGTGGTCTCCTCAACTACCAATATTCTCTTGTTAAAAACTCTATAACATTTTCCAATACCAGAATATCCAAGAAAAACTCCTTCATCAAATATTGGATCAAATTTTCCTAAATGAGTTTTGCCATTATTATAAATGAACACTTTACATGCAAAAACATGCAAATATAAAAAATTTGGTGTTCTCCACTTAAGAAGTTTATAGGGTATTTTATTTAATTTGGATATAATGTTCATCTTATTAAAAACGTAAAAAGCTGTACTAATCGCTTCAGTCCAAAAATATTTTGGAAGTGAGTATTCTTCCAACATGGTTCTAGCAGCTTCAATTAATACTCTATTCTTTCTTTCTACTAACACATTATGTTGAGGGGTCCTAGGTGCTAAAAATTTGGATCTTTTATTATGATGTTTTGATTTGGTAAAGAGGACATCATACTTTTCCTTCATGGTTCTTTCTCATTATTTTGTTCTGTTCAGGTGATATTAAGTCATCCACAATCCCTACTTTGATCAAGCTAAGTAAATGTTGGACACTTCATTTCCCCTTTTACTATGTTGTTGTGATCTAGACAGGCAGGTTTTTTATTTTCTTCCTTCCTTCTTCTATCATGCTATTTAGATCTCTTCAAGTGGACATTAGACCTTCCTTCATTGTAACTTTCTCATTATTTTGATATGGTCAGGTGAGTATCAAGTCATTCTTATAACATTTAGAGTGAGAGAAGCTATGGATTTCTAGTGAGAGAAAGTTCACCGCCTGATTTGAATTTTAGTTTTCCGCGGGATTCCCGCATTCAGTGGTAGAGGCATCGGATGATCCCCGGTGTTTTTCTACCGGTGTCATGAATGCTCCGCGACCTTATGGATCTCTACGTCCTAATGGTAGAGTTTCAAATGGTATTGTGATCAGAGAAGGAGAAGTATCGTCGTGCCGTCAACTTTATGTTGAAGGCATGGGAAAGAACATTATGGTTGAAAGTATGGCTGGGAAGAAGAGTATGGGTGTGAAGAGAAATCCAGGTTTGGCAATTCTTGAATCATCAGCTTTGGTTGATTTAAATTTACGTGTGAACAAGTTTTCTGGAGTTCTTGATACGCTTAAGGGGCATAATATCGAAGATGATTTGAATTCGGTGAAGGTTCTGAAGGTAGGTGAAAATGTTGAGGATCATGTTATAGATCCAATGGATGCTGGAGTCCAAAAGAATAAGATGAATGTTAGCCCAAGACAGGAGGGTAGGAGTTTGGGTGAGGTTGCTGAAGCCTGGTTGAAATTGAAGCCAATCAAGATTTCATTCAATAGGGACCAGGTTGAATTTTCAGAGGATGGCATTGCTGTCAAGTTGAACGCAGATATAGAGGCAAAGAATTCTCAAATTTTGAAGAATTCAGTGGTAATTAAAGTGTTGGGTAATAATGTCCCATTTTCGGTGTACAGCATAGAATTTAGGAGGCAATGGAGCAAATTTGGTGGATTTCACTTGACATCTATTAGTATGAACTGGATTTTGTGTTAATAAGAAGGTCACTATGCATAAGGAAATCAAGGTGGTGGATGAGAAGGTTGCTGATGTTGGAAAAACTGTCCTGGTTCCAGGAGTTTATTTTGAAACTGAGAATTCTGTTGGGGATAAGAATTCAGATACTATTTTAACCAATAGATTTGTAGTTCTGGGTGATAGTATTGAAGAAGAAAGTATGGGAAATCATGCAGATGTTGATAAAACAGAAGAAGGAGGTTTGGAAAATATGGATCCAAATGTCAATAACTGTGGTTTGGGTTCATATAGTGGTGCTGCCAAGTTTAAGCTATCCAAGGAATTGAGATCACTAGGGCCTGTTGAACCTGACTACAAGAAAAAGAAGTGGGATGGTAGGTTGAACCCCAAGGATGGGGAGAGACCATCTGCACTTGTTTAATGTCATCCATTCTTTTTTGGAATTGTAGGGGGGCTAGGAAAAAAGAGGCTTCCCTATACTTGAAGGACATTGTTAGAGATTATAATGTGTATTTTATTGGGCTTATGGAGACCAAATTGTCTAGTATTAATAGGAGGGATGTTGACTATTTTATTGGGAATGAATGGAAGTATTTTCATTACCTTGCGGTTGGTACATCAAGAGGCATTTTGGTGTTATGGAATAGGAAATTGGTGTCTTTTGAGGTTATGGAGACATCATCACAAGCCATTGTTGGTAGTCTGATGGTTCCCATCTTGGGAACTTGGAGAGTTGCCACGGTTTACGGGAGTAGATGTTGTAAGGAAAGGGGGAGCCAGTGGAAGCAACTTCAGGAGTGTATGGAGGATTCAATTCCTTCCATTATTGGAGGGGGTTTTAATTGCATCATTAGCAAGGAGGAGAAGAGAGGAGGCAAGAGGTTCTTGTTTTCAAAAGGACCTAGGGAGATGAAGAGCTTTATGGTGAATTTAGATTTTCATGATATTGGAAGTGTTGGACCAAGGTTTACTTGGTGTAACAACAAAGAGGGCACCTCTCAGTTTTGGGAGAGGATGGACAGATGTATGTTAAATTTGGCTGCTATTTAAAAGCTTTCAGTTGCTACTATCAAGCATCTTGCTAGAGTGGCATCTGACCACAGACCTATTGTTCTGAATATGAGAGATAAATAGCAGTTCAAGGCTAAAACCTTTAAGTTTGAGGACACTTAGAGATTGTACCCAGCAGCTAAGAGCATTGTTTATCACTCTTGGAAGAAGAATGACTTTGGTGATGACTATATGATCTTGCAAAGGAAGCTCAACCATACTTTAAAGGCACTATTTTTTTGGAATAAGAATAAGTGCAAAGATTTGAATTTGTTCAAGGAAAATTTGAAGAAGGAAATCCTTGATCTTCAAAACAAAGAAGCTTTGGGTGATAATTGGTCGAGTGATGACCTTTTAGTGCCTAGAAACAAAGTTCATGAACTTAATGTCACAATGAGGAGATTGTCTACTTGGTGGAATCAAAGGGCAAAGGTAAGGTGGCATGAGGAAGGAGATACAAATTCAAAGTTCTTTCAAAGTTTTGCATCGGCAATAAAAAATGGAAACCAAATTAATCAGATTAAAGATGAGTTCAATATAATGCATGATGAGGAGGATCAAATTGAGAAGGTTTTCACACAATTTTTTGAGAAGAAGTGGAAATATAGAGAATGTGAGCTGACGGGTTGGCCATTGGTTGATGAAAATCAAAAGGTTAGTGAAGAGGATATGGTGATGCTTAATGAGGATTTCTCTATGAATGAACTGCAACTCTTGGTTTTTAAGCAGGGAAATAGCAAGGCACCAGGTATTGATGGAGTTACCTCTTCTTTTTACAAGAGTTATTGGAGTATTGTTTGGGAGACTCTTTGGAGTGCTATCAATCAGTTTTTCAAATCCGGCATTATGAATAGGGAGTGGAAGGATGAATTAATTGCTTTGATTTCTAAATTAAAGTACCCTTTAATTCCATCAAATTGTAGGTCTATTAGCCTATGTCAAACTAAGTACAAAATTGTGGCTAGTATGCTAGTTAACAGATTGAAGAAGGTTATTGCCAAGATGGTTTCTGAAGAGCAAGTAGCATTCATTCCTGGAAGATCCATTTCAGAGCATTATCTTTAGGCTCAGGAGATCCTTCATAAGTTCAAATTATCAAAGAATAAGAAGGGGATGATGGCTCTTAAATTGGATATGGAGCAGGCCTACGATAGCATGGGATGGGCAACACTTCGTCAGGTTCTTAAGTGGTACGGCTTTCCTACTGTTTTCTCTAACTTCCTTATGAAATGTGTTGTAGATGTAAGGTTTTCTATCATCATCAATGGAAGGAACTCCAAGTGGATTTGTGCTCAAAGTGGATTCCACCAAGTATGTCCACTTTCTCCTTACCTTTTCATACTATGTTCTCAACTCATGTCCAACTCATTGGAGCAAAGGGGGAAGAATCTTTGCATTCAGATTTCACTTAGAGGTCCAAAGATCACACATCTCCTTTATGCAGATGATGTGTTGATCTTTTCTCATGTTTCCATTACTTTAGCCAACGCATTGAAGACCATAGTGGAGGATTTTTGTAAGTGGACAGGGCAAAGAGTCAATGTCAGCAAATCACAGATTTTGTTTGGTAAGGTGGTTAGTTATTCTATTTAGAAGAAAATTGCTAGAGTTCTCGGCTTCAAAGAGATCAAGGAAATGAAGTACTTAGGAGTAAAGATTTCCCTTAGTAGGATCAAGATGGCAGATTTTCAAGAACTTATGAGTACTGTCATGGACAAACTCAACTCTTGGGGTAAGAAATCTTTGTCAATGGGAGGTATGCTTACTCTCATTGAAACCTCTTTGTTATCTATGCCAAATTTTTTAATTACTCATTTTTCGGTTCCCAAAAGAGTATTGTATGAGTTGGAAAAATTATGTAGAAATTTCATTTGGCATAAGAATGATGGAACCAATGGTATGCATTATATTGCTTGGGGAGAAATTTGCAAGCCAAGAAGTATGGGTGGGATGGGCTTGCATTCTCCTTTATTAAGATTTGGCTCTTTAAGATCTAGATTGGCTTGAAACTATATTCAGAAACCGGACTCTTTGTTCCATCAAGCATTGAAAGCTAAATTTGGTGATGATGTTATGAATGGTGATCAAAAGAAGGTTACTTCTAGTGCTTGGAAGATTTTTTTAGATGGGGGAAAGAATTTGAAATTCGCTATTAGATGGAAGGTGGGCAAAGGTGACAAGATCATTGTCTTGAATGATGCTTGGTTGCTTGATAAAAGCATCAACTGATGGCCAATGTATGTTGATTGTGATGTGCTAGATGGTATCTATGTTCAACAGCTATTGGTAAATAATGGTGAATGGAATCTTAATTTGTTACAAAGAGCCTTTCATCCGGAGCTAATTCTTTTGATTAGACAAATTCATATTGAGTATGAGGAGGAGGATCGGATGGAGATGCTGAAATGGTGTTCGGGTAAAACAGTTTCTGCATTGGTGTATGAATAAGTGCTGTTCAACAGATGTACCTTTGAAGATGTTGAGTTTTATAGCTGGTTGCAGGAACTTAAACTCAATAAGAAGGTTGAAATCTTCTTGTGGAGGTTAGGTAAAGCTGCGATTCCTACGAATCTGTTTCTTAAAAATCACAGAATTACTGAGATTGCTGTTTGTGCTAGAGGCTGTCAAGTGGATGAATCTTATGAGCATATAATGGTTCAATGTAAATATATGGTGGAAGTCATTATGAAGATGCGTGAATGGGGTATTCTCATCCCTGTTTTCAGTTCTCTGGATTGCTGTTTACAAGAGCTAAAGAGGCTATCAAGTTGTAACTCTGGAATTGTCAAGGTTTATTGTACAATTATGTATCTATCTTGGAAGAACCGGAATTCTGTGAAGCATGGTAAGGTTTCATTGCCTTGTTCTATGGTTGCTTCTAATGCATGGTTCTTAGCCATGTCCAAATCTAGTCCATATCTCTCTAACTGGGATACTAATCTCCTTAGGGAGTTTCCAAATACTTGGCGCCCTCCACCGAAAGATTGGATTAAGATTAACTTGGATGCCTCTTTGCTTAGCTCCAATCTTGCCGGTATTGGTGGTGTTTTTTGGGATCACAAAGGCCGGTTGATCAGTGCATTTGGGAAAAAAAAGGCCCATTGGGATGTTGCTCAGCTTGAGATGGAAATCGTTCTCATGGTGAAGGAGTTCCTTAAGAGTTGGATGTTGGAGTGCAAGGGGTTGATCATTGAGAGTGATAATGTCAATATTATCCAATTCATTCAAGACTCATTGAAGAAGAATAAATGGCATACGGATAGGTGGCCAGCAAAGGATTTATTTTTTTTAAATGATTTCAATAAAGTTATTTTCCATCATGCCTATAGATGTTGTAATAAAGTAGCAAATTTTTGTGCTACTTTGGCATTGGAAAGTATTTTTTCTTTTGATAGTTTTTCTTTAGAGAGCATTCCTTCCTTCTTGATGGACTTAATCAAGGAGGAATGTGATCCTTTTATAACTTGTAACTAGTTCTTTGTTGCTTTTTAATGCACATTGGTGCAATTTTCAAAAAAAAAAAAAAATCAAGTCATTCTCATTCAACATTTCTATATGATCAAGTGAATGATGAATTCATTTCTACCCTTTTATCCCACCATTTAGTATTGTGTGATCATTACATGATTCATTGGTTGTTGCATAGTTATGGGTTTATTAAGTTTTCTTGGATTATTATTGAATTGGACATTCTTAAAGATAAGGAGGTAAATGCCAACACATACGGTTTGCTTGGTGTTCACAACACTTAATAGGTGTTTATTTGTTGGCTTCATTTTTTGCACATATTCCCTCAAGCAAGCAAATTGTGCCCCGATAAACCTAATTTGAGTCAAAATGGCACCGATTTAGTTTAATTTAATCAAATTAATATAATCAAACAATATTGAACCAAAATTGAATCAAATTGAGTTAGATTAATCTTAATCCAGGCTTAGATCTGAACTAAAAATAGTTTAATTAAATTGAACTCAATTTGAATGAATGCTTCAAATAATTTGAATGGTTTTCTATGTCAAGATTTAAAATAGAATGGTTATGATTAAGTTGGTAGTGGTTGGATATCTTTCTTGATATATGTTATCTCTAATAGTAAATAACTATTATTTTTTGTTTTCAAATTAGTGAGGCGAAGGGGATAAAATGGCAGGCTTCTGCTTTCAGTAGAGGCATACTTTTCCTTCAGTAGAGAGAGTAGAGAACAAAAGAGCTCTCTCAAGAATTAAACCCCGGCCACACTCTTCCTGTCTGGTAAACAAATTTCTCACCACTCCATTTATCTCCTCTTTGAATAGAAGCAAGAAAGCCACAGCTCCTTCCTCCTTTGGCTATGTCATTCAAACTGACCTAGGTCACACAACATACTCCTCCTCTCTTTGTTCCTTTGGAGCAACACAGGAGCCGTAGCCCAAATTCAATCCAAAAAAAGGTCAAAACTTGCCACCCGTTGCCCCTTTCTCACACGAGAAATAGGATAAAGCCTCCCTCTCAGTCGCCACTCATTTGCCTAGATATCCCTTTGGTCTGACTACTGAAGATGCATCAAGCTCTCCTGACCGACTTCCCCTTAATATCGGGCTCCCCTGCCGAACGCTGACCTGAATTGGTAAATTTTCCTTTTCCTTTCTTTCCTATTCTCTTTTTTTCATTCTAATTTCTTTCTTCTTTTGCCTCATCATCAACATCTTCTTCTTGCTTCCCTTTTCTATTTCCTTCCTCTTCTATTCCTATTCTTCCTCCCCATTTATTTCCCTTTGTTTCCCTAATTTTTTTTCTTTTTTTTCTTTCTCCTTCTCCTACTCCTCCTCCCACTTTGACCTTCTCTTTCAAAATTAAAGATGTAAAACCTAAAGTAAATATAAAAGGGATGCACACCTCTTGTTGATATGAATGAACTTTTTAAATTAGTCTAAATATGTACATGATATGATATGTAAACACAAAAAAATTTGAAATATGTATCTCCTTTTAATGATTTCCATCAAGTTCCTTGCAACCTAAACTTATAAAGCTACATAGGAGTTGGAAGAGGATGTAGGGTTCACATATATGTGTGTATGTTGTGAATGGTGGCTGATTTCACAAAACTCCTATCACTTTGTTATGTTCATGAGGTTAGATGTGGGAGTAATAGTAAAAAATAAAATGATTTGGAACTTTAAAGCAATATCATCATATCAAAATCCACTATTAGTGTATGTTATGCATGTTTGTGGTTTGGATTGGCTATTGGAGTGTTTCCATCTAGCTTTATTTTACTAAAACATTTGAATTGGATTTTCCTTGAGAGAATGGGATGAATTGATATGTAATTTTGTTCAAATGCTTTTGTAATTAAAACCAAAATTCTTCTTTGGCTTGCATATGTACGTTTGAAGACATATGTTTTGTTGGTTCATTTTATTAGCATGGAACCTAAAAATGATCAAATTGAAGTTTAGCATGGAGGTTCGAACTTATATGTGCTTGGTTGCCTAAATTGTTGCATGTATAAGGTGAGCTCGACCTTATGACTTAGAGCTTTAATGGGTCCTCTCATCATATATGGGTCCGCTCATCATATATTATCCTCCTTTGTTCTTGCTCTTTTAGTAATTTATTTCCACATATACACTCATTTATTGCTTTTAACTTGATCTATTAAATGAATCCTAAAAGTTTCATATTAAATTTTGATTTAATGATTAATAAGAAATTTGGTGGTGATTTTGGCATGACTAAAGTATTTCAATTATGTTGAGAATGATTAATAGTTGAGTGCAACCATTTGTTAATCTTTCCTTCTTGCATTTTATTTTTAAAAAAATTATAATTTTAATGATGTGCACTTTACAAGAATCTTGACTGATGATAATTTCTAGTGTTGAATTCTTATATCCATTTTGAGCTTCAAATTATTTCATGCTAATGAGTAGATTCAATTCATGATTATGATGTAGATGTATATTCATATTTGGACTTTAAAAATGTCAACGTATTTAATTCAAACATCATGTTATGTTAAAGTTGTATGTTATGTTCTGATTGTAACACAACTTGTAAGTATAATTTGTGAATGGGTTGTGCATATTGTAATAATACATATACATTTGATATTGTGAAAGTGAAATGATTTGTAACTATGTTATATGATTTCCTTAGTTTTATGCTTCAATCACAAGCATATATAGATTAAATTCAAATATATATTATCATTGCATTATTCTTATCTCAAATCACATCAAGTATATATTTAACTTGGTGATTATTTCGAATTGCACATCTATATATCTTACTCCAACATGCTATCTTTCCATATGTTTGAGAGAAATTTAAAAGTTACAAATCTTAACTTTAAATTATTTATTGCTTAGTTGCCTTCATTTTTGAATGGTACCTACTATCATCCATGTTTTCTATCTTCACTTTGCTTGTGAGTACATTGTGTTTTGCATATGTCAATGGTTGGTGAGTCATACTTGCTTGGGCCTTATAGAAAAGCTTGTATGTTTTTTTTGGGTATATGGATATGCCCCAGTACACCACAATTAGGTATAGTTTATATAACTTCTAATGACAAACTCATTGAATGATGAATCACTACAATAGTACACATTGGACTGTTCTTTTACATTCACACCCAAATCATGTTGTATTATGTATTAGTGATTGGCCTTAGGTTAGTGCACCTACAAAGGCCTAGCCTTGTTGGCTAGGGCTTGCCCCGTTTGTGAACCTTAGAGACCTTCACGGTCACCTAGCCCTATTTTGTAAGCCACCTATTTGTGCCAAGTGCAACTCTTTAGGAATTTAAAATATTTGAATAGATCTAAAAGTCGTCTCTTAATTATTTTTGAGCTTTTAAAATATGGTTTTCCTTAAACATGTCAATAATACAAAAGATATAATAAAATTCAGGATATAGCATATTAAATATATGTGTTAATGTTGTGTTGTATATTTCCTCATAAGGAATTTATTTAGCTTTATTATTTGAACCTAATATAGAACTCATATTAAAAATTCATTTTCTACTAACAATAATAAAGAGACCTATCAAATGCCAAAGTAAACAAAGCAATTGCTAAAGCATAACTAATGAACTCAAAATCAATCTTAAAATCTCTAATAAACCAACTAAAGATACTAATCATAAATAAAAAAATCCATTAAACAACAAACAAAAATTTGAGAAATACTAAGATAGTTGCTTAGCAACTCGGCCTATGAGGTTATTAAGTTAGCCCCAAGAAGGAAGAAATAAACCTCATAACTCTAAATTGATAATGGCAATTATCATGAAATTTAAATAATCAGTAACAAAGCATTAATAAACTAAGCTATTGTAACCTTCATTACATTCAATTTGGAGAGTAAATATGTATTAAACCTATAAGATTTTAATTGTGAAAATGATTAAAAAATATAATAAATATGTACTTTTTTCAAATAACTAAAGTAGTTAACAAAGTTGATAGGCTGGGCTACCTTGAGCTACAGGGCTACATGTCCTAAGGAGGACTTGGTCAATCCTGCCTATTGTGACAACACTATGAATTGATTGATGATAACATTTAATAAAATTCATAAAAAACATAAAACTTCTCAATAAATTTATGTAAATATATAAAATCATTATGAACCCCTTTACCAAATTGTAATTTTAAAATTTATAACCAACCAAATAAAAAAATGTAGACTAAACTTCTACAAACTTTGAACACTATTACAAACAATAGTTTATATTAATTGGAATGAATTAAAAAAAAAAGATAAAATTCTCTCTCACAAACTCTCCAATCCTTAAGTAAAATGCTAATTAAGACACTAAAATCTAAATTCAAATTAAAATATCCCTAGATTTTAAACAAGAAAAATTAAAATGTTGGAGGAGAAAATGAACTTCAAGTCATACATTAGTTCCTTAACTCATGTCGGATTTGTCCTCATTCTTCTCCTCACTTTTTAAATACATGTGAGCTATATAGGCTGATAAAAGTAGGTGATAATAATGTTTATGTAAATTCTCTTGCAAATGATGTTGTTACAAGTAATTTACCTGCTAAGTATTCTCATGATTTTGGAGTTGCTAAAATATATGATGGAGATAATATTATGATTCAAAGTGAATTAAAAATAAAAGAAGAGTCTAACAAAAATGTTGTTGATGTGGTAGTAGGTCCTAAGGCTGTTAAAATATTTGCTAACAATATAGTAGTTGAAGATGTTCCTAATAATGCTATTATTATTTATAGCATTAAACTATTGAATTCAAAATATATGCTGATGAAGTAAAAGATACAGCAGATGTAGAAGTTCCTAATGTTGAAACAAAAGTTGATGTTCCTGCTGTAAGGAAAAAGAATAACATATAAGTAACTCTAGTTCAAGTTGAAAAACTAATTATTGATGATGTGATTTCTTCTAAGAATGGTATTCTATTTGTTTCTTAGAAGAGCATTAACATAATAAAGCCTTTCCCTTCTATGAAGTCCAGTAAATTCATTTCTGAAAATGTTGATGCTAGCAGTGATTGTAATATAACTGCTGGATTTAGTGTTGTGAAAAAGCATTCTATTAATTTTTCTCAACATAATTTCAAACTTAGTAAAGAATTAAGAATGTTAGATACCATTAAGGAGAGAAAAAGAAGTAGAAAAGGAGAAGGAAGCCACGAGGGGTCTGGGCCTTTTCCCCATTTATTTCTACATATATTCCTTGTTATTTTGAAATTGTAGAGGAGCAAGGAAATAAGAAACTTCCCATTATTTGAGAAGTTTGGTGTCAGAAAATAAATTTTTTTGTTGGTTATTGGAAACTAAAATAGTTTCCATTGATAATAAAGAAATTATAAGAATTATTGGTGAAGAGTGGGATTTCTTTCATTTTTCTGCTTAAGGAACTTCTGTTGGAATTTTAAGTTTATGGAAAAATATTATTTCATCTTCCACTATTTTAAATTCATCCAATCAATGCATTATTGGAAATCTAAAATCTCCTAATTGTATTAGTTGGACAATTTCTATTGTCTATGCTAATAAGGATCTTCATGAAATAAGGCATTTGTGGAGTCTGATAAAAGAATACACTTTTAATGATAAGCCATGTCTTATTGGGTGAGATTTCAACTGTATATTATCTAAGCAAGAAAAGAATGGTGGAAAGTGATTTTTTGTTTTCTCAAGGTTCTCAAGAGATGAAGGGGTTCATTACTAAAAATTATTATCATGATATAGATTCTATTTATCCTAAATATACATAGTGTAATAATAAAGATGGCCTTGTTCACATTTGGGAAAGATTGGACATAATTTGTTTATATTTTAATGCTTAGTTAAAAATTCCTTTTGCTATAATTAGATATTTACCTTCTGTTGCCTCAAATCATTATCCATTTTTTCTTAACTTAGATAATTCTTTCTGTGATAATAAAAAACCAATCATATATGAGAATATTTAGTGTTCTTATGAAGCTTCAAGGGGTATTGTTAATAAATCTTGGAATAAGCATGATGTCGGAACAACTACTGAAATTCTTTCAAGTAATACAAAGAGATCCCTTGGATGCTAAATTTTTTTGAGTAAAAACAAGTTGAAGGATCTGAACATTTTGAAGTCAATTTTACAAAAAGATATTTGGTTATTATAAGAGGAGAAAAGTAGAATGGGCGGTTTGGATCCAATAAAGTTACTTGATATTAGGGAAAAATCTCATGAATTGAGCGTTACTCTTGCAAGACATGCATGCTACTTGGTGGAAACAACATTCTGAAATACAACGGTTGGAAGAAGGTGTTCAAAATTCTCATTTTTGTCATGCCTATACTACTGCAAGAAGAAATGGAAATATGAATAATCAAATTACTTATTCTAATGGGATTTTAAAATCAAATCCAAAACTTATCCAATCAGCTTTTGAAAAATTCTTTTCAAACAAATGGAGGAAGAGACATTCTATGTTGTATAATTGGCCAACTTTTAACGTTAAAGACCAATTGATAGAAAATATGAAATATTATTTAAATGCTGAATTTTCTAAAGAAGAGCTCTTTTCTACTGTTATGAAGATGGATAATAATAAATCTCCTGAGTCCGATGGAGTTAATGCATGTTTTATAAAAATCTTTTTATAGAATTATAAAAAAAAAAAAAAATTGAATGCTATTTCTAAATTCTTTGATGGTGTAATACCTTATTTTTGGAAAGAAACTATGGTTATTCTCATTCCTAAAGATTCAAATGCCTTAGAAATCTTAATGTTTTGTTTAATAAATTTATGTCTAACAATTCATCAGATAGTTATGGGTATGATCATAAATAGAGTGAAAATTTATCTTCGTGTTGTTATTTTTGAAATCTAATTCTTAGAAGAATAAAATCTGATAATTGTCTGCTAGCTCATGAGATTGCAAATAGATTCAAATTTTCAAATGCTAAACCTAGATTAATGTTAATCAAATTATACATGGAATAAGCATATGATTGTATATGTTGGGATACATTAAATCAAAATTTATATATTATAGGCTGTCTAAAAAAATTTCCAACTTAATCATGCAGTGTATTAGTTATCGAAAATTCTTTATTATCATTATTGGTAAAAATTGTGATTGGATTACTGATGAATGTGGTTTTAGACAAGGTTGTCAATAATCTTCTTGCTATTTATATGGCGAGCTGAGTTATTGTCAAAAGCTTTTCATGAAAGAGGTAAACAACTTGGAATCATAATTGCATCCAATTCAGATTAAATCGTGAACCTGATGTATCCTATTGATGTTTTGGTTATTTCTGAGGCATCAAAATTTAATGCTAAACTTAATTTAAAAATTCTACATGATTATTGTTACTGGACTGCACAACAAATAAATTGAAATAAATCAATGCTTCTTTTTGGGAAATCTATTTTAAATAAAAGTAAAAGATGATTAAGTAAAGTTCTTAGTTTTTGGACTTTTATAGAAATCACCTATTTGGGAGTGAAAATGGCACTAAGAAGACCTAAGGCATCTGATTTGCAAATTGTTTTGGATAAAGAAAAGGAAGGATTTAACACATGGGGCTTTCATTCTCTTTCATTGGCTGGAAGTATCTTATTAATTAAATTTGCTTTTTTATCTATTCCTTCATATATTATGACTCATTCATTAATTCCTAAAGGTGTTCTTGATATTGACAAATTTTGTAGAAACTTTTTATGGCACAAGGAGCAAGGAAGATAGGGTATGCATTATATTTCATGGAATTTGCTTTGTACTCCATCTAATAGGGTTGGTCTAGGAATTTAAAGTTTATCTTCAAGTTAGGGTCCACTTAGAGCTTGCATTGCTTGGAACTTCATTCATAATCATGAATCACTCTCAAATAGACACTACAGGAAAAACAGTGAAAACCGGCGGTTTGAACCGGCGGTTTAGAGGCCGTCGGTATTACCGACGGCTAGCCGGCGGTTACGCCGTCGGACGCTAACGACGGCTTAATCGACGGCTTAGCTACGATACACCGTCGGTATTATCGACGGTGTCTAAACCGCCGGAAAACCGCCGGATATAGACGTGAACCGGCGGTTTTCCGGCGGTCTTAATCGACGGTGATAAGTGATTTTTTACCGGCGGTCGAAACCGCCGGAAAACCGCCGGTAAAAGCCCTAATACGAGCCCCCTCGCTCCGCTCATTTCATTTTCCCTGTTTCCTTCTCTCTCTCGGCCGCTCGCTCATATCGCTCCTCCGCTCGTCCGATCAGCCCCCGACGAAGGAACTCCGGCCTCCGACCCCATTCCGACCGCCGCCGACCCCTGTCCGACCGCCGCCGTCCCCAGTCCGACCGCCGCCGACCCCTTTACTCCGGTGCAAACGCTAGGTATGCGCATGATGCTTCTTTTTCCCTTGAACACCTTTTGAATTGTTTGGAGCTGCATCACACTTTTTAAGAAAAAAATAAATATTTAGGGTATTGCATAGAGGTTGTTTTATCTCATATTTTTTAGTACATGAACAATTTGTTAGATTTGGAATGTATGAAATTGGCATAAATTTTAGAAGTTATTTATTTTATAGGTTTGGTGAAAAGCTACTTCTCAAAGCAAAGAAACATATTAGAGTCCATCGAGAATTGAATAGAAGTTGGACATGTTATACGCTAAAACATTTATATAAAAATTTACAACAAGGAGCTATTCTATAATTATATATGTATTTTTGGCATGGCCTACTATGTAATAAAAAAAAAATCAATAGTTGATTGTTTACTTTTAGTCTGTCAAAAGCAAGAGGATACCGTCCTTCCATGGTCGGACAACCAATCGTCTCATATGTGTTGAGATGCATTTTCATGATCTCTTAACTGGTGGCATATCAAGAATATTTTTATGGGGTAAAGAAGGTGTGACTTGGATATCGCTCAACCTTATAATTGTAGCAAGGAACATTTGATTTTTTCCTTCGCTAATTGTTCCAGTAAAATTTGGGTTTTTTGTAAAAGTGATATTAATTTAACTAGTATTGATGATTTTGATCAAATTATTCATTGCAACTTCTCTATTTTTAATATTTATAATAGATTGCTTTGATCATAGATTTAACTAGGTTAGGGAGTTTACTTTGATCGTACATATTAAAGTGACCCAAGTTGAATTATGAAATTTAAGATGACCTATGATTTTGGGGAAAATGACACATTATTATTGCTTTAGTTCATCATCCTGTTTTGTTTGTTAAGTTTTTATCCCTAGTGTAGCAGGGTGATTGAAATATTATTGCAAGGAGTAGCTTTTAAATAATACGCTAAACTTCGCGACGGCTTAGACAAAAAATTCATCTAGTTGTGGAGGATTTTATAAAGAAATTCACTAGTGTAATTCTGGAAGTCATTATAGCTGATTCACCTATGAAAGTAGAAGGATATATGAGATAGTTACAATCTGCATTACCTACTGGTGAATCTTCATATAAATTATAAACATTAGCTGCTAGAGGAAGAGTACATTGCCCTACTGCCCGTATATGTTTATGTTGTCCTTTCTCTCTACTTAACCAAGGCTAATATCTCTACTGACAAACATAAGAAAATAGAGTTAAGGAAACAAGAGTAGAGTGGATAGTACCTTCACTGTTAATGTTGACAAGGGAAATTTTGAAGTTGTTATTCCTTTCCTTAAAAGCAATCTAGAATCATTATTGGAGGTGAAGAATGCAAATTTCCTTTGTTCAAGTTAAACAACAACATCAACCATTTATCTGACTACATGAGGTTGGCTATTTGAATCCTTTTTCTCCATTCTGTCCTGTTAAGAGTCAAATTCTCATTTAAATCTAAAAAAAAAGTTAATTTCTTAATGAATTATTTGCATTCTTAATGTGATGTTAGTTATGGGTGTAATGTGCATGATTAAGTCCTTCAAAGCATAAAAATCTATTTCGATGTATAACAGATTGTTTATGCCTCCAACATGTAGGGTACGTTTACTTCAACGTGCAAATGACTATCCAAGAAGAGAGATATTGGATGTATAATAGATTGTTGCCGGGTCGAAAAGGATTGACAGTTGAATTTATACAGGGAGTTGAAACTTTCATTCAAGTTGCATCTCAACTGCCTTCCTTTCAGCTTGATAAAATGTTTAGATGTCCGTGTTCGAAGCATAAAAATCTAGCATTCCTAAAGCCCGATGATGTGAAGCTTGATTTATATCGTAGGGGATTTCTTCCAAACTATTGGATTTGGACATCACATGGCGAGTACGAGCCACATAGAGATGCTCATGCTGGTTCATCTACAGCTTATGAAACATTTCATGAAAATCAAATGAGTAGACCCTATGAAGACCTTATTTTTGATGTAGCAGGTCATAATTTAAGGTCTAATGTGGAAGAGCCACCAAATGCAGAGACACAAAAATTCTTTGAGTTATTACATTCAGCCCAAAAGCCAATTTGGGAAGGTTGCAGTACGCATTCAGAATTATCCATTGCAGTGAGGATGTTAAGTATTAAAACTGAGTATAATATTCCCCGTGAGTGTTTTAATGACGTTATTGGTCTTATGAAGGAAACTAATCCGGCTGACAATATAATTCCCTCAGACTTGTACCGAACAAAGAAATTAGTATCCAAGCTGGGTCTCACTGCTACAAAGATTGATTGTTGTATCAATGGATGTATGTTATACTATAAGGATGATGCAGCAGAAGTTACTTGTCACATCTGCAATGCTCCTCGTTTTAAGCAGAACTCGGGAAAACAACGTCGTCCAAAGAAAGATGTGCCATATTCCCGTTTGTTTTATTTACCAATCATTCCAAGACTTCAGCGGCTCTATGCATCAATGAGTTCAACAGGCCATATGAGATGACATAAGGAGAAAATAGCAAAAAAGTGATGTTCTTTCTCATCCATCAGATGCTGAAGCGTGGAAACATTTTGATCGAGTGCATCCTTCATTTACTGCTGAACCCCGCAACATAAGATTGGGATTATGTACTGATGGTTTTACTCCTTATAGTCAAACAGCTACACCGTATTCTTGTTGGCCAGTTATATTAACACCATACAATACATTGTAGCAACTGCACATCAAGAGGATGAGATGTCAAGTTATATGCCTGTTGAAATTGAGGATATGCCAACTACAACCTCTACTATTGAAATGGAGTTAGAAGATGTCAATAGTTCAACTAGTTCAGAAGAAGAAGAGAACCAGGATGAAAGTGAAGATACTCTTGAGAGTGATGATAATAGTTTTGATGATTCTGATTAGTTTCTGTAATTTAGAATTGTAGAATTTAAATGTTATGTAATTTTTATTACTGCTTAGAAATGATATTGTATTTTGCCACCTTGTCTTTTATTAACTGCTTCATTAACTGCTTTATTAACTGCTTCTCGTAATTCATTACCTGCTTCATTAACTGCTTCATTAACTGCTTTATTAACTGCTTTATTAACTGTTTTATTAATTGTTTCTTAATTATTTTTGTTTTAATATTGCAGATGGCTTCAGGCGACGATCCTCCTCGTAAATCATTTGCCTCAAAGTTCCGCCGGAAGAAGATTACGACTAGCAGAGTACCCACACAGACTGAGATAGGTGAGGGGCCTTCAGTTGCACCAGATCTACCTACACCACCACCGCCACCACCTGCCAGGAGCCAGCAGCCTTCACCAGAGCAGGGTCAGGGACAGTTAGATCCACCTCTTGTTGCACCTCCATACTTCCCTGGCCACTTCCCTCCCAGCTCGACGAGTCCTCGCTTCCCCTCTCCAGATCAGACACATGCTTCTCCATTCTATCCATATTACCCCCCACCATCATCACAGGCTGCTGGTCCATCCACTGGTCCTCACCCTCCTTACCCTTACCCATATTACTACCCCTATCCGGTGCAGCATGAACAGGGTGGACCATCACGACCACCAGAGGTTGGCGCTACCGATCCTGCAACAGCAACAGATAAGCGTCAATACATCGAGCCTGACGGCGATAAGTAAGTTCAATTTAAGTTATTCAGTTGTTTTTATTTTGATATATTACATGTTATTGATAAACAAAGTCACTTGCAGCTTCAATCCTTCAAGGCCACCTATACATATGATCCGGGATATAATAAAGAATAAGTATGATGCTCCTTTCACTGTTTTTCCTGTAGTGAGAATTATAACATCTAAGAAGGAATATAATTTATGGATAGAATAAATAAAAAGAAATTCATCCCTGTCAGGGCATATAATCAAAGTTGGAGCTCCTTTTTTGAAGCCTATAATTAGATGGCAGATTTATAGCAGTTTGAAAGTTAATATTTCAAATGATACTTAGATTTTAGATAGAAGTCTTAAGAAGTGGCATTCAATGTGCAATATAGTGGAGCTTCAAGACATTTGTATCAACATTATGGATGAAGAAGGAAGATAGAATCATTCTAAATTAACCATGTAATTTTTTGAAGATATGGTAAAAATTATTATATAGATTCTTATTATTTCTAATTCAAGTAAACATAAACCTAAATTAATTACATCATGTTGGTGGGAGTTTTGAAAAGGGGTTTTTGGAAAAATATAATCTTATTTGTGAAATTAAATTTTTAAAATTATAGTATCAAAATCAAACATCTCATTGTAAAACATATATTGCCCCGAAAGGCAAAGATATTGTTTGCTAATGGATTCAGATGATGAAACCGAAAGTTGTCTTCATGATTGTAGTAGTTGAATTCAATTAAGAATCACATACAATCTTGAATGGTCGAAATGAGATTATATCAATATTCGACCACTATAATTCGGTTGAGAGATCTTAATTTCATATTCCATATTATAATAGTGAATGACATATCTCTCCAAGTAGAGAAAATATCATTTATTATCGATTGATGGAATATCATGATAATGATCATTATCATCTTCATTTTCTCAAAGAAGATTAATTTTAAGTTTTGAAAATTGATTTTTAAAAAGGTGAATGTGGATTCTAAATCTATTACGAGCGCAAGTCCTCGTAGTTAATTATATTATAGGAAACTGAAGTTACTTGTGAAAACTTTCAATTAAAATAATGGTGAATGTTAGCTTAAAGATTTTCTAGGAGTGATATTAAAGGAGGTGAAACTGGAATTTCAAATGAGATTGGAGCATGATTGAACACTTAATTTTGAAGTCAAATGACGAAGAGTAGCAAGCACTTTGGGATTCTAAAACAACTCAAAAGTGCCCCAACCTAAGCTAAGTATTAGGCATTAAATTTTGGATTGAAAGATGATTTAGTTGAGTTGAGAATTTTATTATAAATTTGGGATTGTATTCCAGAAGGTTGGGGTCTTATGATTTAAAATCCACCCACAAAGCTAAATCTAAATTGAGCACTAAATAATGGTGACCCAAACCTAACTAATGCAGTGGAAAAAAAACTTGGACTTACCCCAGCCTGGATTAGGGAGATAGTTAACCACCTAGTCGGTTTTAAATCCATGAGTCCGATCATTTTTATGAAAAGTGGTAGGGATATTTTTTAAGGTTTTAAAAAGCTTGGACTAATGTCTAGATATTTCCCTAAGTGACCCCTTTACTTATGTTGGGTGAAAATGCTAAAGATAGATGCAATTAAAATTTAGACTCTTTTAAATATATTTTTAATGCAATGCATGCTGATCGACTTGATTAGTACTTGAAATTGGAATCAAGTAATTTTTTTAGAAAAAGCATAAAAATAGTTTTTATCCTAGAGTTTATACAGATTCCCCTTGATAGATCTGCACCCTTATAGCCAGGTGGTCTGCAATAACCCATAGGCGGCGAGGTGCCTAACAAAAGGAAAAGAAGAGTATACATAAGATATTTATGCAAACTCTCAACATTCTCATACTTACTTCTTAGGTCATTAGAGTTTCTATATTATCTTAAATAATTTTATTTAAATTTGAGTAGAAAATTTTTAACGCACCCTCACGAGCATCCCCGTATCCAAGCTAAATAAAAAATGACACATTATCGCAAAAAACTAAGAAAAATAGGCAATCTTATAAATAATCAAATCAACTCAAACACATCAATATAATCAAATAAATTAATAAATGTCCATAGACAAACTTTCTTTCTTATTACAACCCATAAATACAAAAATTAAAAGTTGTTAAGCACCAGTAACCACAAACCCAAATTCTAATCCTAGGACATATGCAAGCAAACTTTGAGTGAGATACTCTTATGTCTTTAGCTCCTCCATCTCCTTCTCTTCAGGCTCATTGGATTCATTACACTTGGATACCCAAATAAGAAAGTGATCTCTACCCCTAAGTGGACGTTATTCTTCCCACTTTGGGTACTAAGTGATTTATTAAACATTGGTTGATGATTGATTTATTTATAAAATTTATATATTAAAACTGCATTTTTTTTAGGATTTTTTTCTTCGGGTGGCTCAAAAGGAGTCAACATTAGGCTCTTAGGATGTTAAAATTTTTATAAAGATAAAATCTACCTAAGCAAGATACACAGAATAAAGGACTTAAAATCAATAAAGTTTTTTTAAAAACTAATGCAACACAACTTTTTGGTCAATTTTTAGAAATATAATTAATATTTTAAACCCAGCACACTTCATAGAGACTATGGCTAGTTCTGATTATCCCTACCATGTAAGCATAGCATGCGATTGATTTTTTTTTTGTCACATAGAGGGATAGTTCATTTTCTACATAGAATAGTGCCTTCCATGGTTAGACTTGAGGCCCATTTACCTTATATACCTCCCACCACTATTGCATGTGCTTATGATTAGATTATATGGATTTGAGATATTAGATAAAGTTTAGCTGATACCCCTTTCCAAGCATGCTAAAAAATGTAAATCAAGGCTACTTAGATCCTTGGTGGGGTTTAGGTTATAAGTCCCTCACTATCTTGCATTAATTGGGCTGGGGCATTAGTTCGTGGAGTATAGTATGTTCCTTAGAGATCTAGGATCAAAGGCTGGTGGTATAGGTATATCATTATATGCCTTATCAATGGGTGAGTTCTCCATTATCTGGAGGCTTTAAATTACACTAATTTACATCATATTGATGATGTTCCTTCCATATTTCTCTCTTATATGCTTTGTATTTGATGCCCTCTCTCTTGATTTTACTTCTTACTAACTGGGTAATTGTGTGAACCTTAAGTGTCTTATGTGGCCCATTTAGCATATGTTTATTAGATTAAAAGAGTCTAAGAATTCCACTATGCACCAAACTAAGAAGAGAATAAAAAAGCATCCCTAATTGATAGTATTTTTTAGGTTATGGATAAAGATATAAATAACCACAGGGGCCAACAGCCTAGGGAAATTGACACCCAAATCAAATAAACCTCACTCAAGCTGATGTATTCAAAGGGGCGAATCTCATGATATTAAGTAAGTTTTGGTCAAAACAACTACATTGCATTCCGAATTGATCTTTTGAATGATTTTCCTTTGATAGCTTTGGCTAAAATCCTAAATTCCTCATTTGAGAAATCTTTAAATACTTTGAAAGCTTGGAATGGATTATTGACCTCTCGTTAATCTACTCCCAAACCTTTTTCTTTTTTTTTTTAATTCGCTCTTTAGATAATCTTTTTCATTTCTCAAAAGAAGATTCTTTGGCTAATTTAAAAAAATGGGGTTTGGTGCTGGTAAGCGACTTCTTGGGTAAGCGACCTTATTTAGAAGCTCTATGATCTGCTATGCTTAAAGCCTAGAAGCTAATAGGTAATCTAACTCTTCTTGCTTTAAGAAAAGATTTTTTCCTACTAAAATTTTCCTATACTGAGGATTATGATTTAGTTTGGTCTGGAGGACCTTGATTCTTTTTTGGAAAGCCTTTTATTATATAGCTTTAGTCTCCCTCATTCTATCCTTAACATAAAGAATTTACTACTATTCCTCTATGGTTTAAGATTCTTGATTTACCTTTGGTGTGATGCCCCGAGATCTAACTTGGAAAGAATTTCAATCAATTCATTAAAACCATTTACCAGATTTGGTGTGTTGGACTATAGAAGTTATTTATAGATTGCTAGTCATGTAGGGATTCCAATAGTGTTTGATTCTTAAATGGCTGATTAGGCTAGACTTACTTTTGTTAGACCTTGTGTTTTAACTAAAAAAGATTTGCCTCTTCCTGAGGAAGTAAAAAATTTTGTAGCTAGAAATTTTTTTCTTTAAAAATTGTGAATGATTGGAAGCCTACTCCTTATTCTAAGTGTGGTTTAATTGTCCATCCCTTCTCCTTAAGCTTGACTAAGCCTCAGGATCCCAAAGAAAATGTTAATCTTGATTCTAATAGAGGGAGAATCAGAACAAAAAAGATTTGGAAGGTGTCTTCTCTTCCTTCTGAGTCTTCTCAAACTCCTAAAGCTCAGGTCCAACAAAATACCAATTCTTAGAATATGTCTTATCTTGTTCCACTTTTGGAACCTAAAATGCAAGCTACTCAACCTTCTGGTGTTATGAGTACCTGACAAGACATCTTGTCTTCTGAGCAAATTAATTTGAAAGGTTCTATTTCTATTTTGAAAATTTTATTTTAAAAGTTTTGGATGTTCATTCTTCTTGCATAAAATAAACTTTTTTTAATCTTAATTCTCAATTAAAAGAGGCACCCTTTAATTTATTAGAGAATTTTGCCTCTATTAATTTACCTATTCAAGTTGTTATGATTGAGAATTCTAGAATGCAAAATAAGTTTTCGGTTTTGTAAAGGAAGAACAAATGATGGAATCACATGTTGATGATTCTATTTTAAATTTACATGAGAAGAAATTTTTTTAGCAAAAGATAATACTAATGTGCAATCTATTTTTTATGGTTCCATTAGCTTCTGGTAAGTCTACTGGATCCAAAAATGCCCAAAAGGCAGCAAGCTGTATTAATAAGCATTAAAGTTTTTTTCCTAATATTGCTTCCTGGAATGCTAGAAGAAAAATACTTGAAATGTAAGTAGAAATATGAAAATCATTTGAAAGTTTAACCTTGAAAGTGATTGAAATAATGTATGCAAATAAAACTAAAATATTAGTCAAATCATAAAAATTCATAGAACTTAAGAAGAGATATAACATAGAAACTAAAAAGAATTTATCAAAATATGAGTCTATTTAGACATTAAGATAAAGAAAATTATTGCAAGAAAGATGAATAGAAAAATTGTATATTTCAAATTTCAATATGTAATATAAGTGAACATAAAAACAATTTGAATTAAGAGATTAAAAGAATCTGGAAAGAAATAACTACCACATGTGGCGCTTTACGCATCTTTTTCAAATTTGTGGCACATTTTGTGCATCTTTTTTTCATGTTGGGCTTATTTTATGCCTCTTTTTCACATTGCAAACCTTTGCGTATTTCTTTTAATTTTTGTACATTTGTACATTTTTCAAGAGTAATCATATTCTTTTCAAAATCAATAATCTAAAATTTCAAATTTATCTAAGTGCATAAATATTAACTGATAAGTGAAATACAAAATAAGAAAAACATCACAATTGCAGTAATAATATTAACAATAAAGTAGTCTAAATAAGATACATGAAATTGATAATCTTAATAATATCAAGTTATAATCAAAACTTAAATTTAGAATAATTAGATTTTCTAATGAATTTAATTTTAACTTACAATGTAGGATATAGCACATTTAAGATTAAAAATTTGATGATTGTCATAAATACTAACATTAATTTCAAAAATCATTAAAGTCAAAACATAACAACATATATTGATATCAATAGAAAGATAATAAAATCTTAGATCAAGATATCAATACAACAACAAAACATATAAATAAAAGAAAAATACATCAAACTTCCTAAAAAAGAATAACTAAAACAAAAAGAAATACATAAAAACACATAACATCAAATGCATTTATCACTCAAATGGTTCCTGATCTGGAGGAGGAGGAGGAGAAGCAGCACCACCAAAGATGTTAAAGTATGTACTCATCATAAGTATATTGGTATTGATGTCATTCATTTGCTCCCTCATAAAACCCATGTCATGTTGATATTGTGCAGCCTACTGCTGTAGATGAGTCCCAATTTGATCAAAACATTGATCAAAATGAGTCTCTAGTCGATCAAATCTTTGAACCAAATCCTGATAATTTGGTTCATTAGTGGGAGCAGGTGCACCTTATGGCTCTTCCTCTGTATCACTTATGACACGTGCTTTGCCTGATTCCTCCTTGAAGATCACTCTAAATGATCCATCATTGTAGTAGAGTAGTTCTTCATATTCTTGATCAGGATGAAACTAGTTGTATTTCTTCTCCAGATCATAGTTAACTAAGTGTCCTAAGGCAATATTCCTCTTTCTTTTCTGTTCTGCATGGCCAATTTCAGAAAGCACATAAAGATAGTCAAGAATAAGTTGGGCTTCATCTATAGGTTTATTGCTCATGATTAAGAAGGTCACCATGGAAAGAAGGGGAGTTATATTGACTCTTTCACCAGCTTTTGGAATGACTGAAGTTCTAAGAACATGCTGAATGAGTCATGCATTTCTGACAAGACCTGATATCCTAGCCACATGCTCATCTAAATCATTTCCTCTAATCACCCTATTGATTTCATGCCATTTATATTGATCATTGGTGATTAAGGTATGGGCTCTTGCTCCCTCAATTCTTAAGTTTAAAAATGCTCCTAAGTCATGCTTTATGATTTCAACTTTTTTTTTGAAAACAAAGGAACGAATTATAGAGTGGTCAGACTTGAAGGACATGTTGGCAAGAAAGTACTGAAATGTTTCTTTATTGTAGTGGTGGATGAGGGTAAGGATAAAATAAAACTGTGTCGAAGCAAATAAATGCATCAACTGAAAGGTAATTTCATCTTGGTTTAGAATTCTATAGGGGGTGATTTTGGCTGTAGCAAACCTAGGAAAAGAATTCTCATTTACTATGGAAAGAAAGTTCTCGGATGAATTCCTATGAGGTTTCTTCGCTATAACCTTTTGGCGCTTGCTAGAACTTGCCATTTGTGAAAGATTTAGAATATGAGAGGGATTGAAAGTGATGTTAAAAGTGTGACTTATTGATCAAAAAAGCCAGCCTATTTATTGAAAATGACATGTTCGTACCAGACAAAAAAATTTTCGTCCCGTATGACATTTTTGTTCGTCCCGTACAAAAATATTTCGTATAGACAATCCAATATAACCATAATGAAATGGCTTTTCATAATCAATGCGACTTACGAAGCATCCTTTTGTACAGACTTTTGGCCAGTCTGATCGTACAGACGAACACGTGTTCGTCCTGGGACGATCAGAACTTATATCATTTTAGTGGCAGTTGAAACTGTCCCCTACATTGAACCGACATGTGTTCGTCTAGACGAACCAAAGGTTCGTACGTACGAAGTTCATATTAAAAACTACCTTATCCATTCAACCGCTTCATTCATTCATCCCGTAGATTGAAAAACAAATCGTCCCGTACGATCATAACGATCGTCCAGACGAAGTGACCATTAAACACTAAAAACTGCAGGCAAACAATTTAAAATCTGACACTTTGACACATTACACAAATCATCCCGCACAAAAAATTTTCGTCTCGGACGATTATCACTTAAAAATTATTTTGATTTTGCACACAAACAAAACTAAAATTCAAAAAACACATCAAAAATACCATGACAACAATAAAACATAGACTCCAAAAAAATCACACAAAAACAAGATAAAAAACACATAACAAACACAAAAATATTAACTAGAAAACAAACATCAATGTTGCAGAAAATGTTTTTATTTAAGCATTTAAATCAATCACACCAAGCATTGTTCTTAATGCACTGAAAGTATCAAAGGCTAAAGGTTTTGTAAAAATGTCTGCAAGTTGATTTTCAGTTGTAACATGAATGAGTTCAATTTCTCCCTTGGATACATGATCCCTTATGAAATGATGACTTATGTCTATGTGTTTGGTTCTTGAATGTTGAGTAGGATTTTTAGATATGCAAATAGCACTAGTATTATCACAATAAATTGGTATAGTGCCTATATTTAATCCTAAATCAATTAACTGTTGTTTTAACCAAAGTACCTATGCCACACAACTTCCTAATGCAATGTATTCAGCTTCTGTAGTAGATAGGACTACTGAATTTTATTTTCTACTGGACCATAAAACTGATGAATTTCCAACGAACTGACATATTCCAGAAGTGCTTTTTCTATCCACCGTACTACCTGCAAAGTCAGAATCTGAATAACCAATAATTTCTAATGATGAGCTAAACTTAGAATACCAAATTCCTAAGTTCTGAGTTCCTAATAGATATCTTAAAATCCTTTTCACTGTTGTCAAATATGATTCTTTTAGATCTAATTGAAATCTAGCATAGAAGCAAACACTAAACATGATATTGGATCGGCTAGCAGTCAAGTAAAGTAAAGATCCAATTATCCCTCTAAATTTCTTTTGATCAACAGATTTTCCCTTAGGGTCCTTATCCAACTGAACTGAAGAACTCATTGGTGTACTAACAAGTTTAGCATTATCTATTTCATACTTTTGAGGATGTTCTTAACATACTTTGATTGATTAAGAAATGTACCATCGTCAATTTGCTTAATGCTAAATCCTAGAAAGTAACTCAAATCTCTCATTAGACTCATCCAAATTCACTACTCATTATTTTAGAAAAATCATCACAAAAGATTTTTATTTGAAGATCCAAAAATGATATCATCCACATAAATTTGAACAATGAGTATATCCTTTCCACATCTCTTCAAAAAGAGAGTTGTATCCACACTTCCTTTTTCAAAAGATCTTTCAATTAGGAAGGTGCTCAACCTCTCATACCAAGCCCTAGGTGCCTGTTTCAATTCATATAATGCCTTTTTCAACTTAAAAACATGATTTGGGTATTTAGAATTTTTAAAACCTGGAGGTTGTTCTACAAAAGCATCCTCTTGAATTACCCCATTTAAAAAGGCACTTTTGACATCCATTTGATACAATTTAAATCCTCTAAAACAGGCAAAGGCTAGGAAAATCTTAATTGCTTCAAGTCTAGCTACAGGGGCAAAAGTTTCCTCAAAATCAATCCCTTCAATATGAATATACCACTTAGCTACTAATCTAGCCTTATTTCTAATGACCACTCCTGAGTCATTCATTTTATTTTTGAATACCCACTTAGTTCTAACTACACTTTAATCCTTTGGCCTTTTAGTTAATTTCCAAACTTTATTTCTTACAAATTGATTTAACTAATCTTGCATGGCCAAAATCCAAAATTCATCTGATAGTGCTTGATTAATATTTGTGAGTTCTATAGTTGAAATAAAGGCTGGATGATTGATTTCCTTGGTTAATCCACACCTATTCCTTACACCCTCACTAGGTTTACCTATAATCAATTCCCTTGGGTGGTTTTTAGAAAATCTCAAATCTCTAGGCAAAGGGTTTTCTATCTCCAAATTTTCTTCCATATTTTCTTCCAAATTTATTTTATCAAACTTTAGGAGTTATCTACAATCTCATCTTCTATAATATTTGGCTCTTCCAAATTTCCAGATTCATTAAAAACAACATGTGTGGTCTCCTCAATTACCAAAGTTCTTTTATTGAATACCCTATAAGGGTTTTCCAATACTTGAGTATCCAATAAAAATTTCCTCATCTGATTTTGGATCAAATTTTGATCACACCTTCACCCTGTTCGAAACATAACATGCAATGCTAACTGCCTCAGCCCAGAAATATTTTGGAAGTGAGTATTCTGCCAACATTGCTCGGGCGGCGTCTATTAACATTGCTCAGGCGACCTCTATTAATATTTTGTTTTTCCTTTTGACTATCCCATTCTGTTGAGAGGTTCTAGGTGCAGAAAAGTTGTGATCAATTCCTTTTTTCTTACAAAATTCATCAAATTTCTCATTTTCAAATTCTCCTCCATGATCACTTTGTATAGAAATAATTTCACACCCTAGTTTTCTTTGAATCCAAGTCAAAAAATTTCTAAATTCTTCAAATGAATCACTCTTATGAATTAAAAATCTAACCCATGTGAGTCTTGAGTAATCATCCACAATCACAAATTCGTATACCTTTCCTCCTAGACTCACAGTTCCAACTAGTCCAAAAAGATCCATATGCAAAATCTCTAAAGGTTTACTAGTTCTAAGATCCTTATTGGACTGAAAAGAGGACTTCACTTGCTTTCCTAATTGACATGCATCACAAAGGTGGTCCTTAGTAAAGTCTAGTTTAGGTATATCTCTCACTAAGTTCTTTTGGGTAATTCTTCTAAGGTTTTTCATGCTAGAATGACAAAGTCTCCTATGCCATAGCCAGGACTCATCAAATACAGTTTTCAAACAAAAAGCAGAAGGAGAATTAATGCAATTAAATCTAGCATGTAAACATTGTTTAACCTTTTACCATTCAAAACATCTTTATCATTTAGGTTTAATATACAGCAAGTAGGAAAAAATTTTACACAATAATGCTTATCAGATAGCTGCCTTATACTTAACAAATTATATTTTAAGCCTTCTACCAATAACACATTGTTTATGAAAAAATTCTTAAAATTTCTAATCATACCTGATCCAACCACCTTCCTTGTGGTGTTATCTCCAAGTGTAACCTTGCCTCCACTCCTGGCTTCCAGCATTATGAATTGAGCAGTATCTCCATTCATATGCTTTGAACATCCGTTGTCCAGGTACCATATGCTCTCACGAGGTCTTGTGCAAGAGCGACCCTGCAAAATTATCAAACATTAGACCTGGGAACCCAAACAAGTATGGGTTCACCTTTTAGCAATTTATAATTTGATGTATTTATGATATGTCTAGGTTTATGCATCTTAGGTCTCCACACCAAATTAGTTTTCATCTTCAAAGTACAGGTGTGAGCTATGTGTCCAAACAATCCACAATTATTACATTTTACTTTTGGAAATAGTTTCCTAAGTCTTCTAACATTCATCTGTCTATTCAGGGATTGCATAAATTTAGGATACATAATAGTATTAGTAAACTCTTCAAGTTTAGGAGGTATCCTATTATCCTCGAGAGCTTTTATCGTTAATTTTTAAAATGAATTCATATCTTCCAAAATTTGATTTAAATAATTGATTTTATATAATTTTCTCTCTAATTTATCCTTAAAGTTCTTAAAATCTTTCTCGAGTTTTGCATAGGATGATTTTAAATTCTCATGATTTTTATTCAAGTCATCAAACTCATCAAGTAATTTCATATGGTTGTTATCAATCAAAGCATGGTCTTTCCTAAGGATTTCATGTTCCTTTTTAAGCTCTTCCAATTCTAAACTAATGCTAGCATGCATTTTCTTTATTTTCTTATATGATTCATGCATGTGTTTAGAAACTTCAAAAAGTTCATCATAAGTTAAGTCACATACCTCTTCTTGATCTGACTGAAAAAAGATTGTCGGCCATTAAGCATAGATTAGTGACTTCTTCTTCCTTTTCTGTTTCTGACGAGTCCGAAGCTGAGTTCACCCAAAAAGCTCATTAGAACTTCTTCTTGCCCTTCTTCACAAATGGTTTCTCCTCTATCTTCTCCTTGCTAGGATTGGCTTTGAGTTTTGGGCAATCCGTCTTTATATGTCCAGGTTTCCTACACTCATAGCAAATAATTTCATTTGAAACCTTGGCATTTCTATTGAATTTACCTCTATTCCACTGCTGGCGTCTCTTCTGCTTCCTCTTCAGAAAGCTTCTGAATTGTCTAGTCATCAATGTGATGTCGTCTTCATCCTCAGGTTGTGAGTGTTCACTCTCAAACTCTTCCACAATCAGTGCTATATTTTTCTCCCTTTGTGGTTCACCTGCATCAACCTTTCTTTGGCTAACTCCTTGCTCGTAAAATAAGCGAACTAAGAAGATTGTTAATAAAGTAAATATTTAAATCTTTAGACTCTGTAATTGCAATAATTTTAGCATCATATGTAGTAGGTAAGAAATGAAGAATCTTATTAACCATTTCAGTATTTGTTAACTCCCTACCCAATGAATATAAAGAGGTGACTATTTGTGTAACTCTTGTGTACATATCAGAAATAGATTCATTTGGTTTCATGCGAAACAGTTCATAATCATGCTACAAGATATTAAGTCTAGATTGCTTAACCTCATTAGTCCCCTCATATGTTATACAAAGTCTATTCCATATGTCCTTTCCACTTTTATAAGTGGAAACTCGCATGTAGTCTTCTAATTTTAAAGCACAAAAGAAACTATTCAAGCATTTGGCTTTTAGTTGTGCTAAATCACATTCTTCTACTGTCTAGTCTACAAAAGATATTTCAACTCTAACTCCATCAACTAATCTAGTTGGTTTTGTATATCCTTCACGGACTAAGATCCACATACGACAATCAAGTGACTGTAAAAAGTAGACATGCGAGTTTTCTAAAAATCAAAAGGTATATTATCAAATAGTGGAAATCTAGTTATAGAGTAACCCTCAGGTGTGTTTCGGTTTCCAAATGTAGTCATCTACGTTAATCAAAAAGTAGTCTAAACTTATGATTTTGAAACAAAGCTCTGATACCACTTGTTGAAACTCATTCACTATGAATTAGGTTGTTATGCCTAAGCTTATGTCCCACTGCTAACCAAGAGGGGGGGGGGGCTGAATTGGTATTTTAAAAATTAATCCCTCTTTTGAGTATTTTAAACCAAAATTAAACTTTAATGATTTTTGTAGAAATAGTTTTTCAACCACAGTTTTAAAACTGTAAATAAAAAAAAAAGCGAAAAAATAATGACCCCAGATTTATAGTGGTTCGGTCAAAACCAGACCTACATCGACTCCCCGGAGGCACCCTCCGAGTATTGTACTAATACCACTAGTGACTCTCCTTTTGCACCCACAACAAGGCGGAGAAGCCTTTACAAAACTCTTTTCACCACTACCCGTTTCGGTAGAGAACCGTCGTCCTTTTACACTATCCCCAGTGCCAGCAGAGAATTGTCTGTCCTTTCCCACTCCTCCGATGTCGACAGAGAACCGTTCATCCTTTCACACTCTCCTGGTGTAGGTAGAGAACCCTTCATCCTTTCACACTTTCCCGATGTAGGCAGAGAACCCTTCGTCCTTTAACACTCTCCTGGTGTAGGTAGAGAATCCTTAGTCCTTTCATAGTCTCCTAGTATGGGCAGAGAACCCGCATCCTTTCACACTCTCCTAGTGTGGGCAGCGAACCCACAGCTGTTCATAGTCTCCAAGTGTCGGTAGAGAACTGGTGGCTATTTACACTCTCCAAGTATCGGCAGAGAACCGCATCTCCTTGACTGATCTTCTCACAAGAATTCTAGAAGGAAGAAAGAAAAGAGTGAAGTAATCCAAAATCATAAGTAGAGAATCTTACCTTTAAAAATAAAGTGAAGCCTTCACGCGCCAGTAGTAAGAATTCTCCTTTGAATGCTCTCTCACACTCTCTCCTTGACTCTTCTTTCAATAGGCACGAAGATCAATGAGCAAAAAGATTTGGTGGCAGTCTAAATTTTATTATATATAGAAGAGACAAGAAAAACCATCCAAAAACTGCAAATTTTCAAGTCAACACGAAATGGATCGTTAAGTCAACACGAAATGGATCGTTCCGTACGATCGTGGATCATCCTGGACGATTTTACTTAAAGTGTCAAAAATGATCCTAATGAATATTGGTACGAACTATGTTCATACACGATCATCATCCCATACGAATTAGGTTCGTCCGGACGAACAGTTATTTCATAGGTCGGTTCCCAAATAACTACAGGATGTAACCAACTTACTTAAGTTGGTTTCCATCATCCTGGGACGAACAGGATTTTGTCTGGACAAAATTTTTACAGAGAGTAAGTCGTCTAGGCACGATTATAAATGTTATCTTGACAAAACTTTTATAGAGCCCAACTCGTCCGGGGACGATTATAATTTCATCTAGATGAAAATTTTACAGAGCCTAGCTCATCCTGGGACGATTATAATTTCATCTGGATGAAAATTTTATAGAGCCTAGCTCGTCCTGGACGATCAGGACTTAAAAAAAAAATTCTCCAAAAACTGTTCGTTCCATTGCTCTTACAAGGAGATAACTGACCTGATCATCCCGTATGAATTGTATTCGTCCTGTACGATCAGTACAAAATTTTTAAGGTCTCCTCAAATGTGTGTGTGTGTTTATTCACTCAATTACAATCACTCCCTTTCAAACTTTATTCATACAAAAATTACAAGCTTCAAAATACAAGATATCTCATGCGAATTTGATTTGAAGACTTCAGTAGTTTGGAGTTCAATTTTTCTGAAATGTTAGTACACACTAGAGCTAAAATAAATCTTCCAACAAGTGTTAGGAGATAACTACACATAAAATAATAATATTTGGAATCATCAAAACTATACAAGTTGCAAGAATGTAAAATATGCAAATAGCAACTCTCTTAATAGAAAGACATTGCAGAAAATTTGATAATAAATTTTGTTGCTCCAACTCGGTTTATAAAAGTATCAGGTTTGTTATAAAATGCTAAAGAGGACAATTGGGTTTCATTTCACGAAATCAATCATTTTTTTAATAATTTGTGAGGGTTCTTCTATATTTTTTGGCTTTCAGTTTTTGCTTGGTTGTTATATTTTTTGCTGCTTTGTGCTGCTTTATCTTGTTGTTATTCTTTTGGGGTTTTGTTAGAGGTTGCTTTGAGACCTTTGTTTTGGGTTTTGCCTTGGGGCTTCTTTTTTTCTTGTGATTGGTTTGCTTGGGCTGGTGTTTTCTATGTTCGTTTTGGTTTTATTGCTTTCTGTGATTTGTTTTTTTTTTTTTTGTTTTTTTTTTCTTTTGAGAATGATTATTGGGTTTCTTTTTCTTTTCTTTTTTGGATTGTTAGCTCAACAACTAGATGTTTTTTCTTGGATGGTCAGGTCTAGCAACAATGGTTAAATTTTTTTGTTGTTGTTTCGAGTTATGTTGATGGTTCCCCTTTCCCGAGTCTAGGTGGTGGGTTATGATGTTTTTTATTCATTTTTTCTAATGTTTTTTTCTTATTTTTTGTAGTTTAATTTGGTTCTCTATTTTGATTGTTTCTGTTTTTCATTCAGTTGTATTGTTTTACTATTTGACTTGTTGTTCTGAGTAGCTGGTGTTTTTCCTTCGATGGTCGGCTCTAGCAACCATGCTTGAATTTTTTCATTGTTGTTTCGGGTTGTATTGAAGGTTTCCCTTACCTAAGTCTTGGTGGGGGTGTTGATTATTTTATTCATTTCTTTCTTTCCTTTATTTTGCTATTTTTTGGTAGTTTGATTTGGTTCTCTGTTTTGATTTTTTTTGTGGATATTTTAGTTGTTTTATTCTGCTATTTTTTCTTACTAGAATATTGTAATTTCTTGTAACCTTTCATTTTTTAAATGAAATTGGGCATGTTTTGCCCTTATTTTCCCAAAAAAAAGTAGTTCTATTTCATCTTTTTTCGCTCGTGAGGTCATTTTTTAGAATATCCATGAATGTGATTCTTCCTCCCAATTTCATGTAGTTAGATCACCTAAGAGTAATGTTATGATTTTTATCATACAAATTTAGCTCTTAACATTTAATATTGATTGAAGGGCTGGTTTGTTGGGTAAAAAAAGTCCACAATAAAATCAAATGCAATCTTAAAGAAATAGTGAATTTCAAATGTTAAGAATTATTTTGATGGATATGGAATAAATTTAATTTATTTTTTTCCTTAGCTTTGAAGTAAAAATAATATTTTGTAAAACTCGATGAGAGAGCTAGCCGATGGCCAACATTTATGGTGGGGGGGGGGGGGGGGGGGGGGGGGGGGGTTATGGCAAAGACAATGGGGAAGACCAGCACCCGCCACCAACAATGCCAAGAGTTAATGATAACTAGTAGAAATGTTAAGCATCGAACTATGGCCATAAGCAGTGGTCAATGTCAAGCAATGATAAGTAACTAGCAACAGATAGCGGTGGGTGTTGGATGGTGGCCATCAGTGTTGGATGGTGGCCATCCAGTGTTGGATGGTGGCGATGGATGGCAAGCAGTTGTTAATAACAACAATTGTCGGTCATAGTGGCCTACATTAGACATCAACAAGAGGAGACAAGGGTTAATGGTTGGGAATGAGCATTGACTTTCCATGTTAATGATAGAATCTATATTGTACTTTCAAATTATCCAAATTTAATTATTTTTAAAGCTCATCCAAATAAAACTAAATATTAAATTTTAAATTATTTACAATATTACTCTATATTACTTAACTTTAGACCAACTAATATTTTTTAAAATTATATATTTTAAATAATTTCTATCATTGTACTTCAAATTAAATAGTCCTGAAATAATAAACCAAAAAAAAGGTCCACTTATATCCATGCTAACCCATCAAGCAAGGTATATAATAATACTGCTGAGAGAAAGTACCATTTTCTAGTAAGAGAAAGCACCATAATTTGAATTTTTTAAATTTTCCTTCTATTTCACATAGTTCTATTATGGTGGCAAATGGTTGCCGGTCATTGCATTTTTGATAAGGCTACTGTCGAAGGAAAAGGCAAGAAATTTTATTTCCTAAATATTTTAAGCATAATAATTATGGTGTTTTGTCAAAATATCATCTTTCATCAGTTTTAAAGACGAGTATAAAAAATTTCAACCTAGACCTAATGATTTGGAAGCTTCATCTTTTAATAGGTTTTAACTTGAAAGTTAATAGATTTATTAATCATTTTATTTCTCTGGATAATCAATTCAAAAATCCTTCTCCTATCCAATTTGATAAAAATATTGTGGATGATAATGCTTCTCCGAAGTTGGGTTTAAATTCTATGACAAAATTTTATTATGTTTCTAAAAACAACATGGAAAATTTATCTTAGAGTGATAAATCTATGACTAAAATTTCATAATAGAAAAATAATTTTATGAATGCTTGGAAAAAAATTCAACATATCAAATTAAATCATGTTGAAGTAGAGTCTAATATGATAGAAGATGCATGTGTTGTTAAACTTAATGTCAAAAAGAAATATGCAAATGTCCTAGTTCTAAGGAATTCACTTGTAGTTAAAGTTCTTGGTAAAAACAATCCTTTCCCTTTATGTTGTATTAAATTGAGGCGTCAATGGGATAAATTTGGTGGATTCTATCTGACTTTGCTTTGGTTAGATTGGATTTGGTGTTCTTTCAAATCTTTTGTAGATATGGAAGATGTTCTAATTGGAGGACCTTGGTATGTTAGAGAACATGTAATTGAAATTTATAAATGGACACCACAGTTTTCTCCACTATCTATAAAAGGATTATCATCACGTATTTGGATACAGTTGCCACATCTACCATAACAATGTTGGGATGAATTAAACGTTATTAAAATTGCTTCAAAAGTAGGAGTTCATATGTTACTTTATGGAAATATGTTTAAATGGGGAAGAAGAGAAATTGCAAGAGTTTGTGTTTGCATAAACTTGGATTCTAAGATACCTCAAGCAATTTGGATAGAAAGGTTGAGTGGTAGATTTTATTTCAAAAAATTGAGTATGAAAAATTTTCATCCTTTTGTTATAAATGTGGAAAGATTGGACATAAAATTTATTTTTCTCTCGTAGTTCATAATATATACCAAACTAAGTTGGGTCATAAGATTACTACATATTCAAATGAAGTTAATTCTCATAAAGTTACTGATAATGCTAATTCTAAACAAGAAGATGAACTTGAGTATGGTCCTTAGAATATAGTGAAGTTCAGAAAAAAAAAAAAATTTATGGTGAATGATAATTCTCAAAAAAAAAAAAAGAAACAAAGACAATGATCATCCTCTTGCTAAAATGAATTAGAATTGTACATCAATCAAGGATAATTGATTAAACTTTATCAACAATTTTCCTAGTGCCATAGAAGACTGTCCAACTTGTAAATATAATTCTTCAAAAGTCACTAATGAACTTAATTATTCAAAGAAAAATGAAGAACAAATTAAATTTATCCATATAGATGTCTTGAAAATTGATAATGATACAATTCAAATGTTAAATCTATAAATGGTTTTCTAGATTATTTGCCTTCTGGAAATGGAAAAGATCATCTTATACATTCTGATTCAGATGTGTGTTTACTCTCTTTACCTTTGTTAAAGGTTATAAATTCAATATATTAGCTCATTATATTAAGGATGCTTCTTCTGAAGTTGATACTTGTTGACCTTGTTTTTCTCCAAGCCATTGGGTCAAGGAGTTTAACTTGGTCAAACTGATCAATCCAGGTCCCAAGACCATCTCACTTGTGTTCGTTGGGTCAAACCAAAAATGTTGAGCCCAGACCCGGGCCCTGGGTTAACCTGATTGTCCAGGTCAACCTGGGTTGACCCAAATTGACCCAATACCCTCTGCCTTGGTTTCAAATCAAATCTAAAGATTCTTACATTCAATTCTCACCTCCACTAGACCCAATGGGTCAGACCCAACCCATTGGACCCAGGCCTGTGCCATGGGTCAACCTAGTTTGATCCAGTTAGACCTATTGGGTCAAATCAAGTTCAAATACAATCCAAGCTCATCCTTAGCTCAATCCCTTTACTCCATAGATTTATTTGACTAGGTTGACCAAGTCAACCCATCACTTGTTCAACACAAGTCTTCCTTGGTCAAATTGACTTATTTAGGTCAATTTAAACCTATTCAATGTATTTAATCCTTTCCTTTTCTCCTATTGTAAAGCACATCTAGGGGGTTATTTTACTCCTAATTAACCCTAGAGATGATCTCCACCATTGATCATGAGCTTGGGGTTATAAATATGAGAGCTAGGGCAACTTTAGGAGGACCTTTGCTATTTTTCTCTTCCCAGACTCTCTAAGCACGAGATCTCTTGTGTTTGAGCTCCCATCATCTCCCTTCACCTTCTTCCACTCAAATCCACGGCCAAACCCCCATCGACGATGAGCTTTCCGATGAACTGAAGGACAAAACATTCCAACACAATTTCTTGCCAATCCACTATGTTTCATAATGAATTTTCTTCTACAAATAGGAGCGTCGATAGTCTACAAGTGCAACAAGCCATTAAGCGGGTCTAACCGTCCATAAACCAAGGTGAAAAGCTCAACCTAGCCTAGGATACTTAGGATCAAATAGTTTTTCATTTAGCACATTTTAGACAACTCTTTTGCTCCCCCATAATTACTTTTCATGTGTAGACGTTTGGTTTAAAATTTAATGTGATTTGGTGCACCCGATCGTGAGAACGAGCCAAAATATTGTGTTAGGGCTTGGGTTCAGTTTTGCGTGTGGTAAGGGTTAATCTCAACAGTTGATTTCTTGATCAACGAATGAGATCTAGTTATTCCATGATTCAAAATGACCTCGGGTTTGATCCCGCAGATTAGTGCTTCGTCCGGAGCAATCATGACCATCCACTTGAAACAGTGGAGGATTAGACGCCCTTGAATCCATGTTAATGTGGATAAGTCATTATTACATTTGCAGAATTATTGTCGCAATCATGCGATAATTATTGTCGGAAGTGTAATAATTGCATCGCTAGGTAATGATTGCCCGTGATTTGTGGGGCCACTTGAGCCGACAAGTGGCGTCATGAGGCTTTTTCTTTATTTTTATTTATTTAAAATAGTTTTAAAGTCTTTTTTAACTTATTTAAATTATAAAAAAATCTAATTTTAATGAAAAAAATATGTTTAAGATATCAAACTATTTATATTTTCAACCTCTTTAATTTAAAATTAATTTTAATTAAAAATATTATATATTGTTTAAAAATATCATTAAAATAGTAAAAAATTTATAATAATTATTATCATTATTTTAAATCATTATTTAATATTTTTAACATTACAGTTATTATCATTATTATTATTATTATCATCATTATCATTTTGATTGTTGTTGTTATTGGTGTTAATTATTTTGATTATTATTTATTATTACTTACTATTATTATTATTATTATTATTATTACTATTTTGAAAATTTTTATTATAATAAAAATAATAATAATAATAATTATTATTATTATTATTATTATTATTATTATTATTATTTTATTATGATTATGATTATTATTATTATTATTATTATTATTATTATTATTATTATTATTACTATCATTATTTTAATTATTAAATCATTATAATTATTATTATTATTTGATATATTTAATTATTTTAATATTAAAAAAATTATTTTTTATTCAATTAAAATTAATAATTATTTTCTTCAAATTATTTTACTCTATTAAATTATCTAAATTCCTAATAAATAAGTAATTAATATTAAATTTAAATATTTTCCAAATTTGTAAAAATTATTATTTTATTATTTTAAAAAATATCAAAGAATTATTTTGTCATTTAATTCTAAATTAAATAATTATTTTCTTGTTTTTAAGTATTTTGCTTAATTATTAATGATCTAAACTAGTTAATTAATGATTAATTAATTTAAAATAAAATTAACATTCAAAATTAAGAAAAATTATTATTATTCTTAATTAAATAATTTTAATATTAAAAAGTAATTAAATGTTTTTTTATTTGAAACTATGTTTAATAATTAATTTCCTAAATTATTTAATTATTAATTAATTAATTAAAAATTTTATTAATTTTTAGATTTAAAAATTAGAAGAGTATTTATATTATTTAAATCTAAATTAAATTATTATTTCCTTATTTTAAACATTTTCCATTGTATTAATTACTTAAATTATTTAAGTAATAAATAATTAATTTTAAAATTCAATTATTTCCTAAAATTACAAAATTGATTTTATTAATTTTTTAAAATTAAAATAAAGTTTTATTCTTAATTTATTTTAATTTAATGATTATTTTTAAATATTAATTACTTTTTATTATTTTAAAATACCTTTTTAAAACATTAAACTTTAAAAATTCATAAGTATTTCATTTGAAATGTGAAAAATGCATATAATACCATAAATTTTTAGAAAAATATATATTGTAATTTAAAATTAAGTTAAATCATTAAGAATTATTTTTCTAGTTTATTTATGTACTATTTAATATTGGACTATTTAGATAATATTTAGATAATTATTAAAATAATTATTTTAAATTATGAAATTATAAATTTTTCAAATCTTTTTGAGTTCCGTCATTTGGGTGACCAGTGAATCTCTCAAAAACTTATAAATAAAATTATTTTAAACTATATTATTTTCTTATACTTATATATTCATATATATAATATATAGGTATTTTAAATTATATTTCAAATTACCTATATGATTAAATTTCTAATTTGAGATATCTATCCTTTGAAATCTTAAACATGTGTTGTATACATGAATGGGGGTGTGTATTAGTGGGTGATTGAGTTTCAATCATCCACTAATCACATTAATAAGCACGCTTAATTACTTTTTTTTTGAAGAGAATGCTAAGTTGCATTAAAAATAAAGCAAAGGAAAGTAAAATAGCCCTATCCTAATCAATCACATTCTTTCTTCAAAATGAAGAAAAAGGAATGTGGGATATCCACATTATTAAGTTCTTCCCAAATAAAACTCTTTTTGCAAGCCAAATTAGCACAAAAATCAGCTAATTTGTTACAAAACCTATTTGCAAATGAAAAAAGAACCTGGTTAAAGTCTTGAATGAAAGCAAGATCCTCTTCAATTCTTCCATTATTCTTCCAATTCTTCAAAGCTAATTGAAGAATTTTAATAATGTTGTAGTTGTCTCCTTCTATAATCACTCCTTGAGCTTCATACATCCAATCTCTCATTATATTCTTCAAATAATAAACAGCCCATAGTTCCAATTGAGCTATGTCCCAATGCAAGTATTGAGCTCCAAAAGCTAAAATAAATTTTCCTTTTTCATCTCTAATCACCCCGCCAATTCCTGCTAGATAATTGCTTTTTAGTGAAGCATCAATGTTTATCTTTATCCATCCGGGTGGAGGGGGAAACCAAGTTGAAGACAGCGAAGGCTGATTAGTATCCCAGTTTTTCGGATGTAGATTGATGAAGTTTCTTACTGTAGAAAGCGAAACTGTGTTAGCAGCAATATGAAAATCAGAATCTTCAGAATTCCCATATACCAACTTTCATCTTCTTTTCCAAGTCAAGAAAACAGCTGTGCAATACATATTAGCCATTAACGGATTAATAGAAGAGATCATTTTTAATCCATCCCAACATGACTGAAAATCTGCAAATAATATAATATTGAAACCCCATTTGTTTAGTAAAATAACCGTCCTCTATAATTTTATACAGTTTCCTGCAATATGGTTGTTGTCTTCATCATCTAAACAACCTCTTGGATAGCTTGAACTATTAATAAGCTTCCTTTTTAACAGAAAAGCACTTGAGGGAATTGCATTATTGTAAAGTCTCCACCAGAACAATTCTATTCTCGGTCTCAGTTTAATTAATTTCATCCAATTCCAATTTGGCAATCTCCAGGATAATTGGCATTAACTGCACCTAGACAAAGTACAGAATTTGATTTACCAGCTGCTTTAAAATTCAATTCAATTGTATCAGTATTCTCATTTGATCTTATATCTTATAGGGATCTGCAAAATAACATTTAACAATTCCTTTCCAAAGTAATTTTGAAGCAAAGACTCATTCCACAATCCGTCTTGAATGAAGAAACTAAGCATATGATTTATAGGTTCCAGATTATTGACAAATGTAGGCCATTTTGAAATACATTTGTCTAATATCCAAGCATCTTGCATCCAATTGATAGAGCATCCATTGGCTATTTTCCATCTCACAATTTTTTTAAGGTAAGATGCTCCATTGGTAATAATTTTCCAAGTAGGAGAACAACCAATTTTCATTTGATTAGACCATATGTCATTACCATATTTGCCTTTGATTATCTGATTGAGTAAGGAATTAGGCTTCAATAAAAACTCCCAAGCAAACTTGGCAAGAAGTGGTCCAATTCTAGAAACAGTAGAGAATAATCCACGTCCACCTTCATTCTTCGATTTACATAAAAGTTCCCATGACACATAGTGTAAACCAGCTCTACCGTTGCTTTTATCCCAAAAAAAGAAAGCTTCTACACATTTTGTCAAATTCCTTGAGAAAAGAAAAGGAACTAATGAAATTGAAGATAAAAAAACAAAAGGAAGAGAAAGAAAAAGCAATTCACAAGAACCAACTTCCCTTCCAATGAGATACAATTTTCTGGCTCTTCCTCTGTATCACTTATGACACGTTGCTTTGCCTGATTCCTCCTTGAAGATCACTCTAAATGATCCATCATGTGGTAGAGTAGTTCTTCATTTCTTGTCAGGATGAACTAGTTGTATTTCTTCTCCAGATCATAGTTAACTAAGTGTCCTAAGGCAATATTCCTCTTTCTTTTCGTTCTGCATGGCCAATTTCAGAAAGCACATAAAGATAGTCAAGAATAAGTTGGGCTTCATCTATAGGTTTATTGCTCATGATTAAGAAGGTCACCATGGAAAGAAGGGAGAGTTATATTACTCTTTCACAGCTTTTGAAATGACTGAAGTTCTAAAAACATGCTGAATGAGTCATGCATTTCTGACAAGACTGATATCCTAGCCACATGCTCATCTAAATCATTTCCTCTAATCACCCTATTGATTTCATGCCATTTATATTGATCATGGGGATTAAGGATAGGGCTCTTGCCCCTTAATTCTTTAAGTTTAAAATGTCCTAAGTCATGCTTTTTGATTTCAACTTTTTTTTTGAAACAAAGGAACGAAATATTAGAGTGGTCAGACTTGAAGGACATGTTGGCAAAAAAGTACTGAAATGTTTCTTTTATTGTAGTGGTGGATGAGGGTAAGGATAAAATAAAACTGTGTCGAAGCAAATAAATGCATCAACTGAAGGTAATTCATACTTGGTTAGAATCTATAGGGGGTGATTTGGCTGTAGCAAACCTAGGAAAAGAATTCTCATTTAATATGGAAGAAAGTTCTCGGAGTAATTCCTATGAGGTTTCTTCGGCTAAACCTTTTGGCGCTTGCTTGAACTTGCCTTTGTGAAAGATTAGAATATGTGAGGGATTGAAAGTGATGTTAAAGTGTGACTTATTGATCTAAAAAGCCAGCCTTATTTTTGAAAATGCATGTTCGTACCAAACAAAAAATTTTCGTCCCGTATGACATTTTCGTTCGTCCCGTACAAAAATATTTCGTTAGACATCCAATATAACCATTATGAAATGGCTTTTCATAATCAATGCGACTTACGAAGCATCCTTTTGTACAGACTTTTGGCCAGTCTGATCGTACAGACGAACACGTGTTCGTCCTGGGCGATCAGAACTTATATCATTTTAGTGGCAGTTGAAAACTGTCCCCTACATTGAACCGACCTGTTCGTCTAGACGAACCAAAGGTTCGTACTACGAAGTTCATATTTTAAAACTACCTTATCCATTCAACCGCTTCATTCATTCAATCCCGTAGATTGAAAAACAATAGTCCCCGTAGTCATAACGTAGTCAGACGAAGTGACCTCATTAACAAACTAAAAACTGCAGGCAAACAATTTAAAATCTGACACTTTGACACATTACACAATCATCCGCACAAATTTTCGTCTCGGACGATTATCACTTAAAAATTATTTTGATTTTGACACAAAACAAAACTAAAATTCAAAAAACACATCAAAATACCATGACAACAATAAAACATAGTCTCAAAAAAATCACACAAAAACAAGATAAAAAACACATAACAAACACAAAAATATTAAATAGAAAACAAACATCATGTTGCAGTAATGTTTTTATTTAAGCATTTAAATCAATCACACCAAGCATTGTTCTTAATGCCTGAAAGTATCAAAGGCTAAAGGTTTGTAAAAATGTCTGCAAGTTGATTTTCAGTTGTAACATGAATGAGTTCAATTTCTCCCTTGGATACATGATCCTTATGAAATGATGACTTATGTCTATGTGTTTGGTTCTTGAATGTGAGTAGGTTTTTAGATATGCAAATAGCACTAGTTTTATCAAATAAAATTGGTTAGTGCACTATTTAATTCCTAAATCAATTAATGTTGTTTTAACCAAAGTACCTATGCCACACAACTTCCTAATGCAATGTATTCAGCTTCTGTAGTAGATAGGACTACTGAATTTTATTTTCTACTGGACCATAAAACTGATGATTTCCAACGAATGACATTTTCCAGAAGTGCTTTTCTTCACCACCGTACTACCTGCAAAGTCAGAATCTGAATAACCTATAATTCCTAATGATGAGCTAAACTTAGAATACCAAATTCCTAAGTTCTGAGTTCCTAATAGATATCTTAAAATCCTTTTCACTGTTGTCAAATATGATTTCTTTAGATCAATTGAAATTAGCATAGAAGCAAACACTAAACATGATATTGGATCGGCTGCAGTCAAGTAAAGTAAAGATCCAATTATCCCTCTAAATTTCTTTTGATAAACTGATTTTCCCTTAGGTCCTTATCCAACTGACTGAAGAACATTGGTGTACTAACAAGTTTTAGCATTATCTATTTCGTATTTTGAGGATGTTTTAACATACTTTGATTGATTAAGAAATGTACCATCCTCAATTTGCTTAATGCTAAATCCTAGAAAGTACTCAAATCTCATTAGACTCATCCAAATTCACTACTCATTATTTTAGAAAAATCATCACAAAAGATTTTATTTGAAGATCCAAAAATGATATCATCCACATAAATTTGAACATGAGTATATCCTTTCCCATCTCTTCAAAAAGAGAGTTGTATCCCACTTCCTTTTTCAAAAGATCTTTCAATTAGGAAGGTGCTCAACCCTCATACCAAGCCCTAGGTGCCTGTTTCAATTCATATATGCCTTTTTCAACTTAAAAACATGATTTGGGTATTTAGAATTTTTAAAACCTGGAGGTTGTTTACAAAAAGCATCCTCTTGAATTTCCCCATTTTAAAAAGGCACTTTTGACATCCATTTGATACAATTTAAATCCTTAAACAGGCAAAGGCTAGGAAAATCTTAATTGCTTCAAGTCTAGCTACAGGGGCAAAAAGTTTCCTCAAAATCAATCCTTCATATATGATTATACCACTTAACTACTAACTAGCCTTATTTCTAATGACCACTCCTGAGTCATTCATTTATTTTTGAATACCCCTTAGTTCTAACTACACTTTAATCCTTTGGCCTTTTAGTTAATTTCCAAACTTTATTTCTTACAAATTGATTTAACTATCTTGCATGGCTAAAATCCAAAATTCATCTGATAGTGCTTGATTAATATTTGTGAGTTCTATAGTTGAAATAAAGGCTGGATGATTGATTTCCTTGGTTAATCCACACCTATTCCTTCCCTCACTTGTTTACTATAATCAATTCCTTGGGTGGTTTTTAGAAAATCTCAAATCTCTGGCAAAGGGTTTCTATCTCCAATTTTCTTCCATATTTTCTTCCAAATTTATTTTACTCAAACTTTAGGAGTTATCTACAATCTCATCTTCTATAAATTTGGCTCTTCCAAATTTCCAGATTCATTAAAAACAAACATGTGTGGTCTCCTCAATTACCAAAGTTCTTTTATTGAATACCTATAAGGGTTTTCCAATACTTGAGTATCCAATAAAAATTTCTCATCTGTATTGGATCAAATTTTGATCACACCTTCACCCTGTTCGAAACATAACTGCAAGCTAACTGCCTCAGCCCAGAAATATTTGGAAGGTGAGTATTCTGCCAACATTGCTCGGGCGGGCTTCTATTAACATTGCTCAGGAGACCTCTATTATATTTTGTTTTCTTTTGACTATCCCTTATGTTGAGGGGTTCTAGGTGCAGAAAAGTTGTGATCAATTCCTTTTTTCTTACAAAAATTCATCAAATTTCTCATTTTCAAATCTCTCCATGATCACTTTGTTATAGAAATAATTTCACACCCTAGTTTTCTTTGAATCCAAGTCAAAAATTTCTAAATTCTTCAAATGAATCACTCTTATGAATTAAATCTAACCCATGTGAGTCTTGAGTAATCATCCACAATCACAAATTCGTATACCTTTCCTCCTAGACTCACAGTTTCCAACTAGTCCAAAAAGATCCATATGCAAAATCTCTAAAGGTTTACTAGTTCTAAGATCCTTATTGGACTGAAAAGAGGACTTCACTTGCTTTCCTAATTGACATGCATCAAAAGGTGGTCTTAGTAAAGTCTAGTTTAGGTATATCTCTCACTAAGTTCTTTTGGGTAATTTTCTAAGGTTTTTTCATGCTAGAATGACAAAGTCTCCTATGCCATGCCAGGACCATCAAATACAGTTTTCAACAAAAAAAGCAGAGGAGAATTAATGCATTAAATCTAGCATGTAAACATTGTTTAACCTTTTACCATTCAAAACTCTTATCATTTAGGTTTAATATACAGCAAGTAGGAAAAAATTTTACACAATAATTCTTATCATATAGCTGTCTTATACTTAACAATTTATTTTAAGCTTCTACCAATATCACATTGTTTATGAAAAAATTCTTAAAATTTCTAATCATACCTGATCCAACCACCTTCCTTGTGGTGTTATCTCCAAGTGTAACCTTGCCTCCACTCCTGGCTCCAGCATTATGAATTGAGCAGTATCTCCATTCATATGCTTTAACATCCGTGTGTACGGTACCATATGCTCTCACGAGGTCTTGTGCAAGAGCGACCCTGCAAAATTATCAAACATTAGACCTGGGAACCCAAACAAGTATGGTTCAACTTTTAGCAATTTATAATTTTGTATTTATGATATGTCTAGGTTTATGCATCTTAGGTCTCCACACCAAATTAGTTTTCATCTTCAAAGTACAGGTGTGAGCTATGTGTCCAAAACAATCCAATTATTCACATTATACTTTTGGAAATAGTTTCCTAAGTCTTCTAACATTCATCTGTCTATTCAAGGATTGCATAAATTTAGGATACATAATAGTATTAGTAAAACTCTTCAAGTTTAGGAGGTATCCTTATCCTCGAGAGTTTTATCGTTAATTTTTAAAATGATTCATTCTTCCAAATTTGATTTAAATAATGTTTTATATAATTTTCTCTCTAAATTATCCTTAAAGATTTAAAATCTTTCTCGAGTTTGCATAGGATGATTTTAAATTCTCATGATTTTATTCAAGTCATCAAACTCATCAAGTAATTTCATATGGTTGTTATCAATCAAAGCATGGTCTTTCCTAAGGATTTCATGTTCTCTTTTAAGCTCTTCCATTCTAAACTAATGCTAGCATGCATTTTCTTTATATTTTTCTTAATATGATTCATGCATGTGTTTAGAAACTTCAAAAGTTCATCATAAGTTAAGTCACATACCTCTTCTTGATCTGACTGAAAAAAAGTTGTCGGCCATTAAGCATAGATAGTGACTTCTTCTCCTTTTCTGTTTCTGACGAGTCTGAAGATGAGTTCACCCAAAAAGCTCATTAGAACTTCTTCTTGCCCTTCTTCACAAATGGTTTCTCCTTATCTTCTCCTTGCTAGGATTGGCTTTGAGTTTGGGCAATCCGTCTTTATATGTCCAGGTTTCCTACACTCATAGCAAATAATTCATTTGAAACCTTGGCATTTCTATTGAATTTACCTCTATTCCACTGCTGGGTCTCTTCTGCTTCCTCTTCAGAAAGTTCTGAATTGTCTATCATCAATGTGATGTCGTCTTCATCCTCGGTTGTGAGGTTCCTCTCAAACTCTTCCACAATCAGTGCTATATTTTTCTCCCTTTGTGTTTCCTGCATCAACCTTTCTTTGGCTAACTCCTTGCTCGTAAAATAAGCGAACTAAGAAGATTGTTAATAAAGTAAATATTTAAATCTTTAGACTCTGTAATTGCAATAATTTTAGCCATCATGCAGTAGGTAGAAATGAAGAATCTTATTAACCATTTCAGTATTTGTTAACTCCTACCCAATGTATTATAAAGAGGTGACTATTTGTGTAATCTTTGTGTACATATCAGAAATAGATTCATTTGGTTTCATGCGAAACAGTTCATAATCATGCTACAAGATATTAAGTCTAGATTGCTAACCTCATGTCCCCTCATATGTTATACAAAGTCTATTCCATTATGTCCTTTCCACTTTTATAAGTGGAAACTCGCATGTAGTCTTCTGATTTTAATGCAACAAAGAAACTATTCAAGCATTTGGCTTTTAGTTGTGCTAAATCACATTCTTTACTGTCTAGTCTGCAAAAGATATTTCAACTCTAACTCCATAATCTAATCTAGTTGGTTTGTATTCCTCATGGACTAGATCCACATACGACAATCAGTGACTGTAAAAAAGTTAGACATGCGGTTTCTAAAAATCAAAAGGTATATTTCAAATAGTGGAAATCTAGTTATAGAGTAACCCTCAGGTGTGTTTCGGTTTCCAAATGTAGTCATCTACGTAATCAAAAAGTAGTCTAAACTTATGATTTTGAAACAAGCTCTGATACCACTTGTTGAAACTCATTCACTAGAATTAGGTTGTTTTGCCTAAGCTTATGTCCCTGCTTACCAGAGGGGGGGGGCTGAATTGGTATTTTAAAAATTAATCCCTCTTTGAGTATTTTAAACCAAAATTAAACTTTAATGATTTTGTAAGAAATGTTTTCAACCACAGTTTTAAAACTGTAAATAAAAAAAAAAGCGAAAAAATAATGACCCCAGATTTATAGTGGTTCGGTCAAAACCAGACCTACATCGACTCCCCGGAGGCACCTCCGAGTATTGTACTAATTCCACTAGTGACTCTCCTTTTGCACCCACAACAAGGCGGAGAGCCTTTACAAAACTCTTTTCACCACTACCGTTTCGGTAGAGAACCGTCGTCCTTTTACACTTCCCCAGTGCCAGCAGAGAATTGTCTGTCCTTTCCCACTCCTCGTGTCCAGGACAGAGAACCGTTCATCCTTTCACATCTCCGGTGTAGGTAGAGAACCCTTCATCCTTTCACCTTTCCCGATGTAGGCAGAGAACCCTTCGTCCTTTAACACTCTCCTGGTGTAGGTAGAGAATCCTTAGTCCTTTCTAGTCTCTAGTATGGGCAGAGAACCCGCATCCTTTCACACTCTCCTAGTGTGGGCAGCGAACCCACAGCTGTTCATAGTCTCCAAGTGTCGGTAGAGAACTGGTGGCTATTCACACTCTCCAAGTATCGGCGAGAGAACCGCATCTCCTTGGATCTTCTCACAAGAATTCTAGAAGGAAGAAAGAAAAGGTGAAGTAATCCAAAATCATAAGTAGGAATCTTACCTTTAAAATAAAGTGAAGCCTTCACGCGCCAGTAGTAGAATTCTCCTTTGAATGCTCTCTCACACTCTCTCCTGTCTCTTCTTTCAATAGGCACAAGATCAATGAGCAAAAAGATTTGGTGGCAGTCTAAATTTTATATTATATATAGAAGAGACAAGAAAAAACATCAAAAACTGCAAATTTTCAAGTCAACACGAAATGGATCGTTAAGTCACACACGAAATGGATCGTTCCGTACGATCGTGGATCATCCTGGACGATTTTACTTAAAGTGTCAAAATGATCCTAATGAATATTGGTATGAACTATGTTCATACACGATCATCATCCATACGAATTAGGTTCGTCCGGACGAAACGTTATTTCTAGGTCGGTTCCCAAATAACTTCGGATGTTAACCAACTTACTTAAGTTGGTTCCATCATCCTGGGACGAACAGGTTTTTGTCTGGACAAAATTTTTACAGGAGTAAGTCGTCTAGGCACGATTTATAATGTTATCTTGACAAAACTTTTATAGAGCCCAACTCGTCCGGGGACGATTATAATTTCATCTGGATGAAAATTTTACAGAGCCTAGCTCGTCCTGGGACGATTATAATTTCTCTAGATGAAAATTTTATAGAGCCTAGCTCGTCCTGGACGATAGGACTTAAAAAAAAATTTCTCCAAAAACTGTTCGTTCCATTGCTCTACAAGGAGATAACTGACCTGATCATCCCGTTATGATTGTATTGTCCTGTACGATCAGTACAAAATTTTTAAGGTCTCCTCAAAGTGTGTGGTGTGTTTATTCACTCAATTACAATCACTCCTTTCAAACTTTATTCATACAAAAATTACAAGCTTCAAAATACAAGATATCTCATGCGAATTTGATTTGAAGACTTCAGTAGTTTGGAGTTCAATTTTTTGAAATGTTAGTACACACATAGGATAAAATAATCTTCCAACAAGTGTTAGGAGATAACTACACATAAATTAATAATATTTGGAATCATCAAAACTATACAAGTTGCAAGAATGTGTAAATATGCAAATAGCAACTCCTTAATAGAAAGACATTGCAGAAAATTTGATAATAAATTTTGTTGCTCAACTCGGTTTATAAAAGTATCAGGTTTGTTATAATAAATGCTAAAGAGGACAATTGGGTTTATTTCAAGAAATCAATCATTTTTTAATAATTTGAGAGGGTTCTTCATATTTTTTGGCTTTAGTTTTTGCTTGGTTGTTATTTTTTTTGCTGCTTTGTGGTTGTTTATTTTTGTTATTCTTTTGGGGTTTTGTTAGAGGTTGCTTTGAGACCTTTGTTTTGGGTTTTGCCTTGGGGCTTCTTTTTTTTTGTGATTGGTTTGCTTAGGCTGGTGTTTTCTATGTTCGTTTGGTTTTATTGCTTTCTGTGATTTGTTTTTTTTTTTCTTTTGAGAATGATTATTGGGTTTCTTTTTCTTTTCTTTTTGGATTGTTAGCTCACAACTGATGTTTTTTCTTGGATGGTCAGGTCTAGCAACAATGGTTAAATTTTTTTGTTGTTGTTTCGAGTTATGTTGATGGTTCCCTTTCTGAGTCTAGGTGGTGGGTTATGATGTTTTTTATTCATTTTTTCTAATGTTTTTTTCTTATTTTTTTGAGTTTAATTTGGTTCTCTATTTTGATTGTTTCTGTTTTTCTTCGTTGTATTGTTTTACTATTTGACTTGTTGTTTTAGTAGCTGGTGTTTTCCTTCGATGGTCGGCTAGCAACCATGCTTGAATTTTTTCATTGTTGTTTGTTGGTTGTATTGAAGGTTTCCCTTACCTAAGCTTGGTGGGGGTGTTGATTATTTTTTTCATTTCTTCTTTCCTTTATTTTGCTATTTTTTTGGTAGTTTGATTTGGTTCTCTGTTTTGTTTTTTGTGTGGAATATTTAGTTGTTTATTCTGCTATTTTTCTTATAGAATTTTGTAATTTCTTGTAAACCTTCATTTTTTAAATGAAATTGGGCATGTTTTGCCTTATTTTCCCAAAAAAAGTAGTTCTATTTCATCTTTTTTCGCTCGTGAGGTCATTTTTTGAATATCATGAATGTGATTCTTCCTCCCATTTCTGTAGTTAGTCACCTAAGAGTAATGTTATAGATTTTTATCATACAAATTTAGCTCTTAACATTTAATATTGATTGAAGGGCTGGTTTGTTGGGTAAAAAAAGTCCACAATAAAATCAAATGCAATCTTAAAGAATAGTGCATTTCAAATGTTAAGAATTATTTTGATGGATATGGAATAAATTTAATTTATTTTTTCCTTAGCTTTGAAGTAAAAATAATATTTTGTAAAACTCGATGAGAGAGCTAGCCGATGGCCAACATTTAGTGGGGGGGGGGGGGGGGGGGGGGGGGGGGTTTATGGCAAAGACAATGGGGAAGACCAGCACCGCCACCAACAATGCCAAGAGTTAATTTATCTAGTTGAAATGTTAAGCATCGAACTATGGCCATAAGCAGTGGTCAAATGTCAAGCAATGATAAGTAACTAGCAACAGATTAGCGGTGGGTGTTGGATGGTGGCCATCAGTGTTGGATGGTGGCGATGGATGGCGAAGCAGTTGTTTTTACAACAATGTCGGTCATAGTGGCCTACATTAGACATCAACAAGAGGAGACAAGGGTTAATGGTTGGGAATGGCATTGACTTTCCATGTTAATGATAGATCTATATTGTACTTTCAAATTATCCAAATTTAATTATTTTTAAAGCTCATCCATATAAACTAATATTAAATTCAAATTATTTACAATATTACTCTATATTACTTAACTTTTGAACAACTATTTTTTTAAAATTATATATTTTAAATAATTTCTATCATTGTTCTTCAATTAAATAGTCCTGAAATAATAAACCAAAAAAGGCTCCCTTTATCCATGCTAACCCATCAAGCAAGGTATATAATAATACTGCTGAGAGAAAGTACCATTTTCTAGTAAGAGAAAGCACCATAATTTGAATTTTTTAATTTTCCTTCTATTTCACATAGTTCTTTATGGTGGCAAATGGTTGCGGTCATTGCATTTTTGATAAGGCTACTGTCGAAGGAAAAGGCAAGGAATTTTATTTCCTGAATATTTAAGCATAATTTTATGTGTGTTTTGTCATATATCATCTTTCATCAGTTTTAAAGACGAGTATAAAAATTTCAAACTAGACCTAATGATTTGGAGCTTCATCTTTTAATAGGTTTTAACTTGAAGTTAATAGATTTATTAATCATTTTATTTCTCTGGATAATCAATTCAAAATCCTTCTCCTATCCAATTTGATAAAAAAATATTGTGGATGATAATGCTTCTCCGAAGTTGGGTTTAAATTCTATGACAAAATTTGATTATGTTTCTATAAAAAACATGGAAAATTTATCTTAGGTGATAAATCTATGACTAAAATTTCATTATAGAAAAATAATTTTATGAATGCTTGGAAAAAATTCAACATATCAAATTAAATCATGTTGAAGTAGAGTCTAATATGATAGAAGATGCATGTGTTGTTAAACTTTATGTCAAAAAGGATATGCAAATGTCCTAGTTCTAAGGAATTCACTTGTAGTTAAAGTTCTTGGTAAAAAACAATCCTTTCCCTTTATGTTGTATTAAATGTGGCGTCAATGGGATAATTTGGCGGTATTCATCTGACTTTGCTTTGGTTAGATTGGATTTGGTGTTCTTTCAAATCTTTTGTAGATATGGAGTGTTCTAATTGGAGGACCTTGGTATGTTAGAGAACTGTAATTGAAATTTATAAATGGACACCACAGTTTTCTCCACTATCTTAAAAGGATTATCATCACGTATTTGGATACAGTTGCCACATCTACCATAACAATGTTGGGGATGAATTAAACGTTATTAAAATTGCTTCAAAAGTAGGAGTTCATATGTTACTTTATGGAAAATGTTTAAATGGGGAGAAGAGAGAAATTGCAGAGTTTGTGTTTGCATAAACTTGGATTCTAAGATACCTCAAGCAATTGGATAGAAAGGTTGAGTGGTAGATTTTATTTCAAAAAATTGAGTATGAAAAATTTTCATCCTTTTGTTTTATATGTGGAAAGATTGGACTAAAATTTATTTTCTCCGTAGTTCTAATATATACCAACTAAGTTGGGTCATAAGATTACTACATATTCAATGAAGTTAATTTCATAAGTTACTGATAATGCTAATTCTAAACAGAAGATGAACTTGAGTATGGTCCTTAGAATATAGTGAAGTTCAGAAAAAAAAAAAAAAATTTATGGTGATGATAATTCTCAAAAAAAAAAAGAAACAAAGACAATGATCATCCTCTTGCTATGAATTTGAATTGTACATCAATCAAGGATAATTGATTAAACTTTATCACAATTTTCATGTGCCATAGAAGACTGTCCAACTTGTAAATATAATTCTTCAAAAGTCACTAATGAACTTAATTATTCAAAGAAAAATGAGAACAAATTCAATTTATCCATATTGATGTCTTGAAAATTGATAATGATACAATTCAAATGTTAAATCTATAAATGGTTTTTTAGATTATTTGCCTTCTGGAATGGAAAAGATCATCTTATACATTCTGATTCAGATGTGGTTTACTCTCTTTACCTTTGTTAAAGTTATAAATTCAATATATTAGCTCATTATATTTAAGGATGCTTCTTCTGAAGTTGATACTTGTTGACCTTGTTTTTCTCCAAGCCATTGGGTCAAGGAGTTTAACTTGGTCAAACTGATCAATCCAGGTCCCACCATCTCCTTGTGTTCGTTGGGTCAAACCAAAATGTTGAGCCCAGACCGGGCCCTGGGTTAACCTGATTGTCCAGGTCACCTGGGTTGACCCAAATTGACCCAATACCCTCTGCCTTGGTTTCAAATCAAATCTAAAGATTCTTACATTCTTCTCACCTCCATAGACCCAATGGGTCAGCCCAACCCATTGGACCCAGGCCGTGCCATGGGTCAACCTAGTTTGTCCAGTTAGACCTTTGGGTCAAATCAAGTTCAAATACAATCCAAGCTCATCCTTAGCTCAATCCCTTTACTCCATAGATTTATTTGACTAGGTTGACCAAGTCAACCCATCACTTGTTCAACACAAGTCTTCCTGGTCAAATTGACTTATTTAGGTCAATTTAAACCTATTCAATGTATTTAATCCTTTCCTTTTCTCCTTATTGAAAGCACATCTAGGGGGTTTTTTATCCTAATTAACCTAAGAGATGATCTCCACCTTGATCATGTGCTTGGGGTTATAAATATGAGAGCTAGGGCAACTTTAGGAGGACCTTTGCTATTTTTCTCTTCCCGACTCTCTAGCACGAGATCTCTTGTGTTTGAGCTCCCTCATCTCCCTTCACCTTCTTCCACTCAAATCCACGGCCAAACCCCCATCGACGTGAGCTTTCCGATGAACTGAAGGACAAAACATTCCAACACAATTTCTGCAATCCACTATGTTTCATAATGAATTTCTTCTACAAATAGGAGCGTCGATAGTTCTACAGTGCAACAAGCCATTAAGCGGGTCTAACCGTCCATAAACCAAGGTGAAAAGCTCACCTAGCTAGGATACTGGATCAAATAGTTTTTCATTTAGACACATTTTAGACAACTCTTTTGCTCCCCCATAATTCTTTTCATGTGTAGACGTTTGGTTTAAAATTTAATGTGATTTGGTGCACCGATCGTGTGAACGAGCCAAAATATTGTGTTAGGGCTTGGGTTCAGTTTTGCGTGTGGTAAGGGTTAATCTCAACAGTTGATTTCTTGATCAACGAATGAGATCTAGTTATTCCATGATTCAAATGACCTCGGGTTTGATCCCGCAGATTAGTGCTTCGTCCGGGCAAATGACCATCCACTTGAAACAGTGGAGGATTTGACGCCCTTGATCCATGTTAATGTGGATAAGTCATTATTTCATTTGCGAATTATTGTCGCAATCATGCGATAATTATTGTCGGAAGTGTAATAATTGCATCGCTAGGTAATGATTGCCCGTGATTTGTGGGGCCACTTGAGCCGACAAGTGGCGTCATGAGCTTTTTCTTTATTTTTATTTATTTAAAATAGTTTAAAGTCTTTTTTAATTATTTAAATTATAAAAAATCTATTTTAATGAAAAAAATATGTTTAAGATATCAAACTATTTATATTTTCACCTCTTTATTTTTAAATTAATTTTTAATTAAAAATTTTATATTGTTTAAAATATCATTAAAATAGTAAAAAAATTATAATTTTATTATCATTATTTTAAATCATTATTTAATATTTTTAACATTACAGTTATTATCATTATTATTATTTATTATCATCATTATCATTTTGATTGTTGTTGTTATTGGTGTTAATATTATTTTGATTATATTTATTATTCTTACTATTATTATTATTTTTATTATTATTATTTTATATTATTACTATTTTGAAATTTTTATTATAATAAAAATAATAATTATTATTATTATTATTATTATTATTTATTATTAATATTTTATTATGATTATGATTATTATTATTATTATTTATTATATTATTACTATCATTATTTTTATTATTAAATCATTATAATTATTTTATTATTTTGATATATTTAATTATTTTAATATTAAAAAAATTATTTTTTATTCAATTAAAATTAATAATTATTTTCTTCAAATTATTTTACTCTATTAAAATATCTAAATTCCTAATAATAAGTAATTTATATTAATTTAAATTTTTCCAAATTTGTAAAAATTATTATTTTATTATTTTAAAAAATATCAAAGAATTATTTTGTCATTTAATTCTAAATTAAAATATTATTTTCTTGTTTTTAAGTATTTTGTTAATTATTAATATCTAAACTAGTTAATAATAATTAAATTTAAAATAAAATTAACATTCAAAATTAAGAAAAATTATTATTATTCTTAATAAATATTTTAATATTAAAAAGTAATTAAATGTTTTTTTATTTGAAACTATGTTTAATAATTAATTTCCAAAGTATTTAATTATTAATTAATTAATTAAAAATTTTATAATTTTTAGATTTAAAAATTAGAAGAGTATTTTATTTTATTAATCTAAATTAAATTATTATTATCCTTTTTTATAGCGACTCCTTGGGTAAGCGACCTTATTTAGAAGCTCTATGATCTGCTATGCTAAAGCCTAGAAGCTAATAGGTAATCTAACTCTTCTTGCTTTAAGAAAGATTTTTTCCTACTAAAATTTCCTATACTGAGATTATGATTTAGTTTGGTCTGGAGGACCTTGATTCTTTTTTGGAAAGCCTTTTATTAATAGCTTTAGTCTCCCTCATTCTATCCTTAACATAAAGAATTTACTACTATTCCTCTATGGTTTAAGATTCTTGATTTACCTTTGGTGTGATGCCCCGAGATCTAACTTGGAAAGAATTTCAATCAATTCATTAAAACCATTTACCAGATTTGGTGTTTGGACTATAGAAGTTATTTATAGATTGCTAGTCATGTAGGGATTCCAATAGTGTTTGATTCTTAAATGGCTGATTAGGCTAGACTTACTTTTGTTAGACCTTGTGTTTTAACTAAAAAAGATTTGCCTCTTCCTGAGGAAGTAAAAAATTTTGTAGCTAGAATTTTTTTCTTAAAAATTGTGAATGATTGGAAGCCTACTCCTTATTCTAAGTGTGGTTTAATTGTCCATCCCTTCTCCTTAAGCTTGACTAAGCCTCAGGATCCCAAAGAAAATGTTAATCTTGATTCTATTAGAGGGAGAATCAGAACAAAAAAGATTTGGAAGGTGTCTTCTCTTCCTTCTGAGTCTTCTCAAACTCCTAAAGCTCAGGTCCAACAAAATACCAATTCTTAGAATATGTCTTATCTTGTTCCACTTTTGGAACCTAAAATGCAAGCTACTCAACCTTCTGGTGTTATGAGTACCTGACAAGACATCTTGTCTTCTGAGCAAATTAATTTGAAAGGTTCTATTTCTATTTTGAAAATTTTATTTTAAAAGTTTTGGATGTTCATTCTTCTTGCATAAAATAAACTTTTTTTAATCTTAATTCTCAATTAAAAGAGGCACCCTTTAATTTATTAGAGAATTTTGCCTCTATTAATTTACCTATTCAAGTTGTTATGATTGAGAATTCTAGAATGCAAAATAAGTTTTCGGTTTTGTAAAGGAAGAACAAATGATGGAATCACATGTTGATGATTCTATTTAAATTTACATGAGAAGAAATTTTTTTAGCAAAAGATAATACTAATGTGCAATCTATTTTTTATGGTTCCATTAGCTTCTGGTAAGTCTACTGGATCCAAAAATGCCCAAAAGGCAGCAAGCTGTATTAATAAGCATTAAAGTTTTTTTCCTAATATTGCTTCCTGGAATGCTAGAAGAAAAATACTTGAAATGTAAGTAGAAATATGAAAATCATTTGAAAGTTTAACCTTGAAAGTGATTGAAATAATGTATGAAAATAAAATTAAAATATTAGTCAAATCATAAAAATTCATAGAACTTAAGAAGAGATATAACATAGAAACTAAAAAGAATTTATCAAAATATGAGTCTATTTAGACATTAAGATAAAGAAAATTATTGCAAGAAAGATGAATAGAAAAATTGTATATTTCAAATTTCAATATGTAATATAAGTGAACATAAAAACAATTTGAATTAAGAGATTAAAAGAATCTGGAAAGAAATAACTACCACATGTGGCGCTTGCGCATCTTTTTCAAATTTGTGGCACATTTTGTGCATCTTTTTCATGTTGGGCTTATTTTATGCCTCTTTTTCACATTGCGAACCTTTGCGTATTTTCTTTTAATTTTTGTACATTTGTACATTTTTCAAGAGTAATCATATTCTTTTCAAAATCAATAATCTAAAATTTCAAATTTATCTAAGTGCATAAATATTAACTGATAAGTGAAATACAAAATAAGAAAAACATCACAATTGCAGTAATAATATTAACAATAAAGTAGTCTAAATAAGATACATGAAATTGATAATCTTAATAATATCAAGTTATAATCAAAACTTAAATTTAGAATAATTAGATTTTCTAATGAATTTAATTTTAACTTACAATGTAGGATATAGCACATTTAAGATTAAAAATTTGATGATTGTCATAAATACTAACATTAATTTCAAAAATCATTAAAGTCAAAACATAACAACATATATTGATATCAATAGAAAGATAATAAAATCTTAGATCAAGATATCAATACAACAACAAAACATATAAATAAAAGAAAAATACATCAAACTTCCTAAAAAAGAATAACTAAAACAAAAAGAAATACATAAAAACACATAACATCAAATGCATTTATCACTCAGATGGTTCCTGATCTGGAGGAGGAGGAGGAGAAGCAGCACCACCAAAGATGTTAAAGTATGTACTCATCATAAGTATATTGGTATTGATGTCATTCATTTGCTCCCTCATAAAACCCATGTCATGTTGATATTGTGCAGCCTACTGCTGTAGATGAGTCCCAATTTGATCAAAACATTGATCAAAATGAGTCTCTAGTCGATCAAATCTTTGAACCAAATCCTGATAATTTGGTTCATTAGTGGGAGCAGGTGCACCTTATGGCTCTTCCTCTGTATCACTTATGACACGTGCTTTGCCTGATTCCTCCTTGAAGATCACTCTAAATGATCCATCATTGTAGTAGAGTAGTTCTTCATATTCTTGATCAGGATGAAACTAGTTGTATTTCTTCTCCAGATCATAGTTAACTAAGTGTCCTAAGGCAATATTCCTCTTTCTTTTCTGTTCTGCATGGCCAATTTCAGAAAGCACATAAAGATAGTCAAGAATAAGTTGGGCTTCATCTATAGGTTTATTGCTCATGATTAAGAAGGTCACCATGGAAAGAAGGGGAGTTATATTGACTCTTTCACCAGCTTTTGAAATGACTGAAGTTCTAAGAACATGCTGAATGAGTCATGCATTTCTGACAAGACCTGATATCCTAGCCACATGCTCATCTAAATCATTTCCTCTAATCACCCTATTGATTTCATGCCATTTATATTGATCATTGGTGATTAAGGTATGGGCTCTTGCTCCCTTAATCTTAAGTTTAAAAATGCTCCTAAGTCATGCTTTATGATTTCAACTTTTTTTTTGAAAACAAAGGAACGAATTATAGAGTGGTCAGACTTGAAGGACATGTTGGCAAGAAAGTACTGAAATGTTTCTTTATTGTAGTGGTGGATGAGGGTAAGGATAAAATAAAACTGTGTCGAAGCAAATAAATGCATCAACTGAAAGGTAATTTCATCTTGGTTTAGAATTCTATAGGGGGTGATTTTGGCTGTAGCAAACCTAGGAAAAGAATTCTCATTTACTATGGAAAGAAAGTTCTCGGATGAATTCCTATGAGGTTTCTTCGCTAGAACCTTTTGGCGCTTGCTAGAACTTGCCATTTGTGAAAGATTTAGAATATGAGAGGGATTGAAAGTGATGTTAAAAGTGTGACTTATTGATCTAAAAAGCCAGCCTATTTATTGAAAATGACATGTTCGTACCAAACAAAAAAATTTTCGTCCCGTATGACATTTTCGTTCGTCCCGTACAAAAATATTTCGTATAGACAATCCAATATAACCATAATGAAATGGCTTTTCATAATCAATGCGACTTACGAAGCATCCTTTTGTACAGACTTTTGGCCAGTCTGATCGTACAGACGAACACGTGTTCGTCCTGGGACGATCAGAACTTATATCATTTTAGTGGCAGTTGAAACTGTCCCCTACATTGAACCGACCTGTGTTCGTCTAGACGAACCAAAGGTTCGTACGTACGAAGTTCATATTAAAAACTACCTTATCCATTCAACCGCTTCATTCATTCATCCCGTAGATTGAAAAACAAATCGTCCCGTACGATCATAACGATCGTCCAGACGAAGTGACCATTAAACACTAAAAACTGCAGGCAAACAATTTAAAATCTGACACTTTGACACATTACACAAATCATCCCGCACAAAAAATTTTCGTCTCGGACGATTATCACTTAAAAATTATTTTGATTTTGCACACAAACAAAACTAAAATTCAAAAAACACATCAAAAATACCATGACAACAATAAAACATAGACTCAAAAAAATCACACAAAAACAAGATAAAAAACACATAACAAACACAAAAATATTAACTAAAAAAACAAACATCAATGTTGCAGAAAATGTTTTTATTTAAGCATTTAAATCAATCACACCAAGCATTGTTCTTAATGCACTGAAAGTATCAAAGGCTAAAGGTTTTGTAAAAATGTCTGCAAGTTGATTTTCAGTTGTAACATGAATGAGTTCAATTTCTCCCTTGGATACATGATCCCTTATGAAATGATGACTTATGTCTATGTGTTTGGTTCTTGAATGTTGAGTAGGATTTTTAGATATGCAAATAGCACTAGTATTATCACAATAAATTGGTATAGTGCCTATATTTAATCCTAAATCAATTAACTGTTGTTTTAACCAAAGTACCTATGCCACACAACTTCCTAATGCAATGTATTCAGCTTCTGTAGTAGATAGGACTACTGAATTTTATTTTCTACTGGACCATAAAACTGATGAATTTCCAACGAACTGACATATTCCAGAAGTGCTTTTTCTATCCACCGTACTACCTGCAAAGTCAGAATCTGAATAACCAATAATTCCTAATGATGAGCTAAACTTAGAATACCAAATTCCTAAGTTCTGAGTTTCCTAATATATCTTAAAATCCTTTTCACTGTTGTCAAATATGATTCTTTTAGATCTAATTGAAATCTAGCATAGAAGCAAACACTAAACATGATATTGGATCGGCTAGCAGTCAAGTAAAGTAAAGATCCAATTATCCCTCTAAATTTCTTTTGATCAACAGATTTTCCCTTAGGGTCCTTATCCAACTGAACTGAAGAACTCATTGGTGTACTAACAAGTTTAGCATTATCTATTTCGTACTTTTGAGGATGTTCTTAACATACTTTGATTGATTAAGAAATGTACCATCCTCAATTTGCTTAATGCTAAATCCTAGAAAGTAACTCAAATCTCTCATTAGACTCATCCAAATTCACTACTCATTATTTTAGAAAAATCATCACAAAAGATTTTTATTTGAAGATCCAAAAATGATATCATCCACATAAATTTGAACAATGAGTATATCCTTTCCACATCTCTTCAAAAAGAGAGTTGTATCCACACTTCCTTTTTCAAAAGATCTTTCAATTAGGAAGGTGCTCAACCTCTCATACCAAGCCCTAGGTGCCTGTTTCAATTCATATAATGCCTTTTTCAACTTAAAAACATGATTTGGGTATTTAGAATTTTTAAAACCTGGAGGTTGTTCTACAAAAGCATCCTCTTGAATTACCCCATTTAAAAAAGGCACTTTTGACATCCATTTGATACAATTTAAATCCTCTAAAACAGGCAAAGGCTAGGAAAATCTTAATTGCTTCAAGTCTAGCTACAGGGGCAAAAGTTTCCTCAAAATCAATCCCTTCAATATGATTATACCACTTAACTACTAATCTAGCCTTATTTCTAATGACCACTCCTGAGTCATTCATTTTATTTTTGAATACCCACTTAGTTCTAACTACACTTTAATCCTTTGGCCTTTTAGTTAATTTCCAAACTTTATTTCTTACAAATTGATTTAACTAATCTTGCATGGCTAAAATCCAAAATTCATCTGATAGTGCTTGATTAATATTTGTGAGTTCTATAGTTGAAATAAAGGCTGGATGATTGATTTCCTTGGTTAATCCACACCTATTCCTTACACCCTCACTAGGTTTACCTATAATCAATTCCCTTGGGTGGTTTTTAGAAAATCTCAAATCTCTAGGCAAAGGGTTTTCTATCTCCAAATTTTCTTCCATATTTTCTTCCAAATTTATTTTATCAAACTTTAGGAGTTATCTACAATCTCATCTTCTATAATATTTGGCTCTTCCAAATTTCCAGATTCATTAAAAACAACATGTGTGGTCTCCTCAATTACCAAAGTTCTTTTATTGAATACCCTATAAGGGTTTTCCATTACTTGAGTATCCAATAAAAATTTCCTCATCTGATTTTGGATCAAATTTTGATCACACCTTCACCCTGTTCGAAACATAACATGCAATGCTAACTGCCTCAGCCCAGAAATATTTTGGAAGTGAGTATTCTGCCAACATTGCTCGGGCGGCTTCTATTAACATTGCTCAGGAGACCTCTATTAATATTTTGTTTTTCCTTTTGACTATCCCATTATGTTGAGGGGTTCTAGGTGCAGAAAAGTTGTGATCAATTCCTTTTTTCTTACAAAATTCATCAAATTTCTCATTTTCAAATTCTCCTCCATGATCACTTTGTATAGAAATAATTTCACACCCTAGTTTTCTTTGAATCCAAGTCAAAAATTTCTAAATTCTTCAAATGAATCACTCTTATGAATTAAAAATCTAACCCATGTGAGTCTTGAGTAATCATCCACAATCACAAATTCGTATACCTTTCCTCCTAGACTCACAGTTCCAACTAGTCCAAAAAGATCCATATGCAAAATCTCTAAAGGTTTACTAGTTCTAAGATCCTTATTGGACTGAAAAGAGGACTTCACTTGCTTTCCTAATTGACATGCATCACAAAGGTGGTCCTTAGTAAAGTCTAGTTTAGGTATATCTCTCACTAAGTTCTTTTGGGTAATTCTTCTAAGGTTTTTCATGCTAGAATGACAAAGTCTCCTATGCCATAGCCAGGACTCATCAAATACAGTTTTCAAACAAAAAGCAGAAGGAGAATTAATGCAATTAAATCTAGCATGTAAACATTGTTTAACCTTTTACCATTCAAAACATCTTTATCATTTAGGTTTAATATACAGCAAGTAGGAAAAAATTTTACACAATAATGCTTATCATATAGCTGTCTTATACTTAACAAATTATATTTTAAGCCTTCTACCAATAACACATTGTTTATGAAAAAATTCTTAAAATTTCTAATCATACCTGATCCAACCACCTTCCTTGTGGTGTTATCTCCAAGTGTAACCTTGCCTCCACTCCTGGCTTCCAGCATTATGAATTGAGCAGTATCTCCATTCATATGCTTTAAACATCCGTTGTCCAGGTACCATATGCTCTCACGAGGTCTTGTGCAAGAGCGACCCTGCAAAATTATCAAACATTAGACCTGGGAACCCAAACAAGTATGGGTTCACCTTTTAGCAATTTATAATTTGATGTATTTATGATATGTCTAGGTTTATGCATCTTAGGTCTCCACACCAAATTAGTTTTCATCTTCAAAGTACAGGTGTGAGCTATGTGTCCAAACAATCCACAATTATTACATTTTACTTTTGGAAATAGTTTCCTAAGTCTTCTAACATTCATCTGTCTATTCAAGGATTGCATAAATTTAGGATACATAATAGTATTAGTAAACTCTTCAAGTTTAGGAGGTATCCTATTATCCTCGAGAGCTTTTATCGTTAATTTTTAAAATGAATTCATATCTTCCAAAATTTGATTTAAATAATTGATTTTATATAATTTTCTCTCTAATTTATCCTTAAAGATCTTAAAATCTTTCTCGAGTTTTGCATAGGATGATTTTAAATTCTCATGATTTTTATTCAAGTCATCAAACTCATCAAGTAATTTCATATGGTTGTTATCAATCAAAGCATGGTCTTTCCTAAGGATTTCATGTTCCTTTTTAAGCTCTTCCAATTCTAAACTAATGCTAGCATGCATTTTCTTTATTTTCTTATATGATTCATGCATGTGTTTAGAAACTTCAAAAAGTTCATCATAAGTTAAGTCACATACCTCTTCTTGATCTGACTGAAAAAAGATTGTCGGCCATTAAGCATAGATTAGTGACTTCTTCTTCCTTTTCTGTTTCTGACGAGTCTGAAGATGAGTTCACCCAAAAAGCTCATTAGAACTTCTTCTTGCCCTTCTTCACAAATGGTTTCTCCTCTATCTTCTCCTTGCTAGGATTGGCTTTGAGTTTTGGGCAATCCGTCTTTATATGTCCAGGTTTCCTACACTCATAGCAAATAATTTCATTTGAAACCTTGGCATTTCTATTGAATTTACCTCTATTCCACTGCTGGCGTCTCTTCTGCTTCCTCTTCAGAAAGCTTCTGAATTGTCTAGTCATCAATGTGATGTCGTCTTCATCCTCAGGTTGTGAGTGTTCACTCTCAAACTCTTCCACAATCAGTGCTATATTTTTCTCCCTTTGTGGTTCACCTGCATCAACCTTTCTTTGGCTAACTCCTTGCTCGTAAAATAAGCGAACTAAGAAGATTGTTAATAAAGTAAATATTTAAATCTTTAGACTCTGTAATTGCAATAATTTTAGCATCATATGCAGTAGGTAAGAAATGAAGAATCTTATTAACCATTTCAGTATTTGTTAACTCCCTACCCAATGAATATAAAGAGGTGACTATTTGTGTAACTCTTGTGTACATATCAGAAATAGATTCATTTGGTTTCATGCGAAACAGTTCATAATCATGCTACAAGATATTAAGTCTAGATTGCTTAACCTCATTAGTCCCCTCATATGTTATACAAAGTCTATTCCATATGTCCTTTCCACTTTTATAAGTGGAAACTCGCATGTAGTCTTCTGATTTTAATGCACAAAAGAAACTATTCAAGCATTTGGCTTTTAGTTGTGCTAAATCACATTCTTCTACTGTCTAGTCTGCAAAAGATATTTCAACTCTAACTCCATCAACTAATCTAGTTGGTTTTGTATATCCTTCATGGACTAAGATCCACATACGACAATCAAGTGACTGTAAAAAAGTAGACATGCGAGTTTTCTAAAAATCAAAAGGTATATTATCAAATAGTGGAAATCTAGTTATAGAGTAACCCTCAGGTGTGTTTCGGTTTCCAAATGTAGTCATCTACGTTAATCAAAAAGTAGTCTAAACTTATGATTTTGAAACAAAGCTCTGATACCACTTGTTGAAACTCATTCACTATGAATTAGGTTGTTATGCCTAAGCTTATGTCCCACTGCTAACCAAGAGGGGGGGGGCTGAATTGGTATTTTAAAAATTAATCCCTCTTTTGAGTATTTTAAACCAAAATTAAACTTTAATGAATTTTGTAGAAATAGTTTTTCAACCACAGTTTTAAAACTGTAAATAAAAAAAAAAGCGAAAAAATAATGACCCCAGATTTATAGTGGTTCGGTCAAAACCAGACCTACATCGACTCCCCGGAGGCACCCTCCGAGTATTGTACTAATACCACTAGTGACTCTCCTTTTGCACCCACAACAAGGCGGAGAAGCCTTTACAAAACTCTTTTCACCACTACCCGTTTCGGTAGAGAACCGTCGTCCTTTTACACTATCCCCAGTGCCAGCAGAGAATTGTCTGTCCTTTCCCACTCCTCCGATGTCGACAGAGAACCGTTCATCCTTTCACACTCTCCTGGTGTAGGTAGAGAACCCTTCATCCTTTCACACTTTCCCGATGTAGGCAGAGAACCCTTCGTCCTTTAACACTCTCCTGGTGTAGGTAGAGAATCCTTAGTCCTTTCATAGTCTCCTAGTATGGGCAGAGAACCCGCATCCTTTCACACTCTCCTAGTGTGGGCAGCGAACCCACAGCTGTTCATAGTCTCCAAGTGTCGGTAGAGAACTGGTGGCTATTCACACTCTCCAAGTATCGGCAGAGAACCGCATCTCCTTGACTGATCTTCTCACAAGAATTCTAGAAGGAAGAAAGAAAAGAGTGAAGTAATCCAAAATCATAAGTAGAGAATCTTACCTTTAAAAATAAAGTGAAGCCTTCACGCGCCAGTAGTAAGAATTCTCCTTTGAATGCTCTCTCACACTCTCTCCTTGACTCTTCTTTCAATAGGCACGAAGATCAATGAGCAAAAAGATTTGGTGGCAGTCTAAATTTTATTATATATAGAAGAGACAAGAAAAACCATCCAAAAACTGCAAATTTTCAAGTCAACACGAAATGGATCGTTAAGTCAACACGAAATGGATCGTTCCGTACGATCGTGGATCATCCTGGACGATTTTACTTAAAGTGTCAAAAATGATCCTAATGAATATTGGTATGAACTATGTTCATACACGATCATCATCCCATACGAATTAGGTTCGTCCGGACGAACAGTTATTTCATAGGTCGGTTCCCAAATAACTACAGGATGTAACCAACTTACTTAAGTTGGTTTCCATCATCCTGGGACGAACAGGATTTTGTCTGGACAAAATTTTTACAGAGAGTAAGTCGTCTAGGCACGATTATAAATGTTATCTTGACAAAACTTTTATAGAGCCCAACTCGTCCGGGGACGATTATAATTTCATCTGGATGAAAATTTTACAGAGCCTAGCTCGTCCTGGGACGATTATAATTTCATCTAGATGAAAATTTTATAGAGCCTAGCTCGTCCTGGACGATCAGGACTTAAAAAAAAATTTCTCCAAAAACTGTTCGTTCCATTGCTCTTACAAGGAGATAACTGACCTGATCATCCCGTATGAATTGTATTCGTCCTGTACGATCAGTACAAAATTTTTAAGGTCTCCTCAAATGTGTGTGTGTGTTTATTCACTCAATTACAATCACTCCCTTTCAAACTTTATTCATACAAAAATTACAAGCTTCAAAATACAAGATATCTCATGCGAATTTGATTTGAAGACTTCAGTAGTTTGGAGTTCAATTTTTCTGAAATGTTAGTACACACTAGAGCTAAAATAAATCTTCCAACAAGTGTTAGGAGATAACTACACATAAAATAATAATATTTGGAATCATCAAAACTATACAAGTTGCAAGAATGTAAAATATGCAAATAGCAACTCTCTTAATAGAAAGACATTGCAGAAAATTTGATAATAAATTTTGTTGCTCCAACTCGGTTTATAAAAGTATCAGGTTTGTTATAAAATGCTAAAGAGGACAATTGGGTTTCATTTCAAGAAATCAATCATTTTTTTAATAATTTGAGAGGGTTCTTCTATATTTTTTGGCTTTCAGTTTTTGCTTGGTTGTTATATTTTTTGCTGCTTTGTGGTGCTTTATCTTTTTGTTATTCTTTTGGGGTTTTGTTAGAGGTTGCTTTGAGACCTTTGTTTTGGGTTTTGCCTTGGGGCTTCTTTTTTTCTTGTGATTGGTTTGCTTAGGCTGGTGTTTTCTATGTTCGTTTTGGTTTTATTGCTTTCTGTGATTTGTTTTTTTTTTCTTTTGAGAATGATTATTGGGTTTCTTTTTCTTTTCTTTTTTGGATTGTTAGCTCAACAACTAGATGTTTTTTCTTGGATGGTCAGGTCTAGCAACAATGGTTAAATTTTTTTGTTGTTGTTTCGAGTTATGTTGATGGTTCCCCTTTCCTGAGTCTAGGTGGTGGGTTATGATGTTTTTTATTCATTTTTTCTAATGTTTTTTTCTTATTTTTTGTAGTTTAATTTGGTTCTCTATTTTGATTGTTTCTGTTTTTCATTCAGTTGTATTGTTTTACTATTTGACTTGTTGTTCTTAGTAGCTGGTGTTTTTCCTTCGATGGTCGGCTCTAGCAACCATGCTTGAATTTTTTCATTGTTGTTTCGGGTTGTATTGAAGGTTTCCCTTACCTAAGTCTTGGTGGGGGTGTTGATTATTTTATTCATTTCTTTCTTTCCTTTATTTTGCTATTTTTTGGTAGTTTGATTTGGTTCTCTGTTTTGATTTTTTGTGTGGATATTTTAGTTGTTTTATTCTGCTATTTTTTCTTACTAGAATATTGTAATTTCTTGTAACCTTTCATTTTTTAAATGAAATTGGGCATGTTTTGCCCTTATTTTCCCAAAAAAAAGTAGTTCTATTTCATCTTTTTTCGCTCGTGAGGTCATTTTTTAGAATATCCATGAATGTGATTCTTCCTCCCAATTTCATGTAGTTAGATCACCTAAGAGTAATGTTATGATTTTTATCATACAAATTTAGCTCTTAACATTTAATATTGATTGAAGGGCTGGTTTGTTGGGTAAAAAAAGTCCACAATAAAATCAAATGCAATCTTAAAGAAATAGTGCATTTCAAATGTTAAGAATTATTTTGATGGATATGGAATAAATTTAATTTATTTTTTTCCTTAGCTTTGAAGTAAAAATAATATTTTGTAAAACTCGATGAGAGAGCTAGCCGATGGCCAACATTTATGGTGGGGGGGGGGGGGGGGGGGGGGGGGGGGGGGTTTATGGCAAAGACAATGGGGAAGACCAGCACCCGCCACCAACAATGCCAAGAGTTAATGATAACTAGTAGAAATGTTAAGCATCGAACTATGGCCATAAGCAGTGGTCAATGTCAAGCAATGATAAGTAACTAGCAACAGATAGCGGTGGGTGTTGGATGGTGGCCATCAGTGTTGGATGGTGGCGATGGATGGCAAGCAGTTGTTAATAACAACAATTGTCGGTCATAGTGGCCTACATTAGACATCAACAAGAGGAGACAAGGGTTAATGGTTGGGAATGAGCATTGACTTTCCATGTTAATGATAGAATCTATATTGTACTTTCAAATTATCCAAATTTAATTATTTTTAAAGCTCATCCAAATAAAACTAAATATTAAATTTCAAATTATTTACAATATTACTCTATATTACTTAACTTTAGACCAACTAATATTTTTTAAAATTATATATTTTAAATAATTTCTATCATTGTACTTCAAATTAAATAGTCCTGAAATAATAAACCAAAAAAAGGTCCACTTATATCCATGCTAACCCATCAAGCAAGGTATATAATAATACTGCTGAGAGAAAGTACCATTTTCTAGTAAGAGAAAGCACCATAATTTGAATTTTTTAAATTTTCCTTCTATTTCACATAGTTCTATTATGGTGGCAAATGGTTGCCGGTCATTGCATTTTTGATAAGGCTACTGTCGAAGGAAAAGGCAAGAAATTTTATTTCCTGAATATTTTAAGCATAATAATTATGGTGTTTTGTCAAAATATCATCTTTCATCAGTTTTAAAGACGAGTATAAAAAATTTCAACCTAGACCTAATGATTTGGAAGCTTCATCTTTTAATAGGTTTTAACTTGAAAGTTAATAGATTTATTAATCATTTTATTTCTCTGGATAATCAATTCAAAAATCCTTCTCCTATCCAATTTGATAAAAATATTGTGGATGATAATGCTTCTCCGAAGTTGGGTTTAAATTCTATGACAAAATTTGATTATGTTTCTAAAAACAACATGGAAAATTTATCTTAGAGTGATAAATCTATGACTAAAATTTCATAATAGAAAAATAATTTTATGAATGCTTGGAAAAAAATTCAACATATCAAATTAAATCATGTTGAAGTAGAGTCTAATATGATAGAAGATGCATGTGTTGTTAAACTTAATGTCAAAAAGGAATATGCAAATGTCCTAGTTCTAAGGAATTCACTTGTAGTTAAAGTTCTTGGTAAAAACAATCCTTTCCCTTTATGTTGTATTAAATTGAGGCGTCAATGGGATAAATTTGGCGGATTCTATCTGACTTTGCTTTGGTTAGATTGGATTTGGTGTTCTTTCAAATCTTTTGTAGATATGGAAGATGTTCTAATTGGAGGACCTTGGTATGTTAGAGAACATGTAATTGAAATTTATAAATGGACACCACAGTTTTCTCCACTATCTATAAAAGGATTATCATCACGTATTTGGATACAGTTGCCACATCTACCATAACAATGTTGGGATGAATTAAACGTTATTAAAATTGCTTCAAAAGTAGGAGTTCATATGTTACTTTATGGAAATATGTTTAAATGGGGAAGAAGAGAAATTGCAAGAGTTTGTGTTTGCATAAACTTGGATTCTAAGATACCTCAAGCAATTTGGATAGAAAGGTTGAGTGGTAGATTTTATTTCAAAAAATTGAGTATGAAAAATTTTCATCCTTTTGTTATAAATGTGGAAAGATTGGACATAAAATTTATTTTTCTCTCGTAGTTCATAATATATACCAAACTAAGTTGGGTCATAAGATTACTACATATTCAAATGAAGTTAATTCTCATAAAGTTACTGATAATGCTAATTCTAAACAAGAAGATGAACTTGAGTATGGTCCTTAGAATATAGTGAAGTTCAGAAAAAAAAAAAAAAAATTTATGGTGAATGATAATTCTCAAAAAAAAAAAAGAAACAAAGACAATGATCATCCTCTTGCTAAAATGAATTAGAATTGTACATCAATCAAGGATAATTGATTAAACTTTATCAACAATTTTCCTAGTGCCATAGAAGACTGTCCAACTTGTAAATATAATTCTTCAAAAGTCACTAATGAACTTAATTATTCAAAGAAAAATGAAGAACAAATTCAATTTATCCATATAGATGTCTTGAAAATTGATAATGATACAATTCAAATGTTAAATCTATAAATGGTTTTCTAGATTATTTGCCTTCTGGAAATGGAAAAGATCATCTTATACATTCTGATTCAGATGTGTGTTTACTCTCTTTACCTTTGTTAAAGGTTATAAATTCAATATATTAGCTCATTATATTAAGGATGCTTCTTCTGAAGTTGATACTTGTTGACCTTGTTTTTCTCCAAGCCATTGGGTCAAGGAGTTTAACTTGGTCAAACTGATCAATCCAGGTCCCAAGACCATCTCACTTGTGTTCGTTGGGTCAAACCAAAAATGTTGAGCCCAGACCCGGGCCCTGGGTTAACCTGATTGTCCAGGTCAACCTGGGTTGACCCAAATTGACCCAATACCCTCTGCCTTGGTTTCAAATCAAATCTAAAGATTCTTACATTCAATTCTCACCTCCACTAGACCCAATGGGTCAGACCCAACCCATTGGACCCAGGCCTGTGCCATGGGTCAACCTAGTTTGATCCAGTTAGACCTATTGGGTCAAATCAAGTTCAAATACAATCCAAGCTCATCCTTAGCTCAATCCCTTTACTCCATAGATTTATTTGACTAGGTTGACCAAGTCAACCCATCACTTGTTCAACACAAGTCTTCCTTGGTCAAATTGACTTATTTAGGTCAATTTAAACCTATTCAATGTATTTAATCCTTTCCTTTTCTCCTATTGTAAAGCACATCTAGGGGGTTATTTTACTCCTAATTAACCCTAGAGATGATCTCCACCATTGATCATGAGCTTGGGGTTATAAATATGAGAGCTAGGGCAACTTTAGGAGGACCTTTGCTATTTTTCTCTTCCCAGACTCTCTAAGCACGAGATCTCTTGTGTTTGAGCTCCCATCATCTCCCTTCACCTTCTTCCACTCAAATCCACGGCCAAACCCCCATCGACGATGAGCTTTCCGATGAACTGAAGGACAAAACATTCCAACACAATTTCTTGCCAATCCACTATGTTTCATAATGAATTTTCTTCTACAAATAGGAGCGTCGATAGTCTACAAGTGCAACAAGCCATTAAGCGGGTCTAACCGTCCATAAACCAAGGTGAAAAGCTCAACCTAGCCTAGGATACTTAGGATCAAATAGTTTTTCATTTAGCACATTTTAGACAACTCTTTTGCTCCCCCATAATTACTTTTCATGTGTAGACGTTTGGTTTAAAATTTAATGTGATTTGGTGCACCCGATCGTGAGAACGAGCCAAAATATTGTGTTAGGGCTTGGGTTCAGTTTTGCGTGTGGTAAGGGTTAATCTCAACAGTTGATTTCTTGATCAACGAATGAGATCTAGTTATTCCATGATTCAAAATGACCTCGGGTTTGATCCCGCAGATTAGTGCTTCGTCCGGAGCAATCATGACCATCCACTTGAAACAGTGGAGGATTAGACGCCCTTGAATCCATGTTAATGTGGATAAGTCATTATTACATTTGCAGAATTATTGTCGCAATCATGCGATAATTATTGTCGGAAGTGTAATAATTGCATCGCTAGGTAATGATTGCCCGTGATTTGTGGGGCCACTTGAGCCGACAAGTGGCGTCATGAGGCTTTTTCTTTATTTTTATTTATTTAAAATAGTTTTAAAGTCTTTTTTAACTTATTTAAATTATAAAAAAATCTAATTTTAATGAAAAAAATATGTTTAAGATATCAAACTATTTATATTTTCAACCTCTTTAATTTAAAATTAATTTTAATTAAAAATATTATATATTGTTTAAAATATCATTAAAATAGTAAAAAAATTTATAATTATTATTATCATTATTTTAAATCATTATTTAATATTTTTAACATTACAGTTATTATCATTATTATTATTATTATCATCATTATCATTTTGATTGTTGTTGTTATTGGTGTTAATTATTTTGATTATTATTTATTATTACTTACTATTATTATTATTATTATTATTATTATTATTATTATTATTACTATTTTGAAAATTTTTATTATAATAAAAATAATAATTATTATTATTATTATTATTATTATTATTATTAATATTTTATTATGATTATGATTATTATTATTATTATTATTATTATTATTACTATCATTATTTTAATTATTAAATCATTATAATTATTATTATTATTTGATATATTTAATTATTTTAATATTAAAAAAATTATTTTTTATTCAATTAAAATTAATAATTATTTTCTTCAAATTATTTTACTCTATTAAATTATCTAAATTCCTAATAAATAAGTAATTAATATTAAATTTAAATATTTTCCAAATTTGTAAAAATTATTATTTTATTATTTTAAAAAATATCAAAGAATTATTTTGTCATTTAATTCTAAATTAAATAATTATTTTCTTGTTTTTAAGTATTTTGCTTAATTATTAATGATCTAAACTAGTTAATTAATGATTAATTAATTTAAAATAAAATTAACATTCAAAATTAAGAAAAATTATTATTATTCTTAATTAAATAATTTTAATATTAAAAAGTAATTAAATGTTTTTTTATTTGAAACTATGTTTAATAATTAATTTCCTAAATTATTTAATTATTAATTAATTAATTAAAAATTTTATTAATTTTTAGATTTAAAAATTAGAAGAGTATTTATATTATTTAAATCTAAATTAAATTATTATTTCCTTATTTTAAACATTTTCCATTGTATTAATTACTTAAATTATTTAAGTAATAAATAATTAATTTTAAAATTCAATTATTTCCTAAAATTACAAAATTGATTTTATTAATTTTTTAAAATTAAAATAAAGTTTTATTCTTAATTTATTTTAATTTAATGATTATTTTTAAATATTAATTACTTTTAATTATTTTAAAATACCTTTTTAAAGCATTAAACTTTAAAAATTCATAAGTATTTCATTTGAAATGTGAAAAATGCATATAATACCATAAATTTTTAGAAAAATATATATTGTAATTTAAAATTAAGTTAAATCATTAAGAATTATTTTTCTAGTTTATTTATGTACTATTTAAATATTGGACTATTTAGATAATATTTAGATAATTATTAAAATAATTATTTTGAAATTATAAATTATTTTCAAATCTTTTTGAGTTCCGTCATTTGGGTGACCAGTGAATCTCTCAAAAACTTATAAATAAAATTATTTTAAACTATATTATTTTCTTATACTTATATATTCATATATATAATATATAGGTATTTTAAATTATATTTCAAATTACCTATATGATTAAATTTCTAATTTGAGATATCTATCCTTTGAAATCTTAAACATGTGTTGTATACATGAATGGGGGTGTGTATTAGTGGGTGATTGAGTTTCAATCATCCACTAATCACATTAATAAGCACGCTTAATTACTTTTTTTTTGAAGAGAATGCTAAGTTGCATTAAAAATAAAGCAAAGGAAAGTAAAATAGCCCTATCCTAATCAATCACATTCTTTCTTCAAAATGAAGAAAAAGGAATGTGGGATATCCACATTATTAAGTTCTTCCCAAATAAAACTCTTTTTGCAAGCCAAATTAGCACAAAAATCAGCTAATTTGTTACAAAACCTATTTGCAAATGAAAAAAGAACCTGGTTAAAGTCTTGAATGAAAGCAAGATCCTCTTCAATTCTTCCATTATTCTTCCAATTCTTCAAAGCTAATTGAAGAATTTTAATAATGTTGTAGTTGTCTCCTTCTATAATCACTCCTTGAGCTTCATACATCCAATCTCTCATTATATTCTTCAAATAATAAACAGCCCATAGTTCCAATTGAGCTATGTCCCAATGCAAGTATTGAGCTCCAAAAGCTAAAATAAATTTTCCTTTTTCATCTCTAATCACCCCGCCAATTCCTGCTAGATAATTGCTTTTTAGTGAAGCATCAATGTTTATCTTTATCCATCCGGGTGGAGGGGGAAACCAAGTTGAAGACAGCGAAGGCTGATTAGTATCCCAGTTTTTCGGATGTAGATTGATGAAGTTTCTTACTGTAGAAAGCGAAACTGTGTTAGCAGCAATATGAAAATCAGAATCTTCAGAATTCCCATATACCAACTTTCATCTTCTTTTCCAAGTCAAGAAAACAGCTGTGCAATACATATTAGCCATTAACGGATTAATAGAAGAGATCATTTTTAATCCATCCCAACATGACTGAAAATCTGCAAATAATATAATATTGAAACCCCATTTGTTTAGTAAAATAACCGTCCTCTATAATTTTATACAGTTTCCTGCAATATGGTTGTTGTCTTCATCATCTAAACAACCTCTTGGATAGCTTGAACTATTAATAAGCTTCCTTTTTAACAGAAAAGCACTTGAGGGAATTGCATTATTGTAAAGTCTCCACCAGAACAATTCTATTCTCGGTCTCAGTTTAATTAATTTCATCCAATTCCAATTTGGCAATCTCCAGGATAATTGGCATTAACTGCACCTAGACAAAGTACAGAATTTGATTTACCAGCTGCTTTAAAATTCAATTCAATTGTATCAGTATTCTCATTTGATCTTATATCTTATAGGGATCTGCAAAATAACATTTAACAATTCCTTTCCAAAGTAATTTTGAAGCAAAGACTCATTCCACAATCCGTCTTGAATGAAGAAACTAAGCATATGATTTATAGGTTCCAGATTATTGACAAATGTAGGCCATTTTGAAATACATTTGTCTAATATCCAAGCATCTTGCATCCAATTGATAGAGCATCCATTGGCTATTTTCCATCTCACAATTTTTTTAAGGTAAGATGCTCCATTGGTAATAATTTTCCAAGTAGGAGAACAACCAATTTTCATTTGATTAGACCATATGTCATTACCATATTTGCCTTTGATTATCTGATTGAGTAAGGAATTAGGCTTCAATAAAAACTCCCAAGCAAACTTGGCAAGAAGTGGTCCAATTCTAGAAACAGTAGAGAATAAACCACGTCCTCCTTCATTCTTCGATTTACATAAAAGTTCCCATGACACATAGTGTAACCCAGCTCTACCGTTGCTTTTATCCCAAAGAAAGCTTCTACACATTTTGTCAAATTCCTTGAGAATAGATAAAGGAACTAATGAAATTGAAGATAAAAACAAAGGAAGAGAAAGAAAAGCAGATTTCACAAGAACCAACTTCCCTTCCAATGAGATACAATTTTTCCCCCAAGTATTCAACTTATTAGAAGCAGCCTCCAGCAGGTTTTGAAAATCTGAAGCAACCTTCCTTCTTAAGGTTATCTTAACACCAAGATAACAAAATTCTTTCACAACTTTAAATTTAAGAATTGAAGAGATCTTTTTCTTCTTCCTCCTGTTAGTGTATTTCCCGAAAATAATCATGGATTTGGAGGAATTAACACATTGTCCTATCCAATTACAAAAATTGGTGACAATTTTATTCAAGTTTTTCACCTCACTAACAATGGCTTCCGAGAAAACAAGAATGTCATCAGCGTAGAGTAAATGAGAAACTCTAGGAGCATTAGGGGTAATAGAAATACCCAAACCAAATCTATGAAGGCTAAGAGCATCAGAAAGAATTTGTGAGCATAAAATAAACAAGTAAGGTGACAAGGGACATCCTTGTCTAAACCCACTTTTGCCAATGATCCAATCAGTTTTTTTCCCATTAATCAATATGCAATACTTAGGATCTAAGACTCATTGCATTATCAATTCCAAGAATTTGCTAGGAAAGTTAAAGTGCACAAGAACTTGCGTTAAAGCATGCCACCCCATACTGTCGAAGGCTTGCTCCATGTGAATTTTGATAGCCAAAAGACCACTTTTAGCTTTAGAGTGTCTGAATTTATTAAAAACTTCTTGAGCCAAAAGAACGTGCTCAGATAATGAACGCCCTTTGATGAAAGCAGCTTGATCAGAGGAAATGATTTTATGAATCACCATCTCTAATCTATTCAACAACATTTTGGAAATTAATTTATAAGAAGTCAAACATAGACTAATTGGACGGAAATTAGAGGGAAGCAAGGGACATTTGATTTTAGGGATCAACACAATCAAAGAATCTTTCCAAGACTGATGCATAATTCCAGTAGAAAAAAATGGTTAACAGCTTTCCAAATGTCTTCGTGTATAATCTTCCAAAAGCATTTAAGAAAGGAGAAAGTGATACCTTCTAACCCGGGTGAAATGTTATTGCCTGAAGACTCAACCGCGGATTGCAGCTCCTCCCTTGTGAATTCAGCATTCAATCTCCTTTGATCATCTTCTGAAATGATAGCCCAAGGCCTTGGCCAATTCACCAACAAACAATCTCTATGCCGCCATTTGAAATTAAAAAAATCTGAGAAGACATTTTGAATTTCAGCAAAATCTTCAGTAATATTCCCAGTGCTAGTTTTGATTTGATTAATCCAATTAGAATTCATCCTTGCATTATCAAAGCATGAAGAAAAGAGGAGTTAGAATCTCCCTCTTCCATCCATTTTGTTTTGGCTCTTTGCTTCCACCAAGTGTTGAGCCGAGAAAGAGTAATGTTGAGCTCATTAACCTTGAACCTGAGAATTTGCAGATTTTCAAAAGAGATCAATCCGTTTGATACTTCCATTTGAAGTTCTAGAATTTCTACCTTTAAAGCATCCCTCAACAAGTTAAGATTCTTAAATTTAGCTTTACTCCAATAAAATAAAGCTTTCAAGATTCTTTTGAATTTTAAATTCAAAGAAGTGGCTGGATCACTACCACTTCTAAATTTCCAATACTTTTCTACCACAGCTTTAGCTCCATGATAGGAAGCCCAAACATCTTCAAACCGAATGGTTCTATGAAATACTTCAACTGGTTTATAAATCTCCAAAAGAATTGGACAATGGTTCGAGGCAATACGAGCCAAATGTTTCACCCGGGCTATGTGAATACAAAACAGAGCATTAGAATTAATTAGACATCTATCCAATTTTTCAAGGATCCGAGCTCCACCCATTTTATTGTTACACCAAGTGAATTTTGGTCCATAAGATTCTACTTCATGTAGATCATTATTGATCATGAAATTCTTCAAGTCTTTAGCACCTTGAGATAAAATGAATTTTTTACCTCCTCTTTTCTCCTCATGTGATAAGATACAGTTGAAATCACCACCTACTATCATTGGCAATTCATCTGTACAATGCTTCTCTAAGCATTCCCAAACAGCCTTCCTTTCAAGAGCATTAGTGCTCCCATAAACCGCAGCTACCACCCAACTTCCTTTGTTAAGAACATTCAATCTCCCAATGATAACTTGGGATGAGTCTTCAATAACAGTGAAGACAGCTAAATCCTTTCTCCATAGCATCATCAGAACTCCAGAGAGCCCATTGGATGAGACCATGTAAGAGTCCCAATTACTTCCCATAAAATTCAAAACCTGCGTATTATCCATGGAATTGATTTTAGTTTCAAGCAATCCCATCAGCAAGACATTATTATCTTTAATAATCTCCTTTAAATATAGAGCAGCCTCCACTTTCTTGGCTCCTCTACAATTCCCAAAAACCAGTGAAGTCATTATTTAAAGATGGGGGAAGGTTCCCCAGTCTTCTTTGATTTGCCTCCTTCCATTTTCCTATTCTTTGGGATGATGTTGCTAGAACCAAGAGACTTCAATTCTTTAAGAAGTTTCACCTTTTTCTTAGAGGAGAAATTTTCCTGAACACCAGCAATTAAAGGTGAGTTTGCATTTAAAGTTCCTTGTTTTAAAGTAGAATCCTTAACAGATTCATGAACTGAGTTCTCTGTATTGCAGCCAATAATTTCACCCTCTTCAGTACCTTCTTCTTCAAGAGTTTCCACGTTTAGACCAACATTCTCCATAGATATTTTATCATCCATGCCGGAAAGTACATCAAATTTATTAAGAACCAAGATTACTGGTTCATTAATAACAGTCTCTGCCTGTATATCTTTAGGGGATTTAGAATGTTGTACTGAAGCAGCTCCTTTATTACTATCTACAATTAAAACTTCAGGTATGGAATTTTGTAGTTCTAAATTTATCTTCAAATTATTAACTACTGAATTCACAATCTCCTTTGAAGCTCCAGCACATGTTTTAGGAACAAATACTTTCTTCATAGGAACAGCAGATTTTTTTAGTAGATTTTCCTTTGCTGCATCAATTCTTTGTCTTCATTTACCATAGTTGACTTTAATCCAAGGCCCATAACCAGCTTCCACTTCAGTATGATTTAAGCCAACAGGGAATGTTGCTTTATTCTGAGCAGATTTGTCAGCCACCAAATCATCAGTATCTAAAACATTGGTAATTTTAGATTCAGCAATTCTTTCACAAGTGTGTCCTATCTTACCACATCCAAAGCAGATTTTTGAGACTCCTTCGTACTCAATTCTTTGAAAGAATTTACCTGTCAAACCTTCCACCCAAACACCAGAAGGTAGTTTCAAATCTAATGGAACACGAACACAGATTCTCGCAAATTCTCTTCTACTCCATTGGAACAAATTGCCATCAAGGAGATAAGGCTTACCCACAAGAGATGCAATTCTGCATATATTGACTTCGTCCTAGCATTGAAGAGGTAAGTTGGGTAACCTTATCCATAAAGGTGTTGAAATACATTTTAAGGAAGTAGGATTAAAAGAAGCAGTCCACTTATCTAAGCCCACAACTTGACCTTTAACGAACCAAGGTCCACCAGAAAGAATTTTCTCCAGCACATTAGCTTCTTCAAAGGAGCATATAACCCAGCCAAGGCCTAAGCCTGTGATGTGAAATTTCCCAAAGCAACTCCATTATCTTCTCAGTTCCATACATATCGATTGAAATTATAAGTTATCATCAAACACCTTCACCACAATTGCTCTTTCAATCCTTTTTGCGTTCTCAATCTATTTTTCAGCATGGAGTTTAATCACCAATCCTTCATTTGATATACAAGATCCCAGATCCAAATTCTCCACATTGATATTCTGCTTTTTAGCCCAGGCAGAATGAACAGTTACATTGTCCTTCTTTGTCATAGGTTGATTTAAATCATGATTATCAAAAAATTTTCCCACGGAATTGCCAATCAAATCTTTATGCAGCATACCTTCATCCACCTTGCCTTCAAGATTGTTGTTAACTGCTATCAGTGGAGAACCTAAATTCACATTTCGAACTGGAGTGGAAGGCAGCGAAACAGAGTTAAAACATTTGTTGGAATAGAGTTTCAATCCAGTTGAAGTAGAAGCTTCCAGTTTTAGATCATCCATGAAATCACTTTTAAAAGACTTTAACTTTAAGTCTTTTGGGCTGACAAATCCATCTCCCTTAACGATATCTTTTCCTTTACCAGGAACAGAGATGGGGATTAACTTTTTATTTAATCCCTCTTCATTCATCACTAAAGCTTTCTCTTTAAACCCCTTGATCTTGTTATTGAACATCTCCAGAGATCTAGAAACACCATTGAAGACATCAGAAGATGGCTTCACTGGAACTGATAACAACTTTTTGTAATTCATCCATGCTTCCGTAGCAGGAAGACACTGACCCTCCATCTAAGCCTCCAGTAGCCAATATAGTCGCCATCGGTGACTAGATTCACCGGAGCTCCGACCGGAATACGATGTCTGAACAAACCGTGAAGATTCAGGAGACGCTGAAATTCAAAATAAAACTAACAGAAAATAGTTGAAATCTCAGACGTTCTCTCACTACTTTCTCTCACTACATCTATTAATTGTTCACTTGAAAAAGCACACTTAATTACTTATTTATCATATTTTACATGTGTAGAACGCATGAGCACTTAGCCTAGGCCCTCCTAGATCTTAGGAATGGTGTGTTTACTATTTTTATGAATTTACTTTCACATTATCCAAGGGTTAGACCAAAACTTGATTTTAAACCCCTTTAATGTAGTGACACCTTAAGGATAATAATTAATGACCTGTCTAGTGAACTTAAAAAACTTTTAGGAACTAGAATAGACCCCTAATTGACATCAAATTATAAACCCTTCAATTTAGTGTAATCCTAAACCTCTCAAAATTTTCTAGGAATTTTTAGGACTCTTTAAACCCCTTAAATAATAAACCCTAATTTAATCCATTAATTAGGTCCCAGTAACTTAAAAAATTATAATAAATCAATTTTAACTCAGAAAATTACCCATAATACATCAAACTCTCTAGAATTTTTCCCTTAACCTTATATAATTATGGAATCTTAATTGGACTTTAATCTAAGCCTTAGTTTAATTTTAACAAAAATTTGCTTTATTGCCCTTATTAAATTATTAAAAATTAAAAAAAATTACAAATTCTTTTCAAACACTCGGGAACATCATTTTTTTAGGTTATTTCTGACCTTTTGGGATGATTTCAATTAGTTTGGAGCTGATTTAGATCAAAATCTTTAAAATAACCTTAATTAAATAATTTTAATAATAAATTAATTATCCAAAACTTCTAAAATTGATATCTTTGCCTAGAAAACTCAAAATCCAATAAACTCAAAGCCTAACTACTCCCCTTAAGACCTAATATTTAATTAAAATACTAGAACCTCAAATCCTAGCTCTTTCCAATAGTGACCTTTTGGATCCCCTTTGCCTAGCACATAGGAGGACCCGGGACCTTCCAAAATTGGCTAATGCAATTCAAACTTCCAAGATCACCACCCTACGTATTAAAACTGGTTCACAAACTAAATTAACTAAAATAGACCCTAATCTATTAATATTTAAACTTTAATCAAAAGTTTCCCTTTTGACCTTTTCAATAATCTCTAACTTTAGAAAACTTTAACTAATTACCTTACATAAGTCCTATCCAAAAGCCACACAAGTCTATTATACACACATAAAATTATTTACTAGGGCACCACTTCTAGCTCTAGGATTAGGATTGGTGCTTTATTTTCTTTTCTATTATATGTGATGTGATGAGATTATCTATGGCACGAGTGCTGAATAATTGTTATGATGTGTTTTGATGATTGTTATAATATCTTATTTTATTATTTTACTTTTTTTCCTCTACTATGATGTGGGCATTAGACTCCCCATGGGCTAGAGCCTCTTTTATACTTATCCAGTCTTATAAAAATGGCCACATTCATGTAGTGCTAAAATAAAGGAGGCAGTCATAATTAAAGCTTTAAAACTAATAATATTTTCTAGAGAAACTCCAAAGACTACTTAGCGCCCTTTAAAATTAAAAGAGCATGGCCAAGCGTGTTTACCTTTTTTGCATAAATATTAACTGCTTGGGATGTTATTATTGCTTGAGACTTTTTTTTTAGGATAACCTTGTAGGAGAGTCTAGATTTTCTCTTTTAGTAATGTAATTTGATGCAATTTATATTTAGTTATGAAAGTTTTTAAAAGTTAGACATTTCAAACACTAGGTACCCAAAGAGAAAAAATTTTCCCTCTTAGGGAATTTCTTAGTCATTTGGGTACCCTTTTAGAGGACAAACCATATGGAGCCCGAAGGAGATGATCCAAAGGGAGATAACCTAGAGAGGATGATCCACTTGAAGATGAAGACTTGAAGATGAAATCCCTTGCTTTTAAGACTTGAGTTATTTATTAGGATTAGAATTCGGGATGTTATCAATGGAGCCTAGCCACCATTACTTTTTTGCAGACCCTAGGTTGTATTTATAAGGCACTTGCCATGAACTTTAGACTTTACTTTTTTGTATTTTCTAGATTTATATTGATGTATTTAATATTAATTATGTAGTAGAACTTGCTTGTTTTTTATAGGTTTATTGCTTACATATGTGTGGCCTATTTTTACTAGGCTCTTTAAAGACTAAAATATTTTTCTATTCATAATTAAAAATTAATATTTTAAGACTTAAATAATATAGAAACTTAACGAGCTAGGAACTGCCAGAATCGGCTAGGGTCGCATGCATATTATTGTATCTCTCTCCCTCCTCCTAATAAGATACCTCCAGAATTGCGGGTAGAGTCCAGATAATCTAGCCTGCGAGTATGAAGTGTTGAACTTAGGGATGCCCAGTCTTTTCTAAAAATTATTTTTATATAAGCTTATTTTTAAAATCTGAAGCATATCTAGATTAGACCTCTTAACTAGCATGTATTGTATTAGAAACAAATTTAATTAAAATTTAATTACATTAGCTCTAGAAGTATTCACCCTATATAAGTCTAGGACCAATTAAGAAACTCTCTAGACATCGGCCCTACTTCCAAAATACTCAAACTACCTACCCATCTTTTATAAAGACTGAATAGCATGGTTTTTATACGCTTAGGTGGTTAGCTGGCATCCCTTTTTAAGTAGGGTATAAGCTTAGATGCATTAGTTATGACATGGGTGTTAGTGTTGGGTAGAACACTAAACCAGCCTTAGATCTAGGATTCAAGGCTACTACACTGGGTATCTCTTAGTATGCCTAAATAGTGGATAAGTTATTTTTCTTTAGGGACTATAAATCATGCCTATCCATGTGGGCCGACCTAGCTCTAGAACTTAGGGATTCAAGGCTACTTCACTGACTCAGCTTTCATCACTCTTGGTAGGCCGACCTCGATAGAGGCTACTGCATTATCTCCTTCTCAAAGGAGAGAACACACAGTCATGCACCCTTTCAGATAACTAGTGGCTCAGTGGATAGCCCAGGAACCTGCTCATCCTATTCCCCCTTCCTACATAGCCAATGTGCCCTATGGTTAGGCAATTAGTACCTAGACAACTCTGGTCCCTCCTACTCATCAAATTATTAAGAAACCTTTACCGACTTTACCTATTAAGTAGGCTAGTCCAACTCCTCAGTGTCGATAGCTAGTTATTGTTACTCCTATTATTCTGACAGACGTAGATAGAGTTTGGGTTCCCCCTCTTTCTTCCTCTAGGAAGTGGGGTGCCCAGACCGAGGCTTATTCACCTTCTGCCTGTCAGGCTTCTATGTTCTCTTGGCTCTCTCACCCTGAGATCATCGAGTATACCGCGACACTTCCTGTAGTTTTTATAGCTCATGTTCCCCTAGTCACCCAAGTAGTGGGTTCAAATGTCCCTTCCTCGTCCACCTCCAACCTTGGTAGAAGACTACCCCAGCCATTATAAAAGATTGCATTTGGCTGCATCTGAGGCAGATAGATAGAGGATTATAGAGGCAGTGGCTCACTAGGAGCCTATTTAGAGGTGAGTGATCCCCATGCAGCGGGAGCCATGACTAGTTTAAATTTTTCCTACCCCAACCATTATAGTAGCACCTGAGATATAAGTAGTCTAGGGAGGATGATTCTCTCCACTAACATCTAGTGGTGATGAGGAGGATGTCACTCGCATTATGGTGACCCCTCTAGTTAACACTACTTTACCCCGATCTAGTTCCCCCAAGGATGATGTTGCCCAATCCCTCTCTTAAAAGATTCGAAGTATCATCCACCTAGCATGAGGTCAAGGGATTGTTATTTGGGAGAGATTACTCCATCAGATCTCTCAGGCATCCATTCGGTTATATAGATAGAGATATAGGTGGTAGAGAGGACAACCACCTAGGCAGCTAGTTAGTTCAATTATGGTAGTCTGACCATAGATAGTTACTCCTAGAGTTGGATGACCCCCATGTTGTTAGAAATTGAGATAGCAGTTAGAGCCTACCAGATCCTAGATCCATTCAGTATTTATGTCCCCTCAGTAGCCAATTTCCCTTTCTGGATCTCACCATAATAAGTGGATTTGGAGATGATGATAGGCAGACACCCCTATCGAGACAGTGTAGTTGGTAGAGGCAGATGAGCGGATAGTGACAGTTACTCCTACCATGTCTGAGGAAATTCTAATGGTTTGTAATGTAGATGTTATAGCTCCCCCCTAATGGTTCATTAGGTCCATACATATAGGACTTTAATAGACCTTCTCCAAGGAGGATATACTTAAGGATGAGTCAAACGAGGACTTACCAATACACAGAGTTTGTGTGGTTACCCATCGAGGTCACTCGTAAGAGAAGAGAGATCTCGAGGATGAGGATGAGGATGAGCAAGGAGAGCCTGAGGTGGGTGGATCTCCTAGGTTAGTTGATATAGAGGCTATCATTCTATACCTTCATAATCAAATTGTAGAGATGGCCAGAGCCATGGTAGCGATGACCGCATAGTTGATAGCATTGGAGGCAATGCCTTAGATGACAGGCGTATCCACTCCTACTATATCTAGGGATGAGCCCATAGTACCCCCACTAATGCCAGGCCCACCTATAGTAGCTAGTACCCCAGTTTAGAGTCATTCAGCACAGTTGTCAGCGGGATAGATTTAGGACTTAATAGTCGAGAAGGTTTAGTATTCAATTTCCTCTAGGAAAGTTAGAGAGGTGGTTAGTAAAGGGAGACCCTACCCGACTGAGAACGAGAGAGAGGCACTACCCTCTTCGCTTCATTCCCCCATATTTCAGGCTTTTTGATGGGTTTGGGAACCTAAGTCAGCATGTGGCTTAGTACCAGGCTGTGTTGCAACATAGGGGGGAACGATGCCTAAATATTGAGACTCTTTATTAGCAGTCTAGTTGGGGTGGCCATTACTTGGTACACTGACCTCCCCAATGAATCAGTCCACACCTTTGTAGAGTTAAAGTAGCTTTTTATTCAGATATTTGTAAGTGCAAAGCATCGGGTCACTATTGGAGAATTAGTTATGGCTAGACAGCATCCCCAAGAGAGTCTCCCAGATTACATAGTCAGATGGAGGAACCTTAGCCTGCAATATGAGCCTTAGTTATAGGAGCAACATATAGTTGAGATCCTATTAAAGAACATCGATCGTCCCATAGCACCCTACTTGAAGGGTTTCAGTATTAGAATCTTCCAAAAATTATTGACGATGATTATTAGCTTATAGGACATCATACCCGATATAGTCCCTCCTAAGATTAAGAGTTAGCCTTCAAGTAGACCTCAGCAGTAGGAGTCTTAAGGGGCACCTCTCCTAGGAAAGGGGAGGTACACAGTACTCATGGGAATGTGGATAAGGGTAAGAGGCCCATAGTTTGTTTAGCACCTCCACTATAGTCTTACTCACCCAGTCAGTCAGTAGTGCAATCCAGGCCTTTCCATATGACTCTGGAGGCCTAGCAGCACCAATAGGAAAAGCTTAGAAAGAAATATCTATTCAAAAGAGAAAATGTGAGAAATATCTTCAAGTTCCTTATTAAGAAAAATATCTTAATATTCTCGAACAACAATAGAGTGGAGGAGGAGGGACAGACAGACCACCCACTCTATTACCCTTATCTCAAATATATTGGGCATATTTTAGAAGACTACTTTGTGTTCAAGAATAGATTTTAGAGGCTCATGGCTAGTGAGAAGATACATCTACTGGATAATAACCTAGTCCAACCCTAGGGCAAGACCACTCAGATAGTTTAGATGATTTTTAGTTCTAACCGCAGTGACAGCCACAGTGATAGTCAGGGCAGTAGTAGCAGGTCACCCAGAGGTTCTAAGGGAGAGTGGCAGCTAGCACTCTCTCGAAAGACAAAGAATATAATCAATCAGGCAATCTAGAGTTCAGAGATAGTTGAGAGGAGGCCCTGCCAGGTCGATTCGGAAGTTGTCGCTCTAGTTACTATGCCAGCACCTTATTCTTCTTCATCTTTTGATGTAGTTCCTACTAAGCACATTTCTTCTTATGCTTTATATAATAAAATGATATATGAGAAAGAAAACTTATTGTAACATCAGAAGGGAAGATAGGGTTCCTTCCACTGAAGGACTTTATTTTCCTTTTGATTAATGATGAAATAATAGAAGGTGATTCTGGTTACTTTTAGTTGTCTTCTCTTGCTTTTACTTCTACTCCTTCTAGTACTTGCCCTTTTCATATTTTACATACTACTTGTAATGTAAATGATCCTGTATGTGAAGATGAGTCTAAGTACAAAGATGAACAAATCTTTACCATTATAGAGGGTGGTTATTACATGGATTTAGAAGACAAATCCGAGAATCCACTCCAGGCACTCTCCTTAGAGTCAACATAAGAAATCACCCCAGAGCCATATGAATCTCCTGTTGAGGATCACTCTATATAGGAAGTTCACTTGCATTCAGGGAAGGTCCTTCCACCTCGGATGGCTAAAAATATAAAAGAAAAAGATAAAAATATTGTTGCTAAGCAGGATGATCCTACCCCTTCCTCCCAAGAGTAATCTATGGAGAAAGGGAAAGGCCCTCTACTGGATGTCATATATAATGTGCTGGCTCATCTATGGAAAATCCCTTCTCTTCTCAGCTTCTATGACACTTTAATAATGTCCCCTGACTTGAGAGATACACTGGTGAAAGCCCTACTCAAACTAGAGTTCTATCAAGCATTCTTTGCTTCCGATTCCATTGGAGATACATATCATTTGAGAGAGATGCCATGCATTACCTTTTTATATCATGACCTTCTTTTATGGATTTTTTAGCACAACCATCCCCTGTATGTCACTGCTGAAGTCAATAGTTATGTGTTGAATAGGGTCATCATCGACCAAGGGTTTTCAATAAACATTCTTACATATGAGACTTTAAAGTGCCTCTTCTTAGGTCACTTGAAGCTCACTTTTGACAAGATTTTATTAAAGGGCTTTAATGACCAAGGCCAACGCATTCTAGTGTCTATTACCCTACCTTTGAAGTTTGGAAATTTCCTAACCTATGCATGGTTTCATGTCATTAAGGCTGACACTTCATACAGGACTCTCTTAGGAAGGCTTTGGCTCCACAAGTATGAAATGGTGCTATCTACCTTGCACCAATGTATGAATTATATGAGGAATGATATCGAGTATACCATTCCTATAGATACCCTACCCTTTTATGTGCTTAAGGTCTCTATTTAAGATGACTACAAGTATTATGTACCTCAAAAGACTCGTAGACCTCTACTTGCCCAGTCACTGGTGACACCTACTAGTATAGAGTCACTATTGTATAGGGTCCTACATAGTCACCTACACAGGGTCCTATATAATCATTAGTATAGAGTCCATCAAAGGTTAGTATTGAGGTGGGTGTTTCCGCTATATATTATGATAGAGCTCCTTTTCAATTTACAGTGAGGCACAATGTTCCCCCTAGTAGAGGTAGGGGGATGAGGTATAGGTAGGGGTAGAGGGTCGACCCGTGAACCATTTAACTACAACACTCGAACTCCTCCTCCCCTGTATATTTATACTTCTTATTTGACTATCGAGTCCGACTCTTCAAACAATGAGAAGATTAATATCCTTCATCATTCAGTCCCCATCACCTCCAAATTTCATTGGTTATGACTCACTTCCTACATTTCATATATACTTGATAACTAAGGGTGGATTAGTTGTTGATAGTCGTTCAGAATAGGAAGAAGAGTTCTGACGTCAAACTACTAGTAGACAACCTATTTCCCATCAAATATGTGGAATAAGAGTTGAGGATTCCCATCAAAGAACTTATGACACTCCTTCCACTAGTGCTAGTAGTCATTATAGACTAGGGAGCACCCTAGGCGTCCACTGTACGAGACATTCGGGCCAGTACGGTCTATGGAGTGTAACTTTTTATCCCATGGTATAGGTGCCCCACTAGGTCCTGGGAGTCAAGAGTCAATTAAGACTGGTATGGATATAGGGGTTATGAGTGTCTCTCATTACTTTTCTACTATTATAGAGGATTATGTAGAGCGGGGTCTCATTCATTCTACTTGGTCCAATGGATAAGCTCTACAGCAAGCCCGTATTTAGCGACCTCATTTCCCTCAAACCCTAGAAGATGTAGGTTATATAGGGCAGAGTTAGTCTACTTGTGCCATCATTCATATTGTCTCTCATTCTTATCTGGTTGTTTCTCCCTTACTGATGAAAAAGACTCGGATAAATTATTATGCTTGAGTTTAGTACATCACAAAAGGAACCTCCCTACCTCCTATAAATGTTCCTCTATATATTTACCCCATGAAAGGAGCCCTCTTACTTTTTGGTAGTCTGTGTTGCCACGTTAATTTATCATCTACCACACAATGTTCGTTCTAAAGAGTATAAGGTCATCCTTAAAGGTGATATGCTAATACGCCGTAGAGATATTATTGCTTATCTCTGTGCATACCAACCATATTAGTGCTAGTACATAAAATCTTTAATTTGTCCCCTCCTCGAGATGATTTTTTTTCACCCAGTTTCACTTGTCACCCCCAAGCATGGTCTGAGATATCAAAACCAATAATTCAAACCTTTCTAAGAGGTGATACTGGGTCCATACCCACCTAGATTAATTAGGTGTGGTGATGATTGTTTGAATAGTTGCTATTTGAATGAGTTATATTTATGCAACTTATGTAGTTTTGATGATTCCAAACATTATTGTTCAAATGTATAGTTATCTCCTAACAATTTCAGAAGATTTGCACTTGCTCTTGTGTGTACTAACATTTCAGGAAAATCAGACTCCAGACTACGAAAACTTCAATTCAAATTCAACATGAGATATTATGTTTAATTGATGTTTATCTTTTCTTTGAATTAATTTTGAAAGGGAGTGATTGTAATTGAGTGAATAAAATCTCACACACACACACAAATAAGGAGATCTTGAAATTCTATACTGATCGTACAGGACGATATTTATCGTACTGGACGATCTGTCAGTTATCTCCTATAGAGCACTTGGAACGAATAGGAACTTGCCTTGAAAAATTTTCTAAGTCCTATTCGTCCAGGACGAAATTTATCATCGTCCCAGGCGATGGGTTCTCTGCAAAATTTTCGTCCAGACGAATTTTACCATCGTACGAGGCGACCAGTCCTCTGGAAAATTTTCGTCCAGACGAAAATAAATATCGTACAGGACGATCAGCTCTCTGGAACTTTTTCGTACAGACGAAAACAAGTTATCGTCCGCGGCGATAGGTTCTCTGGAAAATGTTCGTCCAGACGAAATAAATAATCGTCCAGGACGATCGGCTCTCTGGAAAATTTTCGTCCAGACGACCACATTTTCGTTCAAACGACAAACCGACTTAGAACAGTTTTCAGCAGTTTCTAGAACCGATCTTGTAATAACCGTTCGTACTGGACGAACCAAGTTCGTACAGGACGATTAGATGTACGAAGTCAGTTCGTACACATATACAAATTGGGTCGTTTCAGATCGTTTAAGTAAAATCGTCCAGGACGATCCAGGATCGTACAGGATGATTCACTGCGTACAGAATTGAAAATTTGCAGTTTTTGGGCGGTTTCACTTGTCTTTTATATAAATAGTCCAAATTAGACTGCCACCCAATCTTTTTGTCATTTGATCTTCGTGCCTTTTGAGAGAATAGCCAAGGAGAGAGTGGAAGAGAGCATTCAAAGGAGGATTCCTATCACTGGAGCGAGAAGGCTTCACTTGGATTGCTAAGGTAAGAGTCTCTACTTGTGAAATTGGATTTCTTCACTCTTTTTCTTTCTTCCTTCTAGATTCTTGTGAGAAGATCATTCAAGAAGGTCCGGTTCTCTGCCGACACTTGGAGAGTGTGAACAGCCGAAGGGTTCTCTGCCCACACTTGGAGAGTGTGAACAGACGAAGGGTTCTCTGCCCACACTAGGAGAGTGTGAAAGGATGAAGGGTTCTCTGCCCACACTAGGAGAGTGTGAAAGGACGAAGGGTTCTCTGCCCACACTAGGAGAGTGTGAAAGGACGAAGGGTTCTCTGCCTACACTTGGAGGGTGTGAAAGGACGACGGTTCTCTGCCAACACTGGGTTTTGTGTAAAAGGACGGACGGTTCTCTGCCGCACCGGGTAGTGGTGAAAAGAGTGTTTTGTACAGGCTTCTCCGCCTTGCTGTGGGTGCTAAAGGAGAGTCACTTTGTGGTATTAGTGCAATACTCAGAGGGTGCCTCTGAGGAGTGGATGTAGGTCTGGTTATAGACCGAACCACTATAAATCTGGTGTCATTTACTTTATAGCTTTTACGTTTCCGCACTTTAAATTTCAGTTTTAACAACTCTGTGGTTGAAAAACATTTTTCTACTAACTTTAAAAGAAAATTTTATTTCGGTTCAACTTTATTATTAAGAGGGTTTAAAATTTTAAAAACTACCAATTCACCCCCCTCTTGGTAGCCTTGGGACACTTACTTAGGCTTAACAACCTAATTACTGGACTCAACAAGTGGTATCAGAGCAGAGTTTCAAAATCATAAGTTTGAACTACTTTTTGATTAACGTAGATGGCTACATTTGGAAACCGAAACACACCTGAGGGTTACTCTATCAGTAGACCTCCACTGTTTGATAATATTCCTTTTGATTTTTGGAAAACACGCATGTCTACTTTCTTACAGTCACTTGATTATCGCATGTGGATGCTAGTCCAGGAAGGTTACACAAAACCAACTAGATTAGTTGATGGAATTAGGGTAGATACACCCTATGCAGATTGGACTATAGAAGAACGTGACTTAGCACAATTAAATGCGAAATGTTTAAATAGTTTCTTTTGTGCTTTAAAATCTGAAGACTACATGCGAGTTTCCACTTGTAAAAGCGGAAAAGACATATGGGATAGACTTTGTATTACTTATGAAGGGACAAATGAGGTTAAGCAATCAAGACTCAATATCTTGTTACATGACTACGAGTTATTTCGCATGAAACCTAATGAATCTATATCTGACATGTACACAAGATTCACTCAAATTGTAACCTCTTTGCATGCACTTGGTAGGGAATTAACTAATGCTGAAATGGTTAATAAGATTCTTCGTTGTTTACCTACTGCATACGATGCTAAAATTACTGCAATTACAGAGTCAAAAGATCTGAACATTTATTCTATTGACAATCTTCTTGGTTCACTCATTGCTTACGAGCAAGGAGTAAGTCAAAGAAAGATTGATGCAGGTGAACCAAGAAAGGACAAGAATCTTGCATTAAATGTGGAAGAGTCAGAAAGTGAACACTCACAACCTGAGGATGAAGACGATATAGCACTGATGACTAGACAATTCAGAAGCTTTTTAAAGAGGAAGCAGAAGAGACGCCAGCAATGGAATAGAGGTAAGTATAACAAAAATGGCAGGGTTTCTAATGAAGTGATTTGTTATGAATGCAGGAAACCAGGTCATATAAAAACTGATTGTCCAAAACTTAAAGCCACTCCTAGCAAGGAGAAGGTAGAGGAGAAACCAATGGTAAAAAAGGGCAAGAAGAAGTTTCAAAAGACTCTTTGGGCGGACTCAGCTTCAGACTCATCTGAGACTGAAAACGAAGAAGAAGTCACCAACCTTTGCTTGATGGCAGATAAAGCTGAACAATCAGATCAAGAAGAGGTATGTGATTTAACCTATGATGAACTGTTTGAAGTTTCTGAACACATGCATGATGCATATAGGAAAACTAAAAAGATGCATTCTAGTTTAGTTTTAGAATTGGAAGAGCTTAATAAGGAACACGAAATCCTTAGAAAAGATCATGCTTTAATTGATAGCAACCACATGAAACTACTTGATGAATATGATGACTTGAATAAAAATTTCGAAAATTTAAAATCATCCTATGCTGAACTTGAAAAAGAATTTAAGAAATTTAAGGATGAATCTGAGCACAAGACATATAGAATCAATTATACAAATCGAATCTTGGAGGATATGAATTCATTTTACAAACTTACTATAAGAGCTCTCGAGGATAATAGGAACCCCCCTAAACTTGAAGATTTTACAAATCCTAAATATTATCCTAAATTCATGAAATCCCTTAGAAGACAATCATATGAAAGAAAACATAGGAATATTTTTCCTAATGTTAAATGTAACAATTGTGGATTTTTGGGACATATATCTCACACCTGCACTTTAAAGATGAAACCTAATTTGGTGTGGAGAACTAAGATGCATAAACCTAGACATATCACACATGCATCTGATTATAAATTTCATAAAGGTGAACCCAAACTAGTTTGGGTTCCCAGGTCTAACATTTGAGAATTTTGCAGGTATACTCTCACACAAGACCTCGTGAGAGTATATGGTACCTGGACAGCGGATGTTCTAAGAACATGACTGGAGATACTGCTCAATTCATAACGCTGGAAGCCAGGAGTGGAGGCAAGGTTACACTTGGAGATAATACCACAAAGAAGGTGGTTGGATCAGGTATGATTGGAAATTTGAAAAACTTTTTCATAGATAATGTTTTATTAGTTGAAGGCTTAAAACATAATTTGCTTAGCATAAGTCAGCTATGTGATAAGGGCTATAATGTAAAATTTTTACCTACTAGCTGCATAATTAGCCTAAATGGGAAAATTGTTTTAAATGGAAAAAGGGTGAACAATGTCTACATGCTAGATTTAAATTGTATTCAATCTCCTACTGCTTTTTGTTTGAAAACTGTTTCTGATGAATCATGGCTTTGGCATAGGAGACTTTGTCATTCTAGTATGAAAAATCTTAGAAGAATTACCCAAAAGAATTTGGTTAGAGGAATACCTAAACTAGACTTTCCTAAGGACCACTTATGTGATGCATGTCAATTAGGAAAACAAGTGAAGTCCTCTTTTAAGTCCAATAAAGATCTTAGGACCAGTAAACCTTTAGAAATTCTTCACATGGATCTTTTTGGACCTGTAAGCACGGTTAGTCTAGGAGGAAAGGTATATGGATTTGTAATAGTAGATGATTTTTCAAGATTCACCTGGGTTAAATTTCTTTTTCAAAAGAGTGAATCATTTGAGGAATTCAAAAATTTTTCAACTTGGATACAAAGAAAACTAGGATGTGAAATAATTTCTATACAAAGTGATCATGGAGGAGAATTTGAAAATGAAAGATTTGAAGATTTCTGTAAAGAAAAGGGGATTGATCACAATTTTTCTGCACCTAGAACTCCTCAACAAAATGGAGTAGTTGAAAGAAAGAACAGAACATTAATAGAAGCCGCCCGAGCAATGTTAGCAGAATACTCTCTTCCTAGATATTTTTGGGCTGAGGCGGTTAGCACTGCATGCTATGTTCTGAATAGGGTAAATGTGAGATCAAATTTGAATAAAACACCCTATGAATTGGTAAAAGGTAGAACACCAAATTTGTCTCATTTACATGTATTTGGTTGCAAGGTGTTCATACATAATAATGGAAAATCTGCCTTAGGAAAATTTGATCCAAAATCAGATGAAGGAATTTTTGTTGGATATTCAAGTGTTGGAAAATCTTATAGAGTATTCAACAAAAGAACTTTAGTCATTGAAGAAACCACACATGTTGTTTTTGATGAAAATGGAAACATAGAAGAGCCAAAAGTTGTTGAAGAAGAAATTGAAGAAAACTCCCAAAAGATTGATAGATTAAATTTGGAAGAAAATGTGGAAGAAATTATAGAAAGAGAAGACCCTTTGCCTAGAGATTTGAGATTCTCTAAAAATCACCCAAAGGAATTAATTATAGGTGAACCAAGTGAGGGTGTTAGAACTAGGCGTGGATTAAACAAGGAAGTCAATCATTCAGCTTTTATTTCAACTATTGAACCCACTAACATTGATCAAGCACTTTCAGATGAATTTTGGATATTGGCCATGCAAGAAGAGTTAAATCAATTTGTAAGAAATAAAGTTTGGGAACTAACTACAAGGCCAAAAGATCAAAGTGTTGTTGGAACCAAGTGGGTGTTCAAAAATAAAATGAATGACTCAGGAGTAGTCATTAGAAATAAGGCTAGATTAGTAGCTAAGGGGTATAATCAAATTGAAGGAATTGATTTTGAGGAAACTTTTGCCCCTGTAGCTAGACTTGAAGCAATTAGCGTTTTACTAGCCTTTGCCTGTTTTAAAGGTTTTAAATTGTTTCAAATGGATGTTAAAAGTGCCTTTTTAAATGGAGTAATTGAAGAAGATGTTTTTGTAGAACAACCTCCAGGTTTTGAAAATTCTAAATTTCCAAATCATGTTTTCAAATTAAAAAAGGCATTATATGGATTGAAACAGGCACCTAGGGCTTGGTATGAGAGGTTAAGCACCTTCCTACTTGAAAGATCTTTTGAAAAAGGAAGTGTGGATACAACTCTCTTTTTAAGAAAAATTGGAAAGGATATACTCATTGTTCAAATTTATGTGGATGACATCATCTTTGGATCTTCAAATAAACATCTTTGTGATGATTTTTCTAAAACAATGAGTAATGAATTTGAAATGAGTCTAATGGGAGATTTAAATTACTTTCTAGGATTTAGCATTAAGCAACTTGAGGAAGGTACTTTTCTTAGTCAAAACAAATATATTAAGGACATCCTCAAAAAATATGAAATGGACAATGCTAAACCTGTTAGTACACCAATGAGTTCTTCAGTTCAGTTGGATAAGGACCTTAAGGGAAAATCTGTTGATCAAAAGAAATTTAGAGGGATAATTGGATCTTTACTTTACTTGACTGCTAGCCGACCAGATATTATGTTTAGTGTTTGCCTATGTGCTAGATTTCAATCAGATCCAAAAGAATCACATTTGACAGCAGTAAAAAGGATTTTAAGATATCTACTAGGAACTCAAAACTTAGGAATTTGGTATCCTAAGTTTAGCTCTTCATTTGAAATTATTGGTTACTCAGATTCTGACTTTGCAGGCTGTAGAGTGGATAGGAAAAGCACTTCTGGAACATGTCAATTCATTGGAAATTCATTAGTTTCATGGTCTAGTAGAAAACAAAATTCAGTGGCACTATCTACTGCAGAAGCAGAATACATTGCATTAGGAAGTTGTGTGGCACAAGTACTTTGGTTAAAACAACAGTTGATTGACTTAGGATTAACTATAGGCACTATTCCAATTTATTGTGACAATACTAGTGCTATTTGTATTTCAAAAAATCCTATTCAACATTCTAGAACCAAACACATCGATATAAGGCATCATTTCATAAGGGATCACGTATCCAAAGGAGAAATTGAACTCATACATGTTTCAACTGAAAATCAACTTGCAGACATTTTTACAAAACCTTTAGCCTTTGATACCTTCAGTACTTTAAGAACAAGGCTTGGTGTTATTGATTTGAATGCTTAACTCAAATGTCTTTGCAAACATTGATACTTGTTATGTTTTGTTTTTGAAATTTTGTGAATTTTGTGTTTTTTAATGAATTGTTTTTGGATTTATGATTTTGTTTTATGTTTTCTGTGTTTCTGATTGTTTTTGTTGATTTTGTTAATTTAAAAATTTAAAAAATCAAAATTAATTTTTTGGAGGAAATCGTCCAGGACGAAATATTTTCGTACGGGACGATGTGTAAAGGAACAGTTTGCGAAAATTTAAACCGTTTTAGAGCAGTTTTTTATTGGATCGTCTGTACGATCTGTGATCGTCCAGGACGAATTTTTTTTTCTCTCAAACGTCGGGACGATTGAATGCAGCGGTTGAGTGGATAAGACAGTTTTTAATACGAACTTCGTCTGTACGAAATTTTCGTTCGTCCAGACGAACATGTGTCGTTTCATTGTAGGGGACGGTTTTCAAGAGTCATTAAAACGAAATACTTTTCGATCGTCTGTACGAAATTTTTTTTCGTCTGTACGATCGGTCAAGTCAAAAAGCCTGTACAAAGGGACGCATCGTAAGTTGTGTTGAATACGAAAAGCCGTTACATTTTGGACGAATTGGATCGTCTGTACGAACATGCTTCGTCCAGACGAATTATTATGTTCGTCCAGGACGAATATTTTCGTCCAGGACGAAAGTATCGTTTTCCTTTAAATATGAAGGCTTTTCAAACTTGAAAATCACACTTTCAAATTTCTTTTTCAATCCCTTTCAACATCAAATCAACAATGGCCTCCTCTAGCAAAAGACAAAAGGTTTTGGTGAAGAAACCAAACAGGAATGCCCCAGACAACTTTCTTTCTAAGGAAAATGAGGAATCTTTTCCTCGTTTTGCCTCCGCAAAAATCACTCCGTCTCGCATTCTTATCCCAGCAGAGTTGAAATATCGGGTAATGCACCTCTTCGCCTCAACCCAATTTCAGTTCATTCTTTCTCTCGTTTACCTCTACAACAAACAAACCTACCATTACTTCCTTGCCAACATGAGTTTCAATTCTGACCACTCTATCATTAGTTCTTTTGTTTTTAAGAAAAAAGTTGAGATCACCAAGCACGATCTTGGTGCATTTTTAAACTTAAGAACTGAGGGATATAGAGCCCACACCCTAATGTCAGAAAACTCCTTCAAATGGTTTGAAATCAATAGGGTAATTAGAGGAAATGCAATTGACAATCATGTTGCTAGAGTCTCAGGTATGACCCAAGATGCCCGAATCATCCAGCATATCCTTAGATCCTCAATTATTCCTAAAGCTGGTGATAGGATTAACATCACTCCTCTCCTTTCTTGTCTAACTTTTTTAATCATGTCAAGACATCCTATTGATGAAGCCCAACTCATCATAGATCATATCTATAGGCTTTCAGAAATAGGACATGCTGATCAGAAGAAAAAGAAAAATATTTCATTAGGGCACTTAATTACTTATATTTTGGAGAAGAAATACAATATAGTGCATCCTGATGAAGAATATGAAGAGCCAGTTTACTATAACAATACATCATTCAGACTGCTCTTCAAGGAAGAAAAAGAAAAAGGGAAAGCACATGACAGTGCTTCAGAAGAAGAAGAAAGAGAAGAAGGAGCGCATACCTCTGCACCTCAGTCAGATTATCAGAATCTGATTGAGAGATTTGATCGTTTAGAGACTCATATTGATCAAAGATTTGATCAATTTGATGCTCAACTTGTGCAGCAACAACATGACATTGGTGTTATTAGAAATGAAGTACATGATATCAATACCAATGTAATGTTGATGGCCTCCTACTTTAACCTTTTCGGTGGCATTCCTCCTCCTCCTCCTCCAGAACAGTAGAGATGATTTTATGTGTTTTTGTAGTACTTGTGTTGTATTTTTTGTTGTGTTGTTGTGATTGTTACTCTTTTTTTTTGTCTTGTTATGTTAATGTTTTTGTTAAATGTATGTATTTGTCTTTTATTTTATGTTGTGTTTAGCTTTTGTGAAATGTAATCTTTTCATATAAATCAATGCATTTCACACTTGTTTCAGTATTGATTTGTTATTGAAATGTGGTTAATTTTTATGAATTTCATTAGTATTATTTAATCTTCATAGTGCTTAAATTAGATTGTAATTGGAGATTATCTACATTAGAAAATCTAGTCTTTCAAAATTTAAAAGTTGTTTATAACTTGTTGTAATTAGAATTTTTAAATTCATGTCTATTCATTTAGACTACATAAAAGTTAAAATTATTATTGCAATTTAGATGTTTACTTATTTTGTATTTCTTTGTTCAAATAATATTTATGTACTTAGAAATATTTGAAATTTTAGATTATTGATTTTGGAAAGAATTGGTGTAAATTACTCTTGAAAATTGTACAAAAAGTACAAAAAATCAAAAGAAATGCGCAATGGTTCGCAAATATGAAAAAGAGGCACAAAATCAGCTCAATATCAATAGATGCACAAAAATGTGCTCAAAAAGTTGAAAAAGATGCGCAAAGCGCCACATGTGGTAATTCTCTTCTTTCCAAATTCTTTCAATCTCTTAATTCAAATTGATCTTATGTTCATTTATATTCTATTGAATTTTGAAATATAGAATTTTTTCTTCATCTCTCTTGTAATGATTTTCTATATTGAAATGTCTAAATTGAATCATGTCTTTGCTAAATTCTTCTTACTTACAATGTTATATCACTTTTTAAATCTCCTGAATTTCTATGATTGACCTAATGTTTTTAGTTTAAAATTGCATACCCTATGTCAATCACCATTTAGATTAAATTTTAACAATGAATTTCATATAATTATTTACATTTCTTGTCTTTTTCTTCTTCACTTTTTGTTGCTGTCAAAAAGGGGGAGAAATTATTAGTTTGTGTATGTAATTTGTGTATGTTTGTGTTTTCTTCTTTTTTAGTTGTTCTTGTGTATGTTTGTGTTTTCTCTTTTTTAGTTGTTCTGTTTAAACAAAAATTTTGTTCGTTAAATATTGTTCTTTAATGCCTCCTTATTTTAATGTACTCATAAATTCAGGGGGAGTTTAGGAGATAAAAGATGTGTTTTAACTTGAAACCATACTAATAATAATTGTTTTGCCATCATCAAAAAGGGGGAGATTGTTTGAATAGTTGCTATTTGAATGAGTTATATTTATGCAACTTATGTAGTTTTGATGATTCCAAACATTATTGTTCAAATGTATAGTTATCTCCTAACAATTTCAGAAGATTTGCACTTGCTCTTGTGTGTACTAACATTTCAGGAAAATCAGACTCCAGACTACGAAAACTTCAATTCAAATTCAACATGAGATATTATGTTTAATTGATGTTTATCTTTTCTTTGAATTAATTTTGAAAGGGAGTGATTGTAATTGAGTGAATAAAATCTCACACACACACACAAATAAGGAGATCTTGAAATTCTATACTGATCGTACAGGACGATATTTATCGTACTGGACGATCTGTCAGTTATCTCCTATAGAGCACTTGGAACGAATAGGAACTTGCCTTGAAAAATTTTCTAAGTCCTATTCGTCCAGGACGAAATTTATCATCGTCCCAGGCGATGGGTTCTCTGCAAAATTTTCGTCCAGACGAATTTTACCATCGTACGAGGCGACCAGTCCTCTGGAAAATTTTCGTCCAGACGAAAATAAATATCGTACAGGACGATCAGCTCTCTGGAACTTTTTCGTACAGACGAAAACAAGTTATCGTCCGCGGCGATAGGTTCTCTGGAAAATGTTCGTCCAGACGAAATAAATAATCGTCCAGGACGATCGGCTCTCTGGAAAATTTTCGTCCAGACGACCACATTTTCGTTCAAACGACAAACCGACTTAGAACAGTTTTCAGCAGTTTCTAGAACCGACCTTGTAATAACCGTTCGTACTGGACGAACCAAGTTCGTACAGGACGATCAGATGTACGAAGTCAGTTCGTACACATATACAAATTGGGTCGTTTCAGATCGTTTAAGTAAAATCGTCCAGGACGATCCAGGATCGTACAGGACGATTCACTGCGTACAGAATTGAAAATTTGCAATTTTTGGGCGGTTTCACTTGTCTTTTATATAAATAGTCCAAATTAGACTGCCACCCAATCTTTTTGTCATTTGATCTTCGTGCCTTTTGAGAGAATAGCCAAGGAGAGAGTGGAAGAGAGCATTCAAAGGAGGATTCCTATCACTGGAGCGAGAAGGCTTCACTTGGATTGCTAAGGTAAGAGTCTCTACTTGTGAAATTGGATTTCTTCACTCTTTTTCTTTCTTCCTTCTAGATTCTTGTGAGAAGATCATTCAAGAAGGTCCGGTTCTCTGCCGACACTTGGAGAGTGTGAACAGCCGAAGGGTTCTCTGCCCACACTTGGAGAGTGTGAATAGACGAAGGGTTCTCTGCCCACACTAGGAGAGTGTGAAAGGACGAAGGGTTCTCTGCCCACACTAGGAGAGTGTGAAAGGACGAAGGGTTCTCTGCCCACACTAGGAGAGTGTGAAAGGACGAAGGGTTCTCTGCCTACACTTGGAGGGTGTGAAAGGACGACGGTTCTCTGCCAACACTGGGTTTTGTGTAAAAGGACGGACGGTTCTCTACCGCACCGGGGAGTGGTGAAAAGAGTGTGTTGTAAGGGCTTCTCCGCCTTGCTGTGGGTGCAAAAGGAGAGTCACTATTGGTATTAGTGCAATACTCAGAGGGTGCCTCTGAGGAGTGGATGTAGGTCTGGTTATAGACCGAACCACTATAAATCTGGTGTCATTTACTTTATAGCTTTTACGTTTCCGCACTTTTAAATTTCAGTTTTAACAACTCTGTGGTTGAAAAATATTTTTCTACTAACTTTAAAAAGAAAATTTTATTTCGGTTCAACTTTATTTTTAAGAGGGTTTAAAATTTTAAAAACTACCAATTCACCCCCCTCTTGGTAGCCTTGGGACACTTACTTAGGCTTAACAACCTAATTACTGGACTCAACAATGTTGATCCAATGTCCCTAATTTAAATCCTTTTTCTATAGGTGATACTAGGCTTATACCCCCCTAGGTTAATCAGGTGTGGTGATGTTGATCAAATGTCCTTAATTCAAATCCTTCCTTTAATAGGTGATACTAGGTCTATGCTGAATGTTCGTTAGGGATGTTAGGCCCTCTTGAACTTAGTCCCAAGCTAATCAAGAGAGAGGTGAATTGGAAAACCTTAAAACAAAAGATAAAGTTCCAACCAAAAATACCACAAACAAAGTGCGGAAGAAAATTAAATGCGGAAGCAATAATAAGAAAAGAACACACCATATTTATAGTGGTTCGGTCAAACCTTGACCTACGTCCACTCCTTGGAGGCACCCTCCAAGTATTGCACTAACACAAGTGTCTCTCCTTTAGCCCCCACAGCTAGGCGGAGAAGCCCTTACAAAAATCACTTCCACCTTCCCTGGTGCGGCGGAGTCGCCGGGTCATTTGACACCAAAGAGATCTTCTTCTTTGGTGAACTTACCTCGAGACAAGCCTTGAATCCGATGGTACTAAAGTGCGAGTTCTCCAGAGCAACCGTGTGGATCCCCAACCACACTCCCTTGAGTTCCTCCCCCTCACAGGATCTTCTCCCTCTCAAACTCCACCCTTTCCTCTTTCCCTTTCAAGCTCTCTCTTCAAGTCTCCCCCATAAGAACAAAGCTCCAATGGCTGCCAAAGACACTTACAAAGTGCCATGCCATAGCTTAAATAGAAGCTCTCAAAATGAGCTCATTAATGCAAGTTGCCGCCATTATCGTCCAGGACGATAGGTATATCGTCCTGGCCGATCAGTACAAATTCAGCTCATCATCCTGGGACGATTTGGGACGATCAGAAGAAAATTGGTTACATCGTTCTGGCCGATATCATGATCGTCGAGGCCGATTAGTTTAAAATCTATTTCAATCGTCCTGATCATCGCTCTGAATACAAGCTGTCCGATGTAGATCATCCAGGCCATCGTCCTGGCCGATCATGCGATCGTCCCAGACGATGTGATTGTATCAATCAACCATTAATGCTTTCCAAAGATACCAGATCAATTTAGGCATGATTGAGTTAGATCGTCCTGGACGACAATAATATCATCCTGGCCGATTTCCTAAAACAAAGACTTCCTAAACTGATTATGGCAGTTGATTCTTTCTGAATTGAGATTATCGTCCTGGCCGATACAAGTATCATCCAGGCCGATCTGTTGACGGCTGCCTTAATGAGGATGCCCTAATTAAGGTTTTTGATTTTGGACATATCGTCCAGGATGATATAAATATCGTCCTGGCCGATATTACCAAAAATAGAAATCTTATAGGGAACAAAAGAAGATCTTCAAGGTTACAAATCATCACATGCCACACCAAATACAACAGACACAAGAAAGGAAAAAGATTACAAACTGACTCAGACCTAGTCTACCCAATCATGAGCTGATTCCAAATTGCAGTTCGATCGAGTGAACCTGAAATGTCAGTACATAAGGCAGTTGTAGAGAACAAAGAATGTTTGCTATCATCAAAATCATAAACCATAGATCCGCAACAATCTCCCCCTTTTTGATGATGGCAAAACATTTCAATTTGAATTTTCATAAAAGTTAATCCTTTTAATCTCCCCCTCACTAGAATAAATCCATTTAAAAAAATAGGGGAGATAAAAATATTTTTATTGTTTTTAATTTTAAGATACAAACACAAAACGGTACAAAAATTCAACAATACGTTCTCCCCCTTTGACATTATCAAAAAGAGAGGAGGTACAAACAAAAAACAAAACGAACAAAAAAAAGGTTCCCTAATCTAGTAAAAAAAACAAATATTCTTAAAATGAGAAAATTACCTCTTAGTTTTAATGAAAAATTTAGTAGAATTGGATTGACAACGCATAGCCCAGAAAAGGTTAGAAATTCAGAGTTTGATAATCCGAACTCAAGTTCTTTTAAAGGCTCAAAAACTTTTTAATCCAATATCCAAATCAAGGAATAAATGGGAAGAAGAAACATTAATTTTTCAAAACTCCTTTCATAAAACATATCTAATAGAAGGTCAATGCACGAATTGCTGAATCAGGAACCAAGATTTTCAAGCACAAGTTTTAAATATATCAAGGATTTTCTTAAGTTTTTAGTAGTATAAGAAAAAAAATAAGCATATTTTTTTTTTGTGGGCTCATTTTATGCCCTTTATCACTTGAATGGCTCTTTGAGCATCTTTTGATTTTCAATACACTTTGTGTATTTTTTTTTTCAATTTGGCGTCATTGCGCATCTTTTGGTTTGGCATCATTGGCCACTTTTTTTTTATTATTTTCAAAAAATATGCTTTCTTTCTTATATTTTCAAAACAAAAGTAAACCCAAATTATTGACAATACAAACAACTTGATTAAGAAAATTTTATGGTGGATTCAACAATCTTGCAAAAGATTTCTATGCGATAAAAAAAATGTAGGGAGATGGAAAAAAATTAGTTTCAAAATCCAATTTAAAATATGATGAAGATTTTAAATCAAAAGTAGAATAACCTCTTTTAGGAAATAGAGATTGAGAATCAAAAACATGAGTTTCCTTACTTTGACTGTTTTAGAGAAGTCAAACACAACTTACCAAAGATTTCAAGAAAAACAGAAAGTAGATTTTTCATTTTTAGAAAAGTGAATGTGTGTGTTGATCAGAGAAAAACTTTCACGAAAATGAAAATCTCAAAGAATAAATAAAAAAAAAAGAAAAAAAACATAAAAACAAAACACAACACAAAAACACGAAAGGCTTTTAACCATTATCTCTCTCTTGGTCCGATGCTTCAGAAACCAGATCTGCCCATGAGATTTTTTGCCTTTCATTATTTTCCCATTTTAAAATTTGCTTTGCCTTACCCTTTTCTTTCGTAGGAGGAATTCTTAAATTAGGGCACTGATTTTTCATATGTCCAAGCTTCCTGCATCGAAAGCAAATAACGTTATAAGAAATATGGACATCCTTACCACTTTTATCTTTTTTCCATTTTTGCTTATGCTTTGGTGAGCTTTGTGATTTTCTTGATAAGTCATTGCATTCGTCACCAACTAAGCAATCTTTTTCCGTATCTTCAGTTTTTAAAACAATCGTTTCACCTGCATCAAAAAGTCTTTGATCCAAACCTTGCTCGTAGGCAATGAGTGAGCCAATCAAATTATCAATAGAATAATCATTCAAATCTTTTGTTTCACAAATAGCAACAACTTTGGCATCAAATTTTTCAAGTAAACAACGAAGAATTTTATTGACTTTTTCAAAGTTTGAAAAATCTTTTCCTAAAGCATGCAATGAGTTTACAATTTGAATGAATCTGGTATACATGTCTAAGATCGTTTCAAAAGGTTTCATGGAAAACAGTTCAAAATCATGCATTAACAAATTCAACTTGGATTGCTTGATTTCACTAGTGCCTTTGTATATGGTGTGCAATTTATCCCAAACTTCCTTACCGGTAGTGCACGTGGATACTAACATAAAATCATCAGAATTTAAAGCACAGAAAAAGCAATTTAAAGACTTTGCATTCAATTGAGCATTTATTTGTTCTTCCTTGTTCCATTGACTAAAAGGAATATCAATTTTAACTCCATTAGCAATACGTGACGGTGATGAATAACCAGTTAAAATCATATGCCACATGCGAAAATCAATTGATTGCAAGAAAATAGACATGCGAGTTTTCCAAAAATCAAATGACATATTTTCAAATAAAGGAGGTCTGGTGATTGAATATTCTTCCGCAACATTACGATTTGAAAAATTAGCCATGGATCAAAATTCAAAAGCTTTTAAAAACTTATTTTATGAATACCGCTCTGATACCACTTGAAAGTTCGTTAGGGATGTTAGGCCCTCTTGAACTTAGTCCCAAGCTAATCAAGAGAGAGGTGAATTGGAAAACCTTAAAACCAAAGATAAAGTTCCAACCAAAAACACCACAAACAAAGTGCGGAAGAAAAATAAATGCGGAAGCAGTAATAAGAAAAGAACACACCAGATTTATAGTGGTTCGGTCAAACCTTGACCTACGTCCACTCCTTGGAGGCACCCTCCAAGTATTGCACTAACACAAGTGTCTCTCTTTTAGCCCCCACAGCTAGGCGGAGAAGCCCTTACAAAAATCACTTCCACCTTCCCTGGTGCGGCGGAGTCGCCGGGTCCTTTGACACCAAAGAGATCTTCTTCTTTGGTGAACTTACCTCGAGACAAGTCTTGAATCCAATGGTACTAAGGTGCGAGTTCGCCGGAGCAACCGTGTGGATTCCCCACCACACTCCCTTGAGTTCCTCCCCCTCATAGGATCTTCTCCCTCTCAAACTCTACCCTTTCCTCTCTCCCTTTCAAGCTCTCTCTTCAAGTCTCCCCCATAAGAACAAAGCTCCAATGGCTGCCAAAGACACTTACAAAGTGCCATGCAATAGCTTAAATAGAAGCTCTCAAAACAAACTCATTAATGCAAGTTGCCGCCATTATCATCCAGGACGATAGGTATATCGTCCTGGCCGATCAGTACAAATTCAGCTCATCAGCCTGGGACGATCAGAAAAAAATTTGTTACATCGTTCTGGCCAATATCATGATCTTCCAGGCCGATTAGTTTAAAACCTATTTCAATCATCCTGATCATCGCCCTGAATACAAGCTGTCCGATGTAGATCGTCCAGGCCATCGTTCTGACCGATCATGCAATCGTCCCAGACGATGTGATCGTATCAATCAACCATTAATGCTTTCCAAAGATACCAGATCAATTTAGGCATGATTGAGTTAGATCGTTCTGGACGACAATAATATCTTCCTGGCCGATTTCCTAAAACAATGACTTCCTAAACTGATTATGGCGGTTGATTCTTTCTGAATTGAGATTATCGTCCTGGCCGATACAAGTATCGTCCAGGCCGATCTGTTGACGGCTGCCTTAATGAGGATGCCCTAATTAAGGTTTCTGATTTTGGACATATCGTCCAGGACGATATAAATATCGTCTCGGCCGATATTACCAAAAAATAGAAATCTTATAGGGAACAAAAGAAGATCTTCCAGGTTACAAATCATCACATGCCACACCAAATACAACAGACTCAAGAAAGGAAAAAGATTACAAACTGACTCAGACCTAGTCTACCCAATCTTGAGCTGATTCCAAATTGTAGTCAGATCGTGTGAACCTGAAATGTCAGTACATAAGGCAGTTGTAGAGAACAAAGAATGTTTGTTATCATCAAAATCATAAACCATAGATCCGCAACATATGCTCACTTATATTAATCAGGTGTGGCGATATTGATCCAATGTCCCTATATGAATTCCTTTTTCCTACCAATCTTGGTATGATCTCTGTGTTATCTAGTTTTGCTTGTCTCCCCTAAGTGTGGTCTAGGATATCAAAACCATTAATTTAAAACTCTTTTGAGATGACATATTGGATCCATACCAACCCATATTAATTGGGAGTGGTAGTGTTGATCCATCATCAATATATAAATTTCTTTCTTATATTAATTTTGTTATGATTACGCTCCCCAGTTTCATTCATGTGTTGAGAGTGGCCTAGGTTATCAAAGCCAACCATATCCTCCTCTTTCTGCTACTTTTAATCTTTTGATAAAGCTTCTTAAGGAATTTCACTAGCACTTGAATACCCTTGGCCATGATATTTTGTCCTCAATTTTGGAACTCTTAAATAACTTTTTCCCTAAAAGTTATTACAATTACCTTTACTTTCTCCCTCGCATCCATACATAAATCTGTGTCAGGTTAAGGTTGAGGTGACTTTTGCCTTTTATTCTACTACCTCAATAGGGTTAGGCAAGTTTTTGTTGCTTACTTACTTACTTGGTGGGGTGCCCAATAGAGTCCCTAAGAGGCCTCCCCCCCCACCTAAATTACCCTTACTTTCTCCTGCACATCCCTACGTAAATTTGTGTCAGGTCGATGTCGAGGTGACTTTCACCATTTATCCTATTGCCTTGATAAGGTGTGGCAGGTAGTTTGGCCACTTAATTAATTACCTGGTTGGGGGTGCCAGATAGAGCCTCTAGGAGGCATACCCCTCCACCTTGACTCTTTATTCACATGGTTGAAATGTTCAAGTGAGTATTTAGCCTATCTATATTTGTCAAGCTGAAATGGTAAGGATAACATAGAGAATTACCTGGTTGAGAGAGCCCGATAGAGTCTCTGAGAGGCATTCCTCACCACCTTTTACTTCTCTGATGCCCTGTTGTGATCAGATAGACGTCAGATCCTAAATCTTTATTCAATTGGTTGAAATGATCAAGTGAGTATTGAACCCATCTATTTTTGCTAAACTAAAATGGTAAGGTAAATGTAGAGAATTATCCTATTGAGAGAGCCCAACAGAGTCCCTAGGAGGCACACCCCACCACCTTGACTTGTTATTCACTTGGTTGAAATGATCAAGTACACATCAAGCCCATCTATATTTGTTAAGCTAAAATGCCAAGGAAGATATAAAAAATTACCCAATTGAGAATGCTCAATAGAGTCCTTAGGAGGCATTCCTCACCACTTTTCTTCTCTGATGTCCTACTGTGATCAGGCAGGTATCAAACCCCGACTCTTTATTCCCTTGATTGAAATGATCATGTGGGCATCAATTCCATCTATGTCAGCTCAACTAAAATGGTAAGGCATATGTAGAGAATTACCTGGTTGAGGGTACCCAACAGAGCCATTAAGAGGCACACCCCACCACCTTGACTCGTTATTCACTTAGTTAAGATGATCAAGTAGACAATGAGCCCATCTATATTTGTCAAGCTGAAATGACAAGGCAGATGTAGAGAATTATCCAGTTAAGAGAGGCAGATAGTCTCCTGGAGGCATTCCTTGTCACTTTTTTTCTCTGATGCCTTATTGTGATCAGGTAGGTGCCAGACCCAAACTCTTTATTTGCTTGATAGAAATGATCAAACGGAAATCAAGCACATCTATGTCTGCTAAACTAAAATGGTAAGGCATGCGTAGAGAATTACCTTATTGGGCTGCCAGATAGAGCCCCTAGGAGGCACACCCCATCACCTTGACTCATTATTCACTTAGTTTAAATGATCAAGTAGACATCTAGCCCATCTATATTTGCCAAGCTGAAATGGCAAGGCAGATGTAGAGAATTACTCGATTGAGAGAGCCCGACAGTCTCTGGGAGGTATTTCTCACTACCTTTTTCTTTTATAATGTCTTGTTGTGATCAAGCAGGCATCAGACCTTGACTCTTTATTTGCTTAGTTGAAATGACCAAGTAAGTATTGAGCCCATCTATATTTGCTAAGCTAAAATGGCATGGACGATATAGAGAATTACCTTATTGAGAGAGCCTAACAAAGCCCCTGGAAGGCATTCCTCACCACCCATTTTTACCTTCTATCCTACTATTTTGAAAAGATCATGAAGATAGTTGGTCTACTCTAATACTTAAGTTTGGTTCATTCCTCAGCTCTGCCCTTGCTATAGGGTAAGGCCAGGAGAGGATCCCCCTACTTGATCACTATTCGATGATCTTTTACTTTACTACTTTACTTTTTGTACTCTCCTAGGCTTTGCACTTATTGTAGAGTAAGGCCAGGAGAGGATTCCCTTACTTTTGCACATTTTGGTGATATTTCACTTGTGTTCCTTATTCTACTTCTTTTGTCACATTCGGTTAGCGCTAACATGAGCGGCTCACTAGTTTGTTCCCTGCTCCTGTTGGGGGTCTGTTTATTGACCTTATTTTTCTCCAAGCCATTAGGTTAAGGAGTTTGACTTAGTCAAACTAACCAAGCTAAGCCCCAAGAACATATCCCTTATGTTCATTGGGTCAAAATGAATTTACCAAGCCTAGACCCGAGCCCTAGGTCAACCTGGGTTGACCCAAATTGACCCAATAACCTCTCCCTTCATTTTAAATCAAATCTAAATCTTCTTATATTCAATTCTCACGTCCACTAGACCCAATGGGTCAGACCCAACCCATTGGGACAAGGCCTAAGCCCTAGGCCAACCTGGTTGACCAGGTCAACCTAGTTTAACCCAATTACCCAATTGGGTCAAATCAAGTTCAAATCGAATCTAAGCTCATCCTTGGCTCAATCCCGTTACTTTTTAGATTTATTTGACTAGGTTGACCAAGTCAACCCTTAACTTGGACAACCCAAGTCTTCCTTGGTCAAAATTGACTTATTTAGGAAATTTAAACCTACTCAATGTTTTAATATTTTCCTTTTGTTCCCTAATACAAACCATGGCTAGGGGGGGTTATTTTACTCTTAATTAACCCTAGAGATGATCTCAACCATTGATCATGAGCTTGGAGTTATAACTAGGGGAGCTGGGGCAACATTAGGAGGACCTTTGCTATTTTTCTCTTCCCAAGCAATCTAAGCCCGAGATCTCTCATGTTTGAGCTCCCATCATCTCCATTTACCTTCTTCGACACAAATCCACAGCCAAACCCTCGATGGTGGTGAGCTTTCCAGCGAACGGAAGGCCAAAATGTTCCAAGATAATTTCCCATCAATCAACTGCATTTTGAAATGCAGTTTCTTCTTTAAATTTGAGTGTGGGCAGTCGACAAGTGCCATATGCCATTAAGCAGATCAAACTATCCATAAACAAAGGTGAAAAGCTCAGCCCTAGTGCAGGACACTTAAGATCAAATAGCTTTTTATGTAGCGCATTTTAGACAGCTCTTTTGCTCCCCCATGATTGCTCTTCATGTATAAAAGCTAAGTTTAAATTTTCATGTGATTTGGTGCACTTGATTGAGAGAACGAGCCAAAAAATTATGCCAGGGCTCGAGTTAAGTTTCACGTGTGGTAAGGGTTGATCTCAACTGTTAATTTCTCGATCAACAGATGAGATCTGGTCATTTCATAATTCATAAGGACCATGGGGTTTGATCTCGCAGATCAGTGCTTTGTCTGGCGCCATCACAACCATCCGCTCGAAACAGTGGAGGATCGGATGGCCCTTAATCCACAAAGACGTGAATAAGTCATTACCGCGTTCGCGGAATGATTACCGCAATCATGAGATATTCATTGACCCCACGTAAGAATTGCCTACAATCTGCGGGGCCAATCCTAGGCCAACAAGTGGCATCTTGAGGTTTTTTTTATTTTTATTTATTTTAAATAATTTTAAAGTCTTTTTTAACTTATTTAAATCATAACAAAATCCAACTTTAGTCCAAAAAATAACTGTAATATATTAAACTGTTCATATTTTCGTCCTCTTTAATTTAAAATTAATTTTAAATAAAAATATTATATATTTTCAAAATATCATTAAAATAATAATATAATTTTATTATTATTATTATTATTATTATTATTATTATAGATATTTAATTATTTTAATAATAAAAATTTATTTTTTTATATCGATTTAAAAAAATAAATATTTTCTTCAAATTATTTTAATTAATTATTTTATCTAAATTCTTAATTAATAAGTAATTAATATTTAATTTAAATATTTTCTAAATTTATAAAAATTATTATTTTATTATTTAAAAAATTATCAAAGAACTATTTTGTCATTTAATTCTAAATTGAATAATTATATTCTTATCTTAAGTATTTTTCTTAATTATTAATTACTTAAACTAGTTAATTAATTATTAATTAATTTAAAATCAAATTACCCTTAAAAATTAATAAATTTTTTTTCTTAATTAAAGAATTTTAATTTCAAAAAATAATTTATTTAATTATTTTTAAATTATTAAATATTTTTTTATTTTAAACTATTTTTATTAATTAATTTCATAAAATATTTAATTATTAATTAATTAATTCATAACTTAATTATTTTCTAAATTTATAAAAATTACTTATCTTTCTAAATTATTTTAAAAGTTAGAAGATTATTTTTATTTTTTAAATCTAAATTAAATTATTTTTTCTTTTTTATAAATATTTTTCTTAGTTATTAATAACTTAAATTAATTAATTTAAAATTCAATTATTTTCTAAAATTACAAAATTAATTTTATAAAATTATGCTAAGTTACAAAAAATTAAATTCTTAATTTATTTATTATTTTTAAATATTAATTATTTTAAATAATTTTAAAATACCTTTTTATTCCATAAAACTTCAAAAATTCATAAGTATTTCATATTATATAGTAAAAATGAGTCTAATACCTTTAAATTTTTAGAAAAATATGTATTTAAATTTAAAAAATATTTTTTGACATTAAAAATTATATTATTGCTTTATTTATATAATATTTAAATATTTGACTTTTTAGATAATATTTAAATAATTATTATAATAATTATTTTTAAATTATAAATTATTTTCAAATATTTTAAATTTTTCTTATTTGGGTGACCAGTGGATCTCTCAAACACTTATAAATGAAATTATTTTAAATTATATTATTTTCTAATACTTATATATTCATATATTAAACATATAGATATTTTAAATTATTTTTGAAATTACCTATACGATTAAATTTCTAATTTTGAGAGATCTATCCTTTGAAATCTTAAACATGTGTTGTATACTTGAATAGCATTCATGGGGGTGTATTAGTGGGTGATTGAGTTACATTCATCGACTAATCGCATTAATAAGCGCACTTAATTACTTATTTTATCATATTTTACAAGTATAGGACGTATGACCACTTAGCCCAAGCCCTCCTAGATTTTAGGATTGATGTGTTTACTATTTTTACATATTTTCCTTCATGTTATTCAAAGGTTAGTCTAAAACTTAATTTTAAACCTCTTTAAAATAGTGACACCCTAAAGATAATAATTAAATACCTATCTAGTGAACTTAAAAAAAATTCTAGAAGCTAGGGTAAACCTCCAATTGACATAAAACTATAAACACTTAAACTTACTGACATCCTAAATCTTTCAAAATTTTTTAGAAATTTTTAGGACCCCTTAAACAACTTAATTAACAAACCCTAATTTAAACTGTTAATTAGGCCCTGATAACTTCAAAAAATCATAATAAATCCTTTTTAACTCAAAAAATATCCATAATATCTCAAACTCTCCAGAATTTAGCCCTTAACCTTAAATAATTAGGGCCCCTTAATTGGACTTTAATCTAATCCTTAGTTTAATTTTAATTAAAAATTCCATTTTTGAACTTATTAAATTATTAAAAAATATTAAAAATTCTAAATTTTTTCCAAACACTTGGGAATACTTCTTTAGATCATTTTTGACCTTTGAGGGTGATTCCAATCAGTTTTGAGCTGATTTAGATCAAAACCCCTAAAATACCCTTAATTAAATAATTTTAATAATTCATTAATCAAAACCTCTAAAATACCCTTAATTAAATAATTTTAATAATTCATTAATTACCCAAAACTTCTAAAATTCATATATTTGCCTAAAAAACTCTAAATCCAACAAACTCAAAGCCTAACTACTCTCCTTAGGGCCTAATATTTAATTAAAATACTAGAACCGCCAATCCTAGCTTGTTTCCAATAGTGACCCTTGGACCACCTTTGCCTAGTACAAAGGAAGATGCGGGATCTTCCAAAATTGGTTAATGCAATTCAAACTTCCAAGATCACCACCCTAAGTATTTAAACTAATCCAAAAAATAAATTAACTAAAATGGATCCTAATTTATTAATATTTAAACTTTAATCAAAAGTTTCACTTTTGACCTTTTCAATAAACTCTAACTCTGCAAAATTTGAACTAATTACCTTACATAGGACCTATCTAAAAGACACACAAGCCTATTATACACACATATAATTGTTTGTTAAGGCAGCACTTCTAGCTCTATGATTAGGATTGTTGCTTTATTTTCTTTTTTGTTCTCTGTGATGTGATGAGATTGTGTATGACACGAGTGTTGATTGATTATTCTAATGTGTTTTGATAATTACTGTGATATCTTATTTTATTATTATACTTTTTTCCTCTATTATGATGTTAGTGTTAGACTTCCCATGGGCTAGGGCTATATTTATACTAATCAAATCTTATGTAGGTGGCCACGCTCATGCAATGCTAAAATAAAGGGGACATTCATAAGTAAAGCTTTAATACTAACAATGTTTTCTACAGATGCTCCAGAGACTGTGTAGCCCCCTTTAAAATTAAAAGAGCGTGTACAATCGTGTTTATCTTTTTTGCATAAATATTAACTACTTGGGATGTTATAATTGCTTGAGACTTTTTTTTTAGGATAACCATGAATGAGAGTCTTGATTTTCTCTTTTAATAATGTAATTTGATGTAATTTATATTGAGTTGTGAATGTCTTTAAAAGTCCAGCATTTCAAACACTAGGTTCCCAAAGAGAAAAAGAACGGTTCCCAAAGAGAAAAAGAAAGGCCCCCTTTCAGGGAATTTCTTAGTCATTTGGGTACCCTTTTGAAAGACAAACCATACGAAGCCTGAAGGAGATGATCGAAAGGGAGATTATTCAGAGAAGGATGGTCCACTCGAAGACGGAGACTTGAAGATGAAATGCCTGGCTTTTAAGAGTTGCACATTAATTAGGATTAGAATCTAGGATGTTGTCGGTTGAGTCTATCCACCATTATTTTTTTGCAGACCGTGGGTTGTATTTATATGAAACTTGTCGTGGACTTTGGACTTTACTTTTTTGTGTTTTTTAGATTTATATTGATGTATTTACTATTGATTGTGTAGTAAAACTTGCCTACTTCTTCTAGGTTTCTCGCTTCTATGTGTGTGGCCTATTTTCTCTATACTCTTTAAGGACTAAAATATTTTTCTACTCATAATTAAAAATTAATATTTTAAGGATTAAATAATATAGAAACTTAATGAGATAGGGAACTACCAGAATCATCCAGGGTCGCATGCATATTATTGCATCTCTCTCCCTCCTAATAAGATACCTCCCCACCTACGGATAGAGTCTGGATAATCTAGCCTATAAGGATGATGTGTCGGACCTGGGGAGGCCCAGTCTTTTCTAAAAATTATTTTTATATAAGCCTATTTTTAAAATCTGAAGCATATCTAATTTTGACCTTTTAACTAGCATGCATTACATTAAAAACAAATTTAATTACATTAGCTCTAGAAGCATTCACCCTACATAAATCAAGGGTCAATTAGGAAACTCTCTAGATGTCGGCTCTACTTCCAAAATACTCAAACTACCTACCCATCTTTCATAAAGATTGGACAACATATTTTTTATGTGCTTAGGTGATTAACTGGCATCCATTTTTAGGCAGGGTATAAACCTAAATGTATTAGTTAAGACAAGGGTATTAGTTTTGTATAAAATACTAAACCCACCTTAGATCTAGGATTTGAGGCTACTATAGTGGGTGTCTCGTAGTATGTCTAAATAATGGATAAGTCCTTTTCTTTAGGGACTATAAACCCTACCTATCCACGTCACATGTATGATGCCACTTCCATCTTTTCCCTTCTATGCTTTGAGTGCATGAGTTTCTCTCTCTTGTCACTACCTTAGTCCCTCCGGATGTTGGTATGAACCCTATATAAACTTCTTAGTCCCCCTTTGTGTATTAATCCCCTTTTTGAAAGAATAATATCAGATCCTTAATTGATAGTATTCTTAGGCCCTAAGCTCGAGATATAATTAACCACAGGGGGCTTGTGCCCATGGGAAATAGAACTCCACCGTCAAATAAACCCCACTCGAGCTAATGTATAGGGTGGGAGAAACCCGTTGATACAACCAGGTCATATATATTAGTACACATCGGGGTGCGATAGTGAGAGCTACTATCCTCAATGGTTAGTCATATGTGCAATCTAATATACCCTTCTATTGGCCCATTTACGATGAGCGTGCAGGCCTGCGGTCATTCTATCCCTTTGGGTGGTGCGGTCGTATACCCTCTGCACTCTACAACCGGCGGTGTCCTTTCAGAGGTTCATAATACTAAAGCTGGTATAGATCTGAAACTTAATGATGCAGCTACTGAAGAATTGAAGCCTAAAATAGAATATGCATAAATTTTGAAGCTGATGTTGATTCCAAACAATATTTGAAGAATTCAAAAGAGCATGTTCAATTGAAGATGGAGGATGTTGGGAAAATTTGTGATGTTCTCTCTGCCAATCACAATTCCAAACCAATGATAAATTCTAAGTCTTCTTGTTTTTATAAATGTAATTAGGTTATAAGTTCTTTGTGCTTCAAACAAAAATGTTATAACAAAAAAACTTAAATCCTTAGGACCTACTAAACATATCCAAATGAAGAAGAAAGTTGATTTGAATGCTAGTTGTGGTGGTGGGGAGGGTTCCCCTTTAATTTCTTAATGTCTTCCTTTATTTTTTGGCACGACAGAGGAGCCAAAAAAAGGGAGGCTTCTCTTTATCTTAGGGAGATTGTTAGATATAATAATATTTTAATATTGGGTTAGTTCAAACCAAATATCCAGTTATTGATATGAGGGAGTTCAATAAGATTATTGTTTTGGATTTTTTTAATCATCCTGTTGAAGGTACTTCTTGAGGCATTCTTATTTTATGGAAAAGGGATGAGGACTTGTTTGATGTCATAGAAAATTCATTTTAACTAGTTTTTGTAGTTATTCAGATTCCTAATAAGGTTAGTTAGAATGTTGCTACTATTTATGGGAATAAGGACTTGAATGTTAGGGGAGGTTTACGGGATAGTTTTGAGAGGCTTTCTTCATCTAGCATTTCTTCCAATGTGGAAGGGGATTTTAGTTGTACTCTTTCAAAATAAGATAGAGACATGGAAAGATATTTATCTTTTTTGAAGGCCTTCAGGAGATGAAGTCTTTTAAGGCTAATAATGATTTTCATGATGTAGGTGTCATTGGTCGAACATTTTCTTTATACAATAATAAGGAAGGATCTTCAAGAATATGGGAAATATTGGATACATCTTTTCTCAACTCGGTTGCTATTCAATGCGTTCCAATTGCTATGATTATACATCTTGCATACGTTTCTCCTTATCATAGTCCATTACTTTTCAAAATTAGTGACTTCCTTCGTCCACTAAAAAAGTTCATTCAATTTGAAGATATTTTGAAATCTTATAAAATATATATATATATATATATATATATATATATATATATATATATATATATATATATATATTTTTTTTTTTTTTTTTTTTTTTTTTTTTTTTTTGAAATCTTATCTAGCCACATGGAATATTGTTCTAAAGTTTTGGAGGAAACTGATTTTGGTACCAATGCTGAAAATCTTCATAGAAAAATGAATAGGTCTTCAAAAGCTATTTATTATTGGAACAAGATTAAGTTTAAGGACTTAAATGTTCAAAACGAAGTTTTAAAGAAGGAAATTTTGAATCTTCAAATGAAAAAAAGTTTAACCAGTGGTCTTAATCCAGAAAATCTGATGTTGCTTAGAAGTAAAGTTCATGAATTAAATGTTACTATGGCTTATTTATCTACATCATGGAATCAAAGAGCTAAGGCTAATTGGATGGATAAAAGAGATTCAAACTCTAAATTTTTTCATAATTATGCTTCATCAAAAAAAGAAATGGGAATTGAATTAAGCAAATTAAAGATGAAAATAATTCTTTGGTGGAATATTAAGTAGAAATTGAATCAGTATTCTATAAATTCTTCAAAAAAAAGTGGTAAACTAGAAATTGCAAGCTACCAGATTGGCGAAATTTTCTAAAGAGGAATTCAAAGAAGTTGTACACCAGTTGGGTAATAACAAGTCTCCTAGTTTCGATGGTACAACTACGTCCTTTATTAAATTTTTCTGGGAATTTCTAAAGGAAGATACATGGAAAGCAATTGAAAGTTTTTTTTAAAAGCAGTAAAATTAGTCCAATGTGGAAGGGCACGTTAGTTGTTCTTACCCCAAAGGTTAAAAATTTGTTTGAGCCTTCTCATTTGAGACTTATAAGTCTTTGTCAAACCATTTACAAGTTGGAAGCTATAATGATTTTGAATAGATTGAAGTGGTGTCTTCCAAAAGTTATCACTTAAGATCAAGTTGCTTTTATTCCTAGCAGATCAATGTCATATAATTGTCTCTTGACTTAAGAAATTTTTAATTAATTCATATTTTCTAATTCAAAGAAGGATTTAATGGCTGTTAAAATTTATATGGAACAAGCTTATGATAGCATGGGTTGGCCAGCTTTAATAAAGACTTTAAGCTGGTTTGGCTTTCTGCCTATGTTTTATAATCTTATTTTGGAATGTGTGAAAAAAGCTAGATTTTCAGTTCTTATAAATGGGAGGTATTCTAATTGGATTAAAGCTAATAGTGAATTAAGACAAGGATGTCCATTATCTCCATATTTATTCATCATATGTTCTCAACTATTATCTTATGCCATCTTTCAAAGAGGTGCTAAATTTGGTATTAAAATTGTTCCACAAGCTGAAAAAATTACCTATTTATTATATGACGATGATGTGCTTTCGATTTCAATTGCATCTCCAAAAGTAGCTGACGCTACGAAAGGTATTAATGTTGATTTCACCGATTAGACAGGACAAAAGAAGAATAACAATAAATCTCATTCTTTTTGGGGGAAGTCAATTGTTGTTAACAAGAAGAGAAATATAAAAAAATAACACGATTTTAAAATTGTAAAAGAAATGCAATATCTTGGAGTTAAAAGTGTTTTAATCAGGTTGAAGTTGAATGGTTTTCATAATATTTTAGATCATGCATTGGAAAGATTAAATGCTTTGGGAAACATATGTTTATTTTTTTTTTTTTTTGAAGAAATGCAAATTGCATTAAAAATAAGAAACAACTATTACAAACTTAAAAGCAAAAACAAGACATTTAAAACTATCATAATGGATATGCGATCCACTAAATTCCATGTTAAATCCATTGGGATGATGGGGACACCAAATATTGAAACAACCTAAAAGGTTGGTTAGTATCCCAGAGTTCCCAAAAGATAGAAAATGAAGCCTAGTAAAATTCCCATATTTGATTAAAATAATTTCAAAAAGGAAAAAAACTACAAGAAAACTAAACAAATGACAAACAACTACAACAAAAATAAAAAGAACAACTAAAACAGCTGCCAAAACATCAAAAGGACCACCATCAACATCCTTTGAGGCCAACGAGCTCCAATCAAGAGTAGAATCCGTTGAAACCTCAATGCAACCAACAACAACCACCGTGGACAAACAAAATAAAGTCGGCAAAGCAATATCACCAACTCCCACATCAAGAGTCCAAGAATCAGCCTCTTCACAACCAAAGCTCTGCAAAAAGATAACAATGACATGTAAAAGGAATTCTACAGTCATTTGAGAACACAAGAACTTCACAGCTTCAATAGCTCTAGTACTAATAATCTCCATATCCTTCATGCTAATTGTAAACAACGCTTGAACTTCTAAAAGCAAAACATTAACCTCTATATTCTTTGACATTGTAAAAATAACTACGTAAATGACAGCATTCGAAAATGAATCCGCAAAAAGTAGATTCTCGACTCTCTTAAAAGTAGAAGAAATCACCATAATAACACCTCCTACAGGAACTACAAATTCCTCCATAAACTACGATCTTTCAACAAATAATCCTTGAACATCAAGGAACAAAACCATTACAACCATAATCTTATATGGAATAGGATCCCACTTCAGATCGTTAGAAAAATATCTAGGAAGACTCATATTTTCTTCCATGGACATTCCAATCAAAGGCAATCAAAAAATTGCTATAGAAGGCAGCATTTCAAGAAAATGGCAAGAAACTGAACCTCTACTCCCATAGCAAAAGATTAAGAACTAAATTCATCAAACGCAACACTTATATTGAACTTCCCAAAAGAAATTTTCACAAATTTCCCTTCTTCAGCCAAAATAATACTGAAAGAGAGATCCAAAATAAAAACAAAAAACTGAGCCTCAAATCTTACCCTTCTAGGATGAGAATAAACTTCTTCATGATTCTTCAAGATCTCATAAAAAAAAAACTCCAGATCTCAATAAAAACTATAAAGATAAGTATAAACTACTTCGGAGAAGGCATCCAGCAAAAATATTCAAGAATTCCCTTCCACAACTGAAAAATACCTGTTCGCAATTAAAGATGGTGGATTAACACCCATTTTGCTAACAAACCTTCAGAAATTAACGATCCACCATTACAAGGCAACAACACACACATAACTTTCTTGAACAACCAATGATCACACACCAAGATCATTATCGATCCAAAAAACAAAAAAAGAACAACAAAGAATCCAATCAAATCCAAACACCATATACCACATAGAAAAACACTTTTAAATCTAATATGAAATCCACATTGTGGCCAATAGAGAACCACTGGTAGCAAATGATCTACCAAAATCATCTTCCAAATTGCCTTCTGAGCAGAGCAGAGCGGGACCTTCAAAAGCTATTCTCTCAATTAGAGTCCCTCAACATATGTTTTTCTTTAGCTAGGAGAATTCTGCTCATTAAATCATTTTTTAACACTTCCTATTTTTTATGAACTCATACTTTGATTCCTAAAAATTTGCTTGGAATTTTATATGGCATTAAGATAAAGGTAGAAATGGTTTAGGTCATCATTCAACTATGAACAAAATTGGCCCTTTAAGAGCAAGATTGATATGGAGATTTATTCAAAATCCTTCTTCTTCATTTAATCATGAATGTTTGTTAGGGATAATAAGCCCTTATGAACTAGTCCCGAGGCTAACCAAGAGGGGGGTGAATTGGTATTTTAAACATCTTTCAATCAAAAAAAAAAAAACTCAAACCAAAGCAAAATTCATGACAAAGAAAATAAAAGTGCAAAAATTAAATGCGGAAATAATAAAGGAAAGAACACACTAGATTTATAGTGGTTCGATTAAACCTTGACTTACGTCCACTCCTCAGAGGCACGCTCTAAGTATTGCACTAAACTCGATGTCTCTGCGTTAGCCCCCACAGCTAGGCAAAGAAGCCCTTATAAAATCACGTCCACCTTCTCTGGTGCAGTGGAGTAGCCATGTCCTTTGACACTAAAGAGATTTTCTTCTTTCCAAAACTTCTCTCAAGATGAGCATTGAATCCGATGGGACTAAGCCGAAAGCTTGCCGGAGCAACCGTGTGAAACCCCCTCCACACTCCCTTGAAACCCCCTCTATGGATCTTCTCCCTCTCTCAAACTCTACCCTTTCCTCTCTCCCTTTTAAGCTCTCTCTTCAAGTTTTATCCAGAAGAAATAAAGCCTCAGTGGTTTCCAAAGACACTTTCAAAGTCTTTGACAAAGCTTAAATACAAGAGCTCTAAAAAGGCTCTTAAATGCAACAAACTGACATTATTTTCCAGGACGATTGTGGGATCATCCCATATACTGCACTTAAAAAGAGGGCTTCAAAAAATCCTAAAAACTCAATTTTGGTGCCAAATATCATCCAGAATGATTGCAGGATCGTCCCGTACGATGCGCTTAAAGAGAAGGCTTCAGAAAATCCTAAAAACTCAATTTCGGCACCAAAAATCATCCTGGACGATCGCAGGATCATCGAGTATGATGTGCAAAATTCGACCTGATAGTCCCAGATGATATTAGAATAGTCCAGGATGATCAGTGTAAAATTATATTGATCATCCAGCATGATATTATGGATCGCCTGAGATGATTAGAAGAAAAATTATGATATTTCAGCTTGGACGATTTAAAAAAATCAAGTATGACGTCAAACATAATTAATCCCTAATCATAGGATCAATTTACGCATGATTTATATTGATCATCCTGGATGAACAAGATCATCCGGAATGATTAGAACAAAAATTAAATCTTAAATTCTTACCTAAATTAGCATTGGCAGCTATTTTCCAATATCGTAAAGGATCGTTCTAAATGATCCAAAATCATCTAGTACGATTAGTTCAAAACTTGATCTTCTGGATTTAACTAGATCTCACTCCCTTGAGTGTGTGTGTGCATGGTCACCAAGCAAGCATACTCCCATATAGGACTTGACTCAAAAAATCAAAAATTACATCAATGAATATTATAGACCATTTACAACATAACATTATTCAACCAAATCTAAAGCTTTGATTCTTTGTTTGATGTTGCATGATATTCCTGAAATGTTAGTATACACATAAATAAATGTACAATAAAAAATACTATAAGATATAAAGATGTTTGTGTTACAACTCGAGCTTATGAGTTTATGTTTTTGATGATAACAAATATTATGGCTCACTTTCTGTTGTCTACTTGTATTTTCAATATATATTTGATTGTGTGTATACTAACATTTTAAAAATACCATGCAACATCAAACAAAGAATCAGAGCTCAAGACTGGATTGAATAATGTTATGTTGTAAAAGAGTTTGTAATATTCATTAATATAATTTTTGATTTCTTGAGACAAGTCTTATAAGGGTGTATGTTTGCTTCGTGGCCATGTACATACACACTCAAGGGAGTGAGATCTAGTTAAATCTAGAAGATCAAGTTTTGAACTAACCGTACTGGACGATCCTTTATGATCTTAAAAAAGAGCTGCTAATGAAAATTTTGGCAAGGATTTAAGTTTAAATTTTTGTTCAAATCATCCCAGACGATCAATACAAATCATGCCTAAATTGATCCTATGATTAGGGGACTAATTATGGTTAAGTTTTTTAATCTGTTCGCTCTAGACGATCTGTATATCATATAGGACGATATTTACCGACATACTTGATTTTCCTAAATTGTCCTAGCCGAAATACCATAATTTTTCTTATAATTGTCCTGGACGATCCACAACATTATCCTGGAAGATTTTTACATTTTTTGTGCTAATCATCCTGGACTATCCTAATATCGTCCAGGACTATCATGTCAAATTTTGCATATTGTACTGGACGATCCTGCGATCATCCAGGATGATTCTGGGGTCCAAAATTGAGTTTTTAATGTTTTCTAAAGCCCTCTTTTTAAGTACATCGTATGGGATGATCCTGCGATCATCCTGGATGATGTTTGGCGCTAAAATTGAGTTTTTAGGGTTTTTTAAAGTTCTTTTTTTATGCATATCGTACGAGATGATCCGGCGATCATCCTTGATGATAATGTTAGTTTTGCAAATCTATTTAAAGACCTCTTGCTATGTCATGAAGAGTGTCTTTGGTAACCATTGTAGCTTCGTTCATTTGGAGGGAACTTGAAGAGAGAGCTTAGAAGGGAGAGAGGAAAGGGTAGAGTTTGAAAGAGGGAGAAGATCCTTGGAGGGGGTTTCAAGGGAGTGTGGAGGGGGATTCCATACAGTTGCTCCGGTGAGATTACACCTTAGTACCATCAGATTCAAGACTTGTCTTGAGGGAAGTTTTGGGAAGAAGAAGATCTCTTTGGTGTCAAAGAACCTGTCTACTCCGCCGCTCCAGGGAAGGTGGATATAATTTCATAAGGGCTTCTCTGCCTAGCTATGGGGGCTAAAGGAGAGACACTTAGTTTAGTGAAATACTCAAAGGGTGCCTCCGAGGAGTGGTCGTAGGTCAAGGTTTGACCAAACCACCATAAATCCGGTGTGTTCTTTCCTTTATTATTTCTGCATTTAATTTCCACATTGTGTTTTCTTTGTGGCGGATTTTGGTTTGGCTTTTTTATTACAAAATTTTTTTTTAAATACCAATTCACCTCTCTCTTAATTAGCCTTGGGCTAGTTCATAAGGGCCTAACATCTCTAATGAACTTTCAAGTGGTATAAGAGCGGGATTAATAAAAATAAGTTTTTGAAAGCTTTTGAATTTTCGATCCAAGGCTAATTTTGGAAATCGTAATATTGCAAAAGAATATTCAATCACCAGACCACCTTTATTAAAAATATTACTTTTATTTTGAAAAAATTACATGTTTACTTTCTTGCAATCAATTAATTTTCAAATGTGATAAATAATTTTAACTGGTTATTTTGTACCGTCACATATTATAGATGGAATTAAAACTGATATTCCTTTTAATTAATGGAGTATAAAAGAACAAATCAATGCTCAATTGAATGCTAAATTAGTAAACTATTTTTTCTTTGCTTTAAATTTTAAAGATTTTATGTTTATTTCTACGTGCACTATTGGTAAAGAAATTTGAGATAAATTATAAGTGTGGCGGAGTAGCCAGGTTCTTTGACACCAAAGAGATCTTCTTCTTCGCAAAGCTTCCCTCAAAATGTGCCTTAAATCCAATGGTACTAAGGAGCAAGCTTACCGGAGTAACCGTATGAAACCCCCTCCACACTCCCTAAAACCCCCTCCAAGGATCTTCTCCCTCTCTCAAACTCCACCCTTTCCTATCTCCCTTTCAAGCTCTCTCTTCAAGTTCTCTCTAGAAGAAATAAAGCCTCAATGAGTGCCAAAGACACTTTCAAAGTCTTTAACAAAGCTTAACTAGAAGAGGTCAAAAAAGGATCTTAAATGCACTAAACTGATATTATCATCCAGGATAATCGTGGGATCATCCCGTACAAAGCACTTAAAAAGAGGGCTTTAGAAAACCCTAAAAACTCAATTTTGGTTGTCAAATATCATCCAGGACTATCGCAGGATCATCCTATACGATGCACTTAAAAAAGGGCTTCAGAAAACTCTAAAAACACAATTTTGGTGCAAACAATCATCCTGGATGATCGCAGAATCATCCAGTACGATGTGCAGAATTTGACCTGATAGTCTTGGACGATATGAGGATAGTCCGGGATGATCAATGCAAAATTGTACAGATTATCCAGGACAATATTGTGGATCGTCTGGGATGATTAGAAGAAAAATTATGGTAATAATGCTTGGACGATATAAGAAAATCAAGTATGTCGGCAAACATTATCTTGTACGGTATACATATCGTACAAGACAACCAGATTGAAAAATTTAACTATAATTAATCCCCTAATCACATGATCAATTTAGGCATGATTTGTATTAATCATCCTGGACGATAAAGATCATCAGGGATGATTAGAACAAAAATTAAATCTTAAAATCTTGCCTAAATTAGCATTGGCGGTTATTTTCCAAGATCGTAAAGGATCGTCTTAGACGATCCAAAATCGTCCTATACGATTAGTTCAAAACTTGATCTTTTGGATTTGACTAGATCTCACTTCCTTGAGTGTGTGTGTGCATGGTCACCAAGCAAGCATACTCCCTTACAGGACTTGACTCAAGAAATAAAAAATTACATCAATGAATACTACAGACCCTTTACAATATAACATTATTCAACCAAATTTTGAGCTCTGATTCTTATTTGATGTTGCATGGTATTCCTGAAATATCAGTATACATACAAACAAATATAGAATAAAAAATACTATGAGATATAAAGATATTTGTTATCATCAAAAATATAAAACTTGTGAGCTCAAGTCGCAACAATCTCCCCTTTTTTATGATGGTAAATATTACTGGTGAAGTTTCAAACTGAAAGTATTTTCTTCTAAACTCCCCCTCACTAGAGTAAAAATTTAAAATTAGGTGAAGATAAAATTTTTGTTGTTTTTAATTTTATTTTTTAAGATAGAAATACAATAAAACATTCTCCCTCTTTGACATTATAAAAAAGAGGAGGGGCACAAACAATCAGAATAATAAAAATGATTAAAAATAAAATGATCCTTGATTTAGTGAAAATAAAAATTAAATATTATTAAAATGAGAAAGTTAACTCTTGATTTTATTTAAAAACTTAGTAAAGAATGTATTGACAACGCATAACCTAGAAAGGTTAGAAATTCTGAAATCATTAATCCAAGTTTAAGTTCTTTTAAAGGATCAAAAACTTTTTAATCCAATACTAAAATAAGAAATAAATTAGAAAATGAAACATTACTATTTTTTTTTTCAAAACTCCTTTCATAAAACATATCGAATAGAAGACTAATGCAAAAATTGGTAAATTAGGAATCATGATTTTCAAGTTCAAGTATCAAAAATATCAAAGATTTTCTTAAGATTTAAAAAGTACAAGAAAGGTAATATTACTTTTTGTGGGCTCATTTTATGCCTCTTGTTAGTTTTTTGGTGCACTTTGCGCATCTTTTAATTTTTGATACACTTTGTATATCTTTCTCAATTTTGGCGTCATTGCGCATCTTTTGATTTGGCATCATTGATCACTTTTTTTTTAAATGCTACCTTTCTAAAATTTTAAAAACAAAAGTAAACCCATTCTATTGACAAAACGAACTACTTTTTTTTAGAATAAACATAATATTTTTGAATGAAACCCACTGTTTCTCATTTTAAAACCGTTGAGATGCATGGGATACCAAAAAATGAACAACCCGAGGGTTAGTTAGTATCCCAGAGTTCCCATCCTGTTAAAAAATAGGATCAAGTATTGATCCCATAATCAATTATAATAAGTTTAAAAAATAAAGAAAAAAGTGAAATAAAAAAGAAGTTACAAAAGAAAAATAAAAGGAAATTACAATTTATTAAAGACATTCGTAAAACACCTAAGAAAAATATCAATAGGTATTTCAGAAGCTTTTTCTAACTTCCAATGTTGTAATCCAGAGCTAAGAATATGATAAATTCTTTGATCAATTATTCCATCTTCAAGTATCTTTCCACTTTGATGATTGCAAAGAGAAAACCGGCATACATTTTATTGAGATGATTGAGAATAACCTTTTATGACATTCCTCATTTTGAGATCAGGCTTCCTTCTTCTAGGTAGATCTTTCACCGGTCTTAAGGCTTGAAGTTCTTTAAGCAATAAATGCTTAGAACCGGAAGAACCATTATCCTTTGAAAAAATAGTTTTATCCTTCTTAAATACGGTTTTTTTTAAATTCAAACTGATTGCAGAAGAAGGAGAAACAATTTCATTTAAAACACCTCTTTTTTCATCAATAATATCTTCTATCTCAAAATTCCTTAATGCATTAATAGAAGGATTACCCGAATCTGTTCATCAACAAACTTTGACAAAGTCATGCTATCGGTTGAAGTCTGTTCAGCAACTATTTCCATTTCATAAATAATAGTAGCATCCTTCAGTATTTGATTAATTTCAAAATGATAGTTATCGCTTGTATCCTGAAGATTAGATCCAATAATATCTACGTCCTTTTATATCACCAGAATATTCGAATTTTTTAATTCAATATATGGTTTAAGTGTTCCAAATGGTTCAGCAACCATTACGGTTTCAGAAAAAACTGCATCCAATAGATTAACTTCATTAAAGACTGAATCCTTAGCTTCATCCACATTTTTAGCATATTTGAATTTTGAATTTTGAACTTGTTAATCAGCTGAATCTGCTCCCAACGGTTCATCTACTGAAATAGTTTCTAAATAATGAGCTTCCAACTGATCAGCAACTAAGGATTTTGAATTATAATTCTGAACGGGCTGATCTGAATTTGATTTAGCTGAATCAATTTAGCAATTTGGAATCTGCTCAATATGACTATCGGCTTCCTTGATTAATTCATCTGAATAATCACATTTATCAGAATTTTGATTATTGGAAATACCAAGAACTGAGGAATGATCAACCACATGATTTCTACCTGAAATCCTTCTAACCGGATGATCTATGGAAACAGAATTATTAGAATAGTTCTTTTGATTTTTTTTGTTATTGAATTTCACATGCATCCAAGGCCCATAGGAGTTCTCATCATTGTGAGAAGAACTTTTAGGAACTTCTTTGTTAACCACAATTGGATTAAATGAATTTGGACAAAAAAATCTTTATGTCCAATTCTTCCACATTTGAAACATATAGATGATAGATTTTCATATTCAATATTTTGAAAAAATCTACTATTAATACCTTCAATCCAAATACCACAAGGGAGTTTTGAATTCAACTTAATTCGAATGCAAGCTCTTTCAAATTCCCTCCTTCCCCAACTAAACATGTTGCCATCCAATAATAAAGGGGATCCGATTCTAGAAACAATTCGAGAAATATTGGTTTCTTCCCAACAATGAAGAGGTAAATGGGGTAAACGAACCCAAATGGGAGAAGAAATCCCATCCATAGAAATAGGATTAAAGCTAGGTGACCATTTGTCAATACCAATGACAAAAACCCCAACAAACCAAGGACCACCATTAAGAACTTCTTCCAATGCTTCATGTGACTGAAAAGAACATAGAAGCCAATCTAATCCAAGCGAGGTTATATGAAAACCTCCAAATTTACTCCATTGCTTCCTTAATTCAATTGAACAATTTGAAAAAGGCACGTTTTTGCATAAGATTTTCACCACTAATGAATTCTTCAAAACTTAAATATTAGCTTTTTCTTTTTCCAAATACAGCTTGACAACATTTGCATCTTCAATATTATCATGAACTTCATACGAATTAATTTTAATATGTAGTTTTTTAATCCACATATTAGCATTAACCAGTTCTGAAGGAGGATTTGATGAAGAAGCCTCCAAATCATTAGCTAATGGAATAAAGACCAGTTTAGAAGAATTTGACTTACTTATCAATTCTGGAAAAACTTCTTTTCCTTTGCATGAATCAGGCAAATCCATTTCTTTAGAAGCCAAACCTCCCTCTCTGATCACTAGAGGAGAGTTTAAAAAATGTGAATTGCGGGAGATGCTGCGTTTGAACGAAAATCTACCTTTTGAATCCAAAGAAATTGGATGCACGGTAGATAATAGGGAGAAGGTGTTCCGGTCATCCAAGGATGACCGGCCACCCTCTACCATTTTGTTCAAAGACAGCCGAAATCCTCCAAAACCTTCCTTCTTCCTTGAACGTTCTCTCTCTAGCCTTGGACGTTCTCTCTCTAGCCATGGACGTTCAAAGACAGCCAAAATCTTAAGTCCTTTACAAAACAAACTACTTGATTAAAAAAAATTATGAGGTAGATTTAACAACTTGCAAAAGATCCTTATGTGATAGATAAAATGCAAGGAGATGAAAAAGATCATTTTCAAAATCTAATTTATAATATGAAGAAGATTTTGAATCAAAAGCAAAATAACCTCTTTAAGAAAAGAGATAGAGAGATAAAATCATGAGTTTCCTTCCTTTGAATATTTTTAGAGAAGTCAATCACAACTTACATAAGAATTCAAAAAAAATAGGAGGTAGGTTTTTCATTTTTAGAATGGTGAAATATGTGTGTTGATTAGAGAGAACTTCACAAAAAGAAAATGTAAAGACAAATTTAAAATTATAATGTAAAAGAAAAAGAATGAAAAATAAACAAATAAATAAATAAACCTAAAGAAAATATAGAAAACAAACAAAAATACAATGAACAAAAACATACATACACAAATAAATAAACACACTAACAAGGTTTTAAACATCATCTTGCTCCTAGTCTGATGATTCAGAAGCAAGGTCTACCCAGGAGATTTGTTTCTTTTCATTATATGCCCTTTTTATAATTTGCTCAGATTTACCCTTTTCTTTTTTAGGAAGAGTTCTCAAATTAGGGCACTAATTTTTTGTATGTCTAGGTTTCCTATATCCAAAGAAAATAACATCAGAAAAAATCTTAATATTCTTACCATTTTTACCTCTGTTCCACTTTTGTTGATGCTTATACTTGAACTTTAGTAAGCTTTTCAATTTATTTGTTAACTCATCACTTTCATCATCTACTAAGCCACTTTTCTCCGTGTCTTCAGCTTTTAGCACTATCGTTTCACCTGCATCCAAAAGTCTTTGACCCAAACTTTGCTCGTAGGCAATGAGCGAGCCAATAAAATTATCAATAGAATATTCATTCAAATTTTTTTATTCACAAATAGCATTAACTTTGGCATCAAACTTATCAAGTAGACAACGTAAAATTTTATTAACTTTTTCAAAGTTTGAAAATTCTTTACCTAAAGCATTTGAATAAACCTAGTATACATGTCTAAGATCGTCTCATAAGATTTCATGCAAAATAGTTCATAATCATGTATTAAAGTATTCAACCTGGATTTCTTGATTTCACTAGAGCCTTCATATATAATGTGTAATTTATCCCAAATGTTCTTGTCAGTAGTGCACGTGAAAATAAATATACAATCTTCAGAATTTAAAGCACAAAAAATAGTTTAATGATTTAGCATTTATTTTAGCATTGATTTATTCTTCCCTACTCCATTGATTAAAAGGAATAACAATTTTAATTACATCTATTATATGTGACGGTACAGAATAACCAGTTAAAATCATTTGCCACATTCGATGATCAATTGATTATAAGAAAGCATATATATAAATTTTCTAAAAATCAAAAGTAATATTTTAAAATAACGGTGGTCGGGTGATTAAATATCCTTTCGCAATATTATGATTACAAAAATTAGCAATGGATCAAAATTCAAAAGTTTTCAAAAACTCTTTTTTATGAATCCCGCTCTGATACCACTTGAAAGTTCGTTAGTGATGTTAAGCCCTTATGAACTAGTCCCGAGGCTAACCAAGAGGGGGTGAATTAGTATTTTAAAAATCTTTCAATCAAAAACAAAAACTCAAACCAAACCAAAATTCACCACAAAGAAAATCAAAGAGCTGAAATTAATTCTGGAAATAATAAAGGAAAGAACACATCAGATTTATAGTGATTCGGTCAAACCTTGACCTACGTCCACTCCTCGGAGGCACCCTTCGAGTATTGCACTAAACTAAGTGTCTCTCATTTATCCCTCACAGCTAGGCGGAGAAACCCTTATAAAATCACTTCCACCTTCCTCGGTGTGGCGGAGTAGTCAGGTCCTTTGACACCAAAGAGATCTTCTTCTTCCCAAAACTTCCCTCAAGATGAGCCTTGAATCTGATAGTATTAAGGCGCAAGCTTGCCGTAATAACCGTGTGAAACACCCTCCACACTCCCTTGAAACCCCCTCCAAGGATCTTCTCCCACTCTCAAACTCTACCATTTCCTCTCTTCCTTTCAAGCTCTCTATTCAAGTTTTTTCTAGAAGAAATAAAGCCTTAATGGCTGTCAAAGGCACCTTTAAAGTCTTTGACAAAGCTTAAATAGAAGATCTCAAAAAAAAGATCTTAAATGCACAAAACTGGCATTATCGTCCAGGGCAATCGTGGGATCATCTCATATGATGCACTTAAAAAGAGGGCTTCAGAAAATCCTAAAAACTCAATTTCAATGCCAAATATCATCCAAGACTATCGCAGGATCATCCCGTGCGATGCGGTTAAAAAGAGAGCTTCAGAAAACCCTAAAAACTTAATTTCGATGCCAAAAATCATCCTGGACGATGCAGGATCATCCAATACGATGTGCATAATTTGACCTAATAATCCTGGACAATATTAGGATAGTCCTGGACGATCAGTGCAAAATTATACAGATCGTCCAGGATGATATTGTGAATCGTCCGGGATGATTAGAAGAAAAATTATGGTATTTCGGCTTGGAAGATTTAAGGAAATCAAGTATGTTGGCAAACATCGTCCTGTACGATATACAGATTGTACAGAACGATCGGATTGAAAAAATTAACCATAATTAATCCCCTAATCACAGGATCAATTTAGGCATGATTTGTATTGATCATCCGGGACGATTAGAACAAAAATTAAATCTTAAAACCTTGCGTAAATTAGCATTGGCGGCTATTTTTCAAGATCGTAAAGGATCGCCTTGGATGATCCAAAATCGTCCAGTATAATTAGTTCAAAACTTTATCTTTTGGATTTGACTAGATCTCACTCTCTTGAGTGTGTGTGTGCATGATTACCAAGCAAGCATACTCCCTTATAGGACTTGACTCAAGAAATCAAAAATTACATCAATGAATATTACAGACCCTTTACAACATAACATTATTCAACCAAATCTTAAGCTCTGATCCTTTGTTTGATGTTGCATGGTATTCCTGAAATGTTAGTATACACACAAACAAATATAGAATAAAAAATACCATGAGATATAAAGATGTTTGTTATCATCAAAAACATAAAACTCGTGAACTCGAGTCACAACAAATTGTAATCTTATTGAAAAATATGAAAGTAATATATGAAATGTTGAAATCAAGATGGGATCTTCTTCTACTTGGCATATCTTTATTAATGGTACTAAGTATCTTAAGCCTATCACTATATGACAATTATTTAATGGAAACAAAGCATTCTAAATGATATTTGGATCCTTGATAGAAGGCTATACAATTGGCCAACCTATAAGATTATATGGGAGTTCATGACAAATATGTGCAACAATTCATATCTCCGGATGGCAAGTGGCATGCTACCGAGCTTCAGAAATATTTTAATGATAATCTAATCTCTTTAATCATGCAGGTTCTTATTTATACAGAGTTGATTGAAAATCAAGTTGAAGTTATGTATCAATATTTGGGTAAATCTATTACTGCATTATCTTATGAAGCTGGATTGAAGTAGGAATATAAAGAAGAAGTGGTTTCATTTATAAAGTGGATTACTAAGCTGAATCTCAACCGAAAGTTCAAATATTTTGGTGGAGAATAAGTAAGAATGCACACTTACAAATGGCTTTTTTAAATATAAAAATCTCATTCAAATCAATTCTTGTTTTAGAGGTTATCAAGAAGTGGATATACTTTGCATATTGCAGTTCAATGTAAATTTCTTAATGAAATTCTTATCAAGCTTAGAGAATGGGGTTGTAATATTCCTTTGTTTCATTCACTCACGGATTGCAGTTCAGAACTTAGAAGAATGGTGAAGACTAATCGAAATATTGTTAGATTATATTACACAACTATATTCTTCTCATGGAAAAATAAGAATTCAATAAAGCATGGCAATCTGTTGCTTCCTATTTCTATTAACTATTAATATTTTAACTACAGCGTTGCAGCTAATAAGTAATCGTTTACTAGAAGACTGAAATGTTCATCTCCGTTCGGAGTTTTAAAAAATCTGACATAATCAACCACAAGATTTGATTAAAATTAATATCAATGCAACTATAATGAAGTCAAATCTTGCAGGAATTGAATAAGTTATCAGATTTCATAAAAGAAGGTTTATTCTTGCTTTTGGTAGACAACTTAAGCATTTGAATATATTTCAATTAGAATTGGACGTTATTTTGACAATTAGAGAATATCTTCAAATGTGAATGCTTAAATACAAAGGTATAATTATTGAAGGAGACAACAGTAACATCATCAAAATGATTCAAGATTCTATGAAGACTTCAAAATGGCAGCAAGATGAATTTTGAAATAAAAAGCTTATATTCTTACATAGTTCCAATAATGTAATTTTTCATCATACTTCTAAAATTTATAATAAAGTAATTGATTAATGTGCCACTTATATTGGATGTAGTAATTTTATTTGGAATAGTTTTACTCCTAATAACATTGTCTTCTCTATTTAATTTGTTAAAGAAGGAATATGATGGTTGTTCTTCTATTAATAGCTTGTAATAGTTTTCCTTTATCAATGCAATTTGCAATTAAAAAAAAAAAAAAAAACCTAGTCCTAATATTAAAATGAGTGTCACCTTCAAATTAAGATTTTGTTTTGGACGACTTTCTCAATGCTTCATAAAGCAGCTTTGTAGTACATGAATAAAATTTTTTGTACTAAAAATAATTTTAAGAAATAATAAAAAAGCCATCTCAAATGGAGCCTAAGTATCCTTAAAAAAAACAGCAAGCGCAAGAAACAAAGGATCGCAAAACCGTACAGCATCTGTTATCTCATATAAAAAGTATTGCTTCGAAGCAATGATATTTATGACAAAGCCATATATTAGTTCCAGTGGCTCCCTGACAAATAGTAAAAAAGCAACTTCATGTGGAAAAACAAACTATCTTCTGTTTTTGTGGGAAAAAAGAAATGATCTTACACAAACGAAATGCAGCCCCATCATTTTACCACAACTGACGGCATTTGTCATTTCGTTTTGATATATTAGCTCACCGATTTTTAGCAAAATAGTATATCAGTCAATGGAAATTAGTCGCAAACACCAAAATATTCATTTCAAAAATGATTAATTACACACTGATATCTGCGCGTCTAGGCCTGCTGCTCCCAGTTGCCACTGATCCAGATACCGGATATCTACTGAAGCTAGAGTTTCCTGATACTGAAACCGGTTGTTGTGGATACAGTGTTCGGGGTGGGGGGAGATTGCGTTGTGCAGGAAGTGGAGGAAGAACATCGTATTTGAATTTGTCCCCACTTAAACTGCCAAAAAAAGTGATGATACAAGGTTATAATGTAACAAATAAGGACTGATACAAGGTTATAATGTAACAAATAAGAACAAAGAGAGCTGCATCAGTACACAAGAAAAGTAAGTAGAAAATTTTAATATCTTCATAAGTAATCCTTACGATAGGAAGTTCAAAATATGCCTTTCACCATTTATTTATAAGGTTTAACATGAAAAGATATACCTAAAATAAATAGAAAATTAATATATGATACAATCAATATAGACTGACAAAGGTAAGTGAACTACCTAGATGATATACACATGTCGATATGTCTCTAGTGTGCCCCCTCTTCTTAGGCTAATCCCTTAGGCAAGTCATCGAGAGCAAGCACCTTGAGCAAGTTTTCAGAATCTAGCAAGTTGGGTGAGTCCAAGAAAGCAAGTTGAATCCCCTAAGGAGAAGTAGTCATTAGTCAGGAACGAGTTCAATCAATAAAGTTATGATCATAGGCTTCAAGGTGCACTTTCTGTAACTTAATTGAGAACATGTACAATAGACAGACAGTCTTGATAGCAAACAACTCATGCGGTAGGGTGGGTTTCATTGGTGATGGTGCCCTTCAGGGTGAAGACCTACTTGGAGTCTTTTGGAGGAGCCCAACAAGGACTCTTTAATCATTTGTTTTATCTTACAAGACAAGTCTATATAATTTTATCTCAATACACGAGGGCCAGGGAATTAATCGCTTGCCCATATGCTGGTGTCGGAGACAACTTTGCAAGATAAATTTCATTGGGTGAATGATCTTTAAACAACATACTCCCCCTAGCCAATCTCCTTGATAGGAACCGATTTAGATAACTACAAGTTAACTATATGGATTGCAGTCATTGTTTAAGGCCACAAGCAGCCATGAACCCATCCTAGAGAAGGTCAGGCAAAAGTAGACTACAGGTAAGAAGAGTTCATTTTCATTTTTTGAAAGATTTGTGTTTGGAGGTCAAGCAATCACCGACCTCGAGCAAGCCAATAACCCACAGTAGAGAGGGAACCGGTGCCTTCCAAATTGTAACTAGATCTTATGTATAAGCTATTTTTAGGGGGACAAGGTTACCCTGTTATGTAAATCACAAATGTAATGCTTATATAAAAAATTCTAAGCAATAAAACTTTTCGAAGTGTTTGAGTACTCTTTTTGTGAGTGGATCATTTTTTTTTTGTTTACCTTCTCATGACAGCTATTTGGTTTGTGTATGATAAACGCTTTATCTTTTGACTCAGCTACATTCATTAAACAGTCTAAGATTCTATTTTAGGAGAGACTTTTAAAAAACAGGCTTTAAAACACCCCATGTCAGATGCGTTAAGGGTGACTATGTAATGCGAGGACAATTCTTTGTAAAGCAAGTGAAGGATAACTCTTTGTAAAGCGAGTTGAGGAAAAGTCAAACCTCTTTGTTTGGTGAGTGAAAGGAGACTTCTTGACTTTCCAATTATGTGTGCACCTTGTTCTTACTATGACAGCTCCACATAGGTAGAGAATAGAAAAAGAGTAACTATTTTCGTAATAATGAAGACATGGACAAGAGTTGGCGCATTATTAGCATATGTGAGTGAACCCACGAAATTTTAGTTACCAACCTCTCTATCAATAATACTCTATTACTCCCAACATCGAAGAGAGAGTCCGGGTTTCAAGTGAGAGAAAGCTCCTTTCTTTCTGTTTGAATTTGTTTTCCCGCGGATTTGCTTCCGGCCGGTGGCGTCGTTGTCGGCAGATCATCGGCATTCTTGGCCGATGTCATGGAAGGTCCGCGTCCCCCTAGTCCTCTTCGAATGGGTGGTAGAGGTAGAAGAGGTCTGGTAATCAGAGAAGGGGCGAGATCGGTGATTCGTCCATTTGTGGCTGAAGGCAAGGGCAAGAAGATCTTGAATGAAGGTTCTTCGGGTCGGATTGTTGCGGGAAGAGTAGGAATTGATGGGGATTGCAATTTGGGCAATCTTGAATCGTCTTTGATGAAGAATACTATCTTGAAGGTTAAAAGTTTTTCTGGAATGAATCAGGCTCGCCTAGTTCAGAACGATTTGGATAATATTCAAATCACCAAGGATGACGGAGTTAATGGAAATGGTAATGTCCCTGATAAGGATTTATTGAATAAGGAAATCCTGATGGATAATACTTTGAATACCAACGGGCAAGATGATGTTGGTGAGGAAGTTGGAGCTTGGTCGAAGCCAAGCATATTAAAATTGATTTTAAAAATGAGCAAGTTGAACTTTCTGATGATGGCATCGCGGTTAAGCTTGATCCTGTTTTAGAAGCCAAAAATTCGGATGTGTTGAAACATTCGGTTGTGATCAAAGTCCTAGGAGGTAACGTGCCTTACTCTGTCTGCAGTTTTGATTTGAAAAGGCAATGGAATATGTTTGGTGGATTCCATATGACTTCAATTGGTATGAATTGGATCCTCTACTCCTTCAAAACGAATGAGGCTGTGGAAGAAGTTCTGAATGGTGGACCCTGGTATGTTAATGGATGCATTGTCGGCATGGACAGATGGTCTCCGGCATTTGATCCGTATTCGTTTAAAGGGATTTCAGCTCCGGTGTGGATCAGACTCCCGTGCCTGCCTCTGTTCTGTTGGCATGAAGATAGTCTTGCGAGAATTGCCTCCCAGTTTGGCACACCATTGTATCTAGATGGGAATATGTTTCAGTGGGGAAAGAGAGAATTCGCCCGTATCTATGTCAAAATCGACTTGGAAAAGAAACTCCCTAATGGAGTTTGGATTGATGGTCTTGCCAGTAGATTCTTCCAACGGGTTGAGTATGAGAAGATCAATTTGCTTTCTTACCATTGTGGTCGAGCGGGGCATGAAGTGAGTGTGTGCCTTGAGAAGGTGGTCCTGGGTATCAAAGATCAGGCGGTGGAAAAAACTGAAGTTGTTACAGGGGAAGTGAGCAAAGCTGTAGGGGAGGCTAAGTCTATAGTGATTAATGCTGAATATGGGCCTTGGATACATGTCCAGTTTAAGAGCAGACGAGTTTTTAAAGGAGGTGATGGTTATAGAAGTAAATATCCTAATAAGGATATTGGGAATGCTAACTTGGGAAAGACTGATCAGAAGACTGTTTTGCAAGAGCATGATGTTAATGGAAAGGAAACTGATGAACAAACGAAGAATTTGCAAGCAGTTCCAGTTATTAATGCAGAAAAAGGAATAACGGCAGAAAGCAGTAAATCAGGAATTTGGCTGAACAACTCATTTGCTGTTTTAAACGAAGAAAATGATACAGATTGTCTTGGGGAGCCGGAAGAATCTGTTAAGCAGCCGGAGAAGAGGTGGGAAGTTATGAATGGTGATGGTGTGAATAAGGGTAAGCCCTGTATGAGTGGTTCTGCTAGAATCAAACTTGCCAAGGAGCTGAAATCTTTGGGGCCGGTGGATCATGAATTGAAGAGAAAGAAAAGGGATGGACGAATGATGTCCTTAACTGGGGTGAATTCCCCTACTCTTGCTTAATGTCTTCACTCTTATTTTGGAACTGCAAAGGGGCTAGAAAGGAGGCTGCTCTGTATTTGAAAGAGGTGGTCAGAGAGCATGATGTTTTTTTCGTTGGCCTTATGGAGACCAAGATGAGTAATATCAGTAGGAAGGATGTTGATGGTCTCATTGGTAAGGATTGGGATTATTTTCATTTTCCTGTCGTGGGCCTCTCTGGTGGGATCTTAGTGTTGTGGAATGTAAAATTTGGGAATTTTGTGGTTAGAGATACTTCTTCTCAGGTGATTGTTGGAGATTTATCTATCCCTAGATTGGGGATATGGAGGATTGCTACTGTTTATAGCAGTAGATGTTGCAAGGAGCGGGAAAGTCTTTGGAGCATGTTGGGTAACTGTATGGTGAGTTCTAATCCCTCTATCATTGGAGGTGATTTCAATTGTGTGCTAAGCAAAGAAGAGAAGAGAGGTGGAAAAAGGTTCCTTTTCACCAAAGGACCTAGAGACATGAAGGATTTTATGACTAGTTGTGATTTTCATGATGTGGGGAATATTGGACCAAGATTTACTTGGTGCAATAATAAGGAAGGGACATCCAGGATTTGGGAGAGGCTGGATAAATGTCTTTTGAATACAGCTTCTCTTCAATTGCCTCCTTCGACTGCTACTAGACACCTTGCTACGGTGGCTTCGGATCATAGTCCTATTGCCTTCAAGGTGGATGAAAAGGTGCGTGTAAAATCTAGAATCATTAGATTTGAAGATACTTGGAGGTTGTATCCAGCTGCTAGAAGCATTGTGTATCACTCTTGGATGAAGAATGACTTTGGTGAGGAAGGTATGGTTCTTCAAAGGAAGATTAATAGAACTTTGAAAGCTCTTTTTTTTTTGGAGTAAGAGCAAATGTAAAGACCTTAATGAATTAAAGGAGAAGTTGAAGATGGATATTATGGAACTTCAACAGAAGGAAGCTATGGGTGATGAGTGGTCAGCTCATGACCTGATTTTACTTAGAAATAAAATCCATGAACTTAATGTAACATTGAAAAGGTTGTCAACATGGTGGAACCAAAGGGCTAAAGCTAGATGGCTTGAGGAAGGTGACAGTAATTCTAAATTGTTTCACAATTTTGCAACGGCTAGGAGAAATGGCAATAGAGTGAACCAAATTAAAGATATTCATAATGAGATGCAAATTGAAGAAGAGGAGATTGAAAAGGTGTTCATTCAACATTTTGAAGCAAAATGGAAAGCTAGAGACTGTAAACTCACGGGTTGGTCAGATATCTTGGCACATCAGAAGCTGAGTCAGGAGAAAATCCAGGCCCTTAGTTCATAATTTTCAGTGTTGGAGCTAAAGAAATCGGTCTTCCAGCAAGGGAATAATCGATCTCCAGGTATGGATGGTCTTACTTCATCTTTCTATAAGTACTATTGGGACATAGTGTGGAAAGATCTATGGAATTCTATCAATAGTTTTCTTACTACTTGTTGTATGAGGAAGGATTGGAAAGATACTTTAATAGTGTTGATTGCTAAAGTGAAGAATCCATTGCTTCCATCCAACTACCGTCCTATTAGCCTTTGCCAAACCAATTACAAGGTTGTAGCTACAATGTTAGTAAATAGATTGAAGATCTGTATGCCCAAGCTGATTACTGAGGAGCAAATGGCTTTTATCCATGGGAGAACTATTTCTGAGCATTGTCTTTTGGCTCAGGAGATTTTTTACAAGTTCAAAGTTTCCAGAAATAGGAAGGGGATGATGGCTTTGAAGTTGGATATGGAACAAGCATATGATAGCATGGGGTGGCCAACTCTTGATAATGTTCTCAATTGGTACGGCTTCCCTTCTGATTATGCTAATCTTATTATGGAATGCATTGTTGATGTGAGGTTCTCTATTATCATAAATGGGAGGAATTCCAAGTGGATCATGGCTCATAGTGTTTTCCGTCAAGGATGTCCACTATCCCCGTATCTTTACATCATGTGCTCTCAATTGATGTCTAATTCCATTTATCAATGGGGACATAATATTGGTATTCAATACTCTCCTTTTATATGCCGATGATGTTCTTATCTTCTCACATGTCTCTAAGGATATAGCAAAGGAGGTGAAGGGTATTGTTGAAGACTTTTGTAATTGGACAGGGCAAAGGGTCAATGCTAACAAATCTCAGATTATTTTCAGCAATGTTGTTAAAGTGTTGGGCTTCAAAGTAGTCAAGGAAATGAATTATCTTGGGATAAAGATATCCCTTAACCGGTTGAGGGCAGCTGATTTTTAGGATATTTTAATCAATATGATGGATAGGCTTAATGCTTGGGGGAAGAAGTGTCTTTCTTTGGGTGGTAATATCACTCTTATCACTAGCTCTCTGTTGTCTATGCCCAATTTCTTAGTTACACACTCCTTGATCCCTAAGAAGGTGTTGCTTACCATGGAAAAACTTTGTAGAAGGTTTATTTGGAATAAACCTGATGGCAGCCATAGTATTCATTACATTGCTTGGGATGATCGTTGCAAGCCGAGAAGTATGGGAGGTTTGAGGTTACAATCTCCTGTGATGAAAGCAGGGCCGTTGAGAGCAAATTTGGCATGGAACTTTATTCAAAAACCTGATACATTGTTTCATAGAGCAATGAAAGCCAAATATGGGATGAGTATCATGAATGGGTCTCATAATAAAGTCACTTCTAAGGCTTGGCAGATTTTATTAGATGGTGGAAAGCATCTAAAGAATATTACTAGATGGAATGTAGGCAATGGCAAGGAGATCAATGTGCTGAATGATATCTGGATACTTGACAGACGGATAAACCAGTGGCCGACCCTTGCTGATTGTGTTGCTTTGGAGGGGATCTGTGTTCAGCAGCTGATGTTGGAGAATGGCCAATGGAATTTTCCTTTGCTTTAGGAGATGTTTCATCCGGAACTTGTTAAGATGATCAGCATTATTCCGTTTGATTACAGCAGGGATGATTTGCTAGAATTGCAGAATTTCTGTCCTGGTAGGACGGTATCTGCCATGGCCTTTGAACATGTATTAAAAGGTAGATTCAATTTAATTGATGATGATTATTGTAAGTGGCTGAATAAACTCAAGTTAAGTAAGAAGGTGGAGATGTTCTGGTGGAGACTTGGGAAATCTGCTATTCCTACCAACCTCTTCCTTAAGAACCGTAAGCTCTTGGATACTGATTCCTGTGCTAGAGGATGTCAAATGGTGGAGAGCTATGAACATATTATTGTTCAATGTAAGTATTTGATTGAAATCATTATACAGATTGTTGGTTGGGGTATCTCCATTCCTGTTTTTCAGTCCTTGGATCATTGTTTCAAAGAGCTTATGAGAATTTCAGCAAAAAATCTGGGCATTGTGCAAATTTATTGCACCATTGTTTACTTCTCTTGAAAAAATAGAAATGAGGTTAAGCATGGCAAAGCTGCACTTCTTTGCTATGTGGTTGCAACTAATGCTATATCTATGGCCATTAACAAGACAAGTCCGTTTCTTTCTAACTGGGGCACTAACCTCCTTAAGGAGTCTCAAATTTCTTGGTTCCCTCCACCGAAAGAATGGATGAAAATTAATGTTGATGCTTCCTTAACTAGTTCTGGTTCAGCCGGAATTGGGGGTGTTTTCAGGGATTGCAATGGAAGATTCATCCTTGCGTTTGGGAAGAAGATGATTCATTGGGACATAGCACAACTTGAATTGGGAGCTATTCTTTCGGTCAAGGACTATGTCAAAAGCTGGATGCGGGATTATAAAGGGGTGATTGTTAAGAGTGATAACATCAATGTTATTACTTACCTTCAAAACTCTTTGAAGCAGAATAAAGGGACTATGGACTTCAACTCGGTAAGAGATTTCTTATTTATGAATGATTTCAATAAAATTGTTTTTTTTACATGCCTATAGGAAATGTAATAAGGTAGCCAACTTGTGTGCTACTTTGGCATTACAGAATAGTTTTTACTTTGATAGTTTTTCTTTTGGTGATATTCCTCCCTTGATGGATAATTTAATCAAGGAGGAGTGTCATTCTTTTGAAGTTTGTACTTAGTCCTTTTTCTTCTCCTTAATGCATATTGCACTTCTTCGAAAAAAAAAAAAAAACAATAATACTCTATTACTCCAAGGGGAGGGGCACTACCTTCTTTTTCTTCTTGACGTTCCTCTTCTGCTCGCTTTCTTCTAGCTGTTCATTGGTGCATGCTTTTCCATTTAATATGATGGCTTTGAGGGGGTGCTATAAGGAATTTACCGAGTCTGATTATTACTAGGTCTCAAAGGGAACTGGCAGATTTGTAGATATGATCTTCTTTTGGTGGTTCGAGTGCTCACTAAAGACAATACCAGAAAACATTTTATAAGGACAAGATTGACCTACGACTCCCATTTTACTGAGACTCGCAGAGACACGAAATTTCTATGGGTTTGTACTGGTACCAATTATACTAGCAAGTATAGTCAACTTCTTGCATATGCGGCGAGAGAGAATAAAGTGGAGCTCAACCTTGTTTCGCTACTTCTTTATTGTGAAAGCAAGAATGAAAGCGTTCAACTCTCCTCTCTTTGCATGAGGATGGGCAGCATAGCAAATAAGTTCAGAGACTAGAATACGAAATTCATCTTTATCATGTGTCTTCTAGGTTGGGCAATGCTGACTCTATCTCCTATATGAAGGATGAGGTGGTGGTTCTAGAGTTGAATAAAGAGGATGCAAAGCCGCGAAGATTTCTCAACAACTCGATTGGCTCTTATCTCATCTTTAGTATAACTTGCGAGCTCTTGGGTCACCTTTGAGAGCTTGCAAACTATATGATAAACATTGTCTTGAAATCAGAGAATAAGGTGATGACACTCAACAGATTGCAAGAAAACCATCAAAGGTTAAATTCCTTAAATGAGGTGAAGAACAACAAACATTTCAAAACAATGTTGATGTTTATTAGGGATGTAACAAGATGTAACAAGCTCAACGTATGCTCATTGTCAAAAGAGATTGAATTCCTCAGGTACAATTCTAGGTGATGCATTTTGGCAAGTGGCCTTGTCTCTACAATCTTCCAAGAGAATGCATTAGTTTTGACTCGCTCTTCCTCACTCGTCTAGGAGGGTTATATTCCTCATCATTAGTGTGACAATAGTTGTGATTAGTGCTAGGCATTGAAGTTAGTTTCTTTGTCTTTGGTATCACTCGACAAGCTGTTGAGTCAAAAGACCTTATAGGATACTCTCACTTGGGAATATTCCCTGAATACACCATGCATCTTGCATCATCTTGGTGATTCTCTACTCTATCTACATCAAGTCAAGATGTAAGGTATAATTATAGTTCTCTAAATTAATTGACAATCCTTGCTTTTGCTACTTTTCACAATTTGCATGTTATCCAATCACTAGTATCAATTCACGCTCATCACACCTTAAAGGATATTGGATTCAAATTAATTTGTGGATGATACCTAACCTTACTAATAGATCCTTCGTAGATTAGAGCTTGAGAACCAGGTGAATGAAGATAGTGAGTACAAAGTAAGTAGAAAGTTGTTATATTATTGTAGGTAATCCTTATAGCATAAAGTCTAAAATATGCATCTTTGCCCCCCTTATTCATAGGGTTCAGAAGGTAACAGAAAGGCTACACTTATAATAAGTAAAAAGATAATATAAGATATAAACAATACAAACCGATATAGACATATGAACTAGTTAGTTGTACACATGAACCCCTTTCTCTAGCACACACCCCCTCTTCTTAGGCAAGTCTTCAATGGTGAATGCCTTAAGCGAGTATTCGAGATTTGGCATGTTGAGGAAGTCTGTGAAGGAGAGAACTTGAAAACCTGAGGAATCTCTAGGAAAGAGACACTATATAAGACCACAAAAACAAATAAATAAATTAAAAAAAAAAACTACAAACCTCCCTCAAACACACAAAAACTGGACTCATAAAATCAAAAATGTTCAATTAGATCAAAGGATTCATCAATGGCAATAATGAAAAAGGTAAAAATTCTTGATAAGGCACAATTGATCTATAGATAGATATTCTTGATATTCATTAAAGAAAAATGGTTTTAGGCACGAACCCGCTTTCAAGCTTAGGGCTCTATTTTCATTAAGGCACATTGATTTTTAATTAATCATATTTTCCCTGATGTTCATTTTGAGGGTTTATTTGAATATTGGTCCTTGCTTCCAATCTATGATGCACCGGCACTTCTCCTCAAAGAGGCGTTCAGTGTCCGACACGACACTCGTCCAACACTCATCCGAATCGGGTCGGGCACTCCAAAAACGTGTCCGATTAAAAAATGTTAAATACACATTGGATGCCCGTGTCCGACACGCGTATCTTAAATATTTTATGAAATTTTTAAATATAATTTCTTGTATTTCCTATCCACAACACCAAATCAACATTCGCATTTAATACCCAATCATCGAATAGTCTCATTTTCATTTCCTTTTGGCAGTGAAGGTATTTTCATCTCCTCTCTCGGTGACTGATAAACGGCATCGACGCCTGACTCTCGATATCATAAAACTAATCATTTTAAGCACAAATTCTAGTTAAATGACTTATTATTTTCAAATTATTTTTAAAACTATACTTATTTAATTTTTTATACACTATTTTTTAAATATAAAAACTATAATACCGTATCCAACTCGTGTCCGTGTCCTATATTTTCAATAAGTTACGTGTCCCGTGTCCGTGTCGTGTCATATCCGTGTTACTGTGTCCGTGTCTGTGCATCATAGCTTCCTATGAGCGCAAGCCCTCGTAGTTAATTGCTCCTCCCACTTCTTGAGAGAGCACTCTCGATTAAAAATGAGTTACTTTAGCATAGCATTAGAATTTTAGATTTTAGTCTTGTTAGTGGGGGATAAACATAGACACGATCAAGATACCATGATTCCGTTATCACAGGTATATCAAAGATCTCAATCTACCAATGCTAACAAACCATTGGTAATTGGTAACAGTGTCCACAGAATTTGATTCTAAGTCATGGATTGTCTTCTATTAGGGATCCAGAGTAAACTGAGGTGGTTTATTATTGATTTTGATATGTTGTGGTTTAAGGTTCGGGGCTTATATCTATTAAAAAACCTATTAGTTCATTTAGTTTGGGGCTTATTACTCCATTTAGGAGTTGCTCAATAGTTTTGTTTAGTTTGGGGCTTATGTCTCTAATTAGGAGTTGCCATTTATATTTATTTAGGATGGGGCATATGGCTCCACTTAAGAGTTGCTCAAAAATTTTGTTTTGAATAAGACTTATTGCTTCACTTAGAAGTTGTCTGGTCATTTGAAAAAGAACAGAGCTTACGATTACAATTAGAAGTTGCCAATAGATTTAGTTGAGGGTAAGACTTATGGCTTCACTTAGAAGTTGCCTATAAATTTGATATAGGATAGGACTTATGGCTTCACTTAGAAGTTGGCAATAGATTTAATTGAGGGTAGGACTTATTGCTTCACTTAGAAGTTGCCTGTAAATTTGATTTAGGATTGGACTTATGGCTTCACTTAGAAGTTGCCTATAAATTTAGTTGAGAGTAGGACATATGGCTTCACTTAGAAGTTATCTGTGGATTTGATTTAGGATGGAACTTGAGACTTCACTTAGAAGTTTCCTATAAATTTGATTTGGGATATGATTCATGGCTTCACTTAAAAATTCCCGTAATGAATTGTTTAAGAATAAGCCTTAATGCTTCATTTAGAAGTAGCATGTTTTGACTTAGGATTTGTTACTTCATTTAGAAGCTTCCCTAACAAATTAGGGTAAGTCTTACTGCATCTATTAGAAGTTGCCTATAAATTTGTTTAGGATTCATTTACTTCACTTAGAAGCTCCCTAATTAACTAGTTAAGATAAGATTTATTGTTTTACTTAGAAGTCAAAAATCACCTATCAAGTTGGTTTTAGAGTCATTTTACTTAGAAATTCCCAAAATCGATTGATTAGGCATAGGTTGTACTGTTTGGTTTAGAAGTATCATATTAGTTTAATTTTAGAGTTTTGGGATATATTTGAATACGGTTACTTGTTTTTCTTTTTTTACTTTTCTTCTACCCTAGCCCTTTTATTTATTTTTCTTCGGCACTATTGTTTTAGTTTCAGTATTAATTTTCATCTGTTTATTTGCTTGTAGGTATTGGAGCCCGCACTGATTGCAAGAAATTGCCTCACAACAAATTTATCTTGTGATTTTCCCAAAATAAATTTGTTGTAATGCACACAAATACATTTAATATTTGTGTTCATTATCCCCCCCCCCCTTTTTTCTTATTGAGATTTGATGTTTAGGCTTAGTCTTTAGGCTTGTTGAGATAACTCGACCTTTAAATTTATGAGCATATAAAATTTTTAGAAGTTTGGTCCTTAGATTTGTTAAACTTATGTTTTTATATTTAGTCTCAATCTTTTAGATTGATCAAAGTAGCTCGACCCCTAGATTTATGAACACAAGTTTTTAGTTGTTCGATTTTTATACTTGTTGAACCTTATATTTTGTCATTCAGTCTCAATCATTTAGATTGATCAAAGAAGCTCAACCCTTAAGTTTATGAGCATATAAAATTTTTAGAGTTTTGATCTTTAGACTTGTTTTTTTTTTTTTTAAGAAAGCAATCTAGCATTACTAAAAAAAGAGAGCAAAAAACCCTACAGAGAACAAGCTAAGGATTCCTCCTTCAAAAGATTAACAAATGAAGGAGAAACCTTATCAAGAAAAATGTCATCCCAAAAAAAAGAGGAAAAAACTCCAAAGTTAGCACATAAGTCCACTAACTTGTTACAATCTCTTTTAATGCAATTGAAAATAGCATAATTAAAACTATTAGCAAAAGAAATTTTATCCATACCTTTCCCTCCTTTTTTGAGAGTTTTATGGATGAATTTGATGACATTTGCATTATCACTCTCAATGATGATACCTTTATACTCATGCATTCGATCCTTGATCACATCTTTAATAGATGTTATGACAAGAAACTCCAGGTAAGTGATATCCCAATGAATATACGGTCTTCCAAAAGCTGCTAGCATTCTTCTTTTATTGTCTCTAACCACTCCAATGCCTCCTTTATAGGAAGGAAATAAAGTTGCATCTACATTTACCTTGATCCAATCGGGTGGAGGAGAGTACCAACGATTCTCCAACAGCGAAAGCTGATTAGTACTCAACCGGCCCGCGTAGATGTAATTAGGAGCATTAGAAACTCCTACATAGCTCACCGCCTCAGCTGCTATGTGTACCGAACTCCTTTCCTTTTTTCCATGAACAAGTTCGTTTCTCTCCTTCCAAGTAAAGTAAATGGCATTACATAACAAACTAGATAGAAATGCATTCTGTCTTACCAGCGTATTATACATCTCCTCCTTAGAATTGAAAAGAGGGATATCAAAACCCCACATGTTCAGCTGCTGAATTACTTCTCCAATCTTGTTGCATCTGCTAGTCACATGACTAATGTTTTCTTCCTCATTACAACCTCTTGGACAATAAGCAATCCTTTGAAGTCTTCTATACGTTAAAAATGAATTGGGTGGCAAAGCATTGTTCAAGATCCTCCACCATAAATTTTCCACTCTAGCATTCAGTTTTGATTTCTTCAACCATTTCCAGCATTCGTTGTCAGTGTTTTGAGAAAAATTGTTAACAACAGCCATAGAAGTTATAGTTTTCCCTGATTCCATGTGAATGAGTTCAATTTGATCTTCATTAATCTCAGGTTGGATTTTGATCTTACAAATGAGTTCCAAAAGGTCCTCTTCCCAAAAAATTTCTCTAGTTCAGGACTTCTCCATTGAGTTCTCGAGATAAATCTATCCACTGTGAAGGATTTGATCATTTCCTCTTGAATTGACAAATGTAGGCCATTTGTTGAGACTTTTGTCCATAATCCATATGTCTTCAAAGACATCAATAGATTGACCATTTGCTATGTTCCATCTCACAATTGGTTTAAGGAATTTACTTCCATCCTTAATTAGCTTCCACGCCGTAGAAATAGATTTGGTCCTGTTTCCAGCATTCCAACAGGAACCATATCTTGGATACAATGTTTTATGCATCAAGGAGTCTCCTTCTTTCAAGTATCTCCATGCTAATTTAGCCCTTAAAGGACCCATTTTGTTGGAGCATGAATGTAGCCCTCTTCCTCCATGTTCTAGTGGTTCAAACATTTTATTCCAGCATACATAGTGCAAGCCGTGCCCATCGTTCGACTTATTCCATATAAAGTTACGACATAATTTCTCTATTTCTTCCAGAAAACTTCTTGGAACTAGAGAAACCGTAGAATGAAAGGAAGGAAGAGAAAGGATAACTGTCTTGACCAAAGTAATTTTACATGCCAATGAGATGAACTTTGATTTCCAACTGTTGAGCTTCTTCATAACATTATCTATCATTTATTGGAAGTCCACCATGGAAAGTCTCCTTAATGCCAATTTAGTTCCAAGATAGTTGATCTCCTTACCTCCTTGAATCCCATAATGCTTTTAATCTTCCTTTTCTTTCTTCTTTTGACAGCTTTCCCAAATAAAATTCCAGATTTTCTTATGTTGACCTTTTGTCCAGTTCAATCACAATACCTCTTGATAATGCCCTTGATAATCTTCACATTTTTAAATTTTACTTCAACAAAGAAAATGAGATCATTCGTGTATAGCAAATGAGAGATCCTTGGCCTGTTGTGGCTCACCCGAACACCAATTTCTTCCTTCTCCATAATAGTATTAGAAAGAAGCTGAGAACACAGAATAAAAAGGTAAGGCGACAAGGGACACCCCTATCCTAGCGTTGATCCAATTAGAAGGATTCCTATTGATCAAAATAGAGAAAGAAGGATTTTGAACACATTCCATGATGAGCTTAGAGAAGAATTCAGGAAATCCAAAATAGATTAGAACTTTATGTAGAGTTGGCCACCCCATCGAGTCATAGGCCTGTTCCATGTCTAACTTGATGGACACTAATCCTTTAGATGCTTTAGAGTATCTAAATTTGTGGAACAGTTCTTGAGCAATCAAAACATGCTCTTGAAGAGACCTCCCCTTGACAAAAGCTGCTTGCTCTAAGGAGATTAGTTTTGGAATGACACCATTTAATCTATTGAGAAGAACCTTGGAAGCTACCTTGTAAACCGTGTTACAAAGGCTAATAGGCCTATAGTTAGATGCAGATTTCGGATTGTTGATTTTGGGAATTAAAATAATAATAGTTCTCTTCCAGTTAACATTCATTTATGCCGTTTCAAAAATAGTTTTAAAGCTTTCCAGAAGTCAAATTTAATGATACACCAATAACTTTTAAGAAAGGAATAAGAAATTCCATCCTCACCTGGAGATGTGAATCCACTAGTTTCTCTTAAAGCCTTCTCCACTTCATCAATAGTGAAACTGCTGTTGAGCTGAGTTCTGTCCTCCTCTTCCAGACTATGTTGATTATTCGACCAACCCTCTAGCAAGAATCTCCTATCAAACCATTTATTTTTGAAGAATGGAATTAAAACATCTTCAATCTGATTTTTCTCTTCCACCATATTCCCGTTTCCATCGTTAATGCAAGGGATGAAATTTGTATTCTTTCTAGCACTAGCAACCGATTGGAAAAATTTGGAATTTTGATCACCTTCAACAATCCACTTTACCTTGGATCGTTGTCTCCACCAAGTGCGTAACTATGCCAATGTAGAATTGAGCTCATTAAATTTAAATTTCAGCAAGTAATATTCATCTAATCTTGTTGAACATTATGTTTTGACATTTAGTCTTAATTCTTTAAATTGGTCAAAGTAGCTCGACCCTTGGATTTATGAGCATATAAAATTTTTAGAGGTTCGATCCTTAGACTTGTTAAACCCTATGTTTTGATATTTAGCCTTAATCTTTTAAATTGATCAAAGTAGCTCAACCCTTAAGTTTATGAGCCTGAAGAATTTCATTTGACTAACATGGGTAGATCATGCAATTATATATAATTGACTATTATTAAAAATTACCTCCTGTCTTGCAGGAGTATATAAACATTGCTTCCAACCTTGCAAGAATATATAAAATTGCATCCTTCTTTGCAGTAGTATATGGTGATTGCCTTGTCACTTGCAGGAGTATATAAAAATTATCTCATGTCTAACAAGATTATATGAAAATTGCCTCCTAAATTGTAGTGGGGAGCGTGTCATATATCTTCTTTATTGTAAAAAAAGTTTACAGAAAATGATTGTACATGTATATCGACCGAACAAACTTTCTTTTTAAAACCGGAGGTTTAAACATACCCTTAGCTATGTATAATATTTTTTTCAAGTATTGGGCATCGATTGCTGGCATAGACTTTTGATATATTAGATCTATGCATTGATAGTCACTTTTTCATATACTTCTCAATAATAAAAGTTCCTTCCCAATTTAGGTCGAATTTAGCACCGATGCGACAGAGAGGGATTATAGGTTTCCGATGAACAAGGACAAGTTCACCCTTCTTAAAGCTTCTTAGATGGATCATTCGATCATGTGCCTTAATCATTATTACTTTATAGATTTCTAGACTGTGTTGGGCTTGTAGTCAGACTTCATCTAAAGCCTCGAGTTCCTCATGTCGCAGATGATTATTTTCTTCTTTGGTGAATCCATATCGCATTACGATACAAAATGATGGCAACTCAACGTCGAGAGATAATATGGCTTTAGTTCCAAAAACTATTGAAATGGGATAGCCAATTTCGTAATTTTAAAAGTAGTGTGACATACCTACAAAGCTTCTGTCAATTTATCATGCAATTCTTTTTTATTTTTAGAAAGGATAATGTTGAGTAATTTTACCAAAGTTCTATTAAAAGCTTCAGCCAAACTATTGGCTCTTGGGTTAAATATTAAGGAATAACACTAATCTATTTTAAGTCACTCAACAAATCGATAGTTTTTAGCACTTTTAAAGGCTGTGTCGTTGTTTGATATGCCTTGACGTGGCACCCCAAACCTATAGACAATATGATCTCGGAAGAATTTTATCACATTATCCGCTTTAACTTCTCTCAGGAGAATTCTTTCAGTCCATTTTGAGAAATAATCAGTAGTAGTGAGGATAAACCAATGTCCTAAGGAAGAAGGTTACTGTATGGGACCAATTTCATTAGTTCCCCAGCTCTCAAATGGTCATGCTGTTATTATAGGATGTAGTGGGTTCGGGAATCGATGCATGATGTCACCATGAACTTGACATTGATGACACTTCTTAGCTTAGTCAATACAATCTTGAACCATGCTTGGCCAATAATATCATATACGTTTGATTTTCATTTTAATTTTTAGGTTAGATTGGTGTGCTCCACACAATCATTTATGAATCTAAACTATAAACATCATAACCATATTTGATCAAATGACCTACAATATAATGTTTCATTCACGAAAGCATAGGAAAATGCTCTTCGTGCTATTTGTGATGTGGTAGACTTATTTTCAAAATCTCCCTTCTTTGAAGTATGCGATAAATAGTTTCCTCCAATTAACTTCACTAGACAGAGCCAGGTATGCATGTATCTCTTTTCCTTCATGCTCTTGCAAGAAGGCTCGGGAAAATACATGTCTATTTTGGATAGTTATGATGATTGAACCCTCTTGAGGATTTGCAAGTTCTTTAGCTAGCTTAGCTAGTGCATCAGCTTTACAGTTTTCACTACGTATGACTATAGTATGGTTACTTGGGGAATTTTCCGTATGAGCTAAGAGCATACTCACAGTACAAGATAAAGGCTTGTTAAATTTAGAAGCACCTATTATTTACTTTATTCAAAGTTGAGAACCTCCATATAAATGGAGTTTCTGGATTTTCATATTAATGGCAAGCTCAAGGCTTGCTATTAAAGCTTCACATTTAGTTAATTATTGGTGTGAGGTTTTATTAGGATGTAAGAGTAACAAAGTATGCCTCTTAGCAGGAAAATGAATATGAGGCTGATACCAACCTGAACTATTGCGAGATTAGGTGATTTGGGTGGTTTTATTAATGAAGCATCATTGAAATAGAGCTTTCATTCCTGTAGATGTGTTTCTTCTCCTACTTCGAGGGTTTGTTCATCTGGTAGCTCATAATTAAATGGAGAGTCTGCAGGTAAAGGATAGGTGACTAGGAAGTCAACTAGGGCCTATCCTTTTACAGCCTTTTGTGAAGTGTATGAAATATCAAATTTCATTAACACTACCCACCTAGCCAAACGACCTGTGAGAGTGGGTCTTGCCATTAGGAATTTCAAAGGATCTACTTTAAATATTAAAGTTATTTTATGAGCTAGCAAATAATGTTGTAGTTTTTGTGCAGCAAAAATTAATGCTAAACAAAACTTTCAATTGGCGAATATCTTGCTTTTACTTCTATTAATCGTTGACTAATATAATAGAGTGCATTTTTTGTCATCTTCATTATTTTGTCCTAGCAATACCTCGAGTGATTCATTAAGATCCGTTGTATATAAAATTAATGATTTTCCTGAGATAGGTGCAACAAGAATTAAAGGATGTAGCAAATATTATTTTATGCTATTAAATGCCTCCTGACAAGAATTGTCCCTTATAAAATGGGTGTTTTTCTTCATTGGCCAAGCGAATGGTTGATATCTACCTGAGAGGTTGGATATATATCTTTGTATGAAATATTATAGCATATAGCACGTGTAGGGTGTGAAGATTGAACATATCCAAAACCTTGAGTTATAAATCTTACATATCCAACAAGCATCTAAGCATGTTCCCTATTTCAGTGGTTTCTGAAATAGCGAGCTTGTTTATTTGTTTACCCTAAAATGACATTTCTTTCAATAAGCTTTCTTAAAGAGGGCGCAATATATTAAGGAATAACTGGCGACATATATTCATCTTCCCAATTATCGCTCTTCCATTCTAATCCAAAAGGGATGTGATTTGATATTCAATTCAATTTGTAAAAGATAATCCCACATTCATTGAAACCTCTCATTAGAGGGACATAGAAGGAGATAGAGAGGGGGATAGAGAGGGAGACCAAGCAAAAGCCTTTCGTCTGTCCGCGCCTAGTCGAGAAAGACTTTATAGGAGGCCTTCTCCCGCCATGTGCGATCCATCTGGTCATCTTGAGAGCGAGGGAGAAAGGTTGAAGGTTTGTGTGCGTCCAACCTAGCAGGAGAGATAAAGCCTCACAACTCTATTCGTGTGTGGCTTCTTAGTCCATACCTGGGAGGCAAACCGAACGCGGAAGGATCTACGCCATGCTTGATCCGGCAGCCTGTAACCACCATTTCTGCCTGCATTTCCTGCCCGAGTGGCCATCAACTGCCAGCCTACGTGTCGATTACTTCTTCAAAAAAGATAGGAGTTTGAAGGGCTTTCATTCTTCTCTTCTTCCAAAACTAAAAGCAAATGGCTGCTATAGATTTTCTTTGTTGCAATTAGGGAAGAAAGAGAGTTTCCTTCTTCCCGAAGACCAAATCCTACAAATTTGTGACCGCAAAGCAACACCCAGAAGCTTTCAAATAGTAAGGACAGCAACTTGGAAACTTTGGACAAAAAACCCACCTTCCAAAAAGGCTTGGACAGCATTTCGCCACTTCTTTCCCTCCTCAATCTCGCCTTTACAAGGCGATGGGATAGTTGTTGGTGCTGTAACTACCCAACAAGGTAAAATTCCTCAGAACTAAGGAAAATCCCTAGGTCTCTAAGCCATGATTGTGCGTATGACACTCCAAGACCCTTTAGGTCCCTTAGAAACCTTGCGTTCAAGTTTCTAAACCTGATAAAGCCCCTATTCGATGTCCTCTTCGCAAAACAATGGGAACCTAATGATTTTTTATTGTTTTCTCTCTGGTGAGAGCCAAAGAGGCATGCCAATGCACGTAAAGTGGCTAGATTTGTGTCCGGAAACCCCCAAATGCATGATAAAACATTCATTCATCTTTTGACTTAAACTGTTGCCTATTTGTTATACATTTGTTGAAAATTTTGATGGAGAAGTAAAAAGAGAGTAAGGATGATTTATATATGATATTTAATGATTTAGAGAAATTATATGATAAACTTCAAAGAGAAGTATTCTGGAGAATTTTAGAAAAGAAAGGAGTTAATAATACTTATATTCAAGTCATTAAGGATATGTATATAAAAACTATCACTTGTGTTCAAACACAAGGTTGTTTTATCAAGTATTTTCCTACTTCAGCTTCAAGCTAGTATCTTTTTGCCTTAGTGATGAATGTTCTTACTAGACATTTGCAAGAAGGATGTAGCTTGGTGTATGATTTCTACTGATGATATTCTTCTTGTTGATAAAACTAAAGAGGGAGTTGATGAAAAGCTTGAATTATGGAGGTCAACCTTAGATTCTAAAAGCATTTGAGTAGATCTAAAACCAAATATATGAAGGTAATTTTAGTAGTAATAGATCTAGTAGTGGGATTGTGATATTGGGTGATCAAATCATTAAAAGAAGTGCATGTTTTAGATATCTCGGGTCTATATTCAAAGAGATAGTGAAATAAATGAGAATATTATTAGTAGAATTCAAGTTGGATGGTTGAAGTGTGGAATGCATCAGGCATGTTGTTTGATAGAAAAATTCCCCTCTAAATTTGAGGGAAAATACCTGCAATGCTATATGGAGTAGAATGCCGATCATTAAAGGAGAAGTATAAAATTAAGTGTTGCAGAGATAAGGATGCTTAGGTGGATGAGTGGCTTTACATTAGAGAGAAAATGTGAAACGAGTGTATACGTGAAATGGTTGGCACAGGTCCAATGGCAAAATAAGATTAGAGAGAGTAACCTTAGATGGTTTGCTCACTTAAAACATCGGCCTTCTGATGACCTTGTTCAGACTGTATATGTATTAGATCATGTTTATGTTAAGAAAGGTATAGGTAGAGTTAAAGACTTGAATAGAAAGTATTTAAAAAGATTCTTTTAATTAAATTTATATAAAAATTTGATTCTTAATAGGACACATGAAGAAAAATGATTAATGTAAACGAACCCCTGTAGTGGGATAAAGGTGTTAATTCTATTTTATTTTGCAATTAGCTTTCATTCATATCACAATAAATTCCCCCAAAATGATTGCCTAGAATCATATAACTCATATGATGATAAACTTGTACGGTAACATATCAATCTGTGGTCAATCTGATTCTTAGATGATCTATAATCAAACATCAAATCACCGGCTTAGGATTAAATAATTTCAGAAACATACTCCGATGTGATGCTAAAATGCATAGGCAAGAAAGATAGACAAAATTGTACACTACTATATTTGCAAAAAGGCAACGTAAGAAGAAAGATAAATGATTTCAAAGCACCAAAATATAAAAGACCAAGGAATGAAATTTTCATAATACAATTTGGTTTTTACAGAATGATTTGTCCGATCACAGATGTAGATTAAACGTGTCCAACATACCTGTGTTTCCTAAGAAATTCATCTTCTTCACTTAAGGCTTCACCAGAAGGACGTAAAGAGCTCTGCACTGGATATGTAGACCATGTACTCGGAGTGGGTAGGTCATCAGAAAAATATCTCCTCCTAACCAGCTGGCACAGAAAAATTTCTCAAATATTAGAGTTGCGGGCATGTTGTTGGATAAAGAAAGAATGATATGCGATGTACGGTTAAAACCATTTCGAAGAACTTTGTTATGGCTTCTTTGTCATATCTTGCTTCTTTAGCAGCCTGTCATTTCCAGTGCATGAAAAATAAATGAGTCATTAAACTTCTAATTCAACAACATACAGGAATCCTTTCAGTATTTTGTGTCTGTGAGATAGAAGATAATTCTCTCTCAATTTCACATAAATTACAATCCAACAACACAGGGCATGCCTGAAAACTCTCCCTAATTATTCCTGCCAAAGCCAATGGATAAATAATATTATAAAAAGGTCCAACTTAAATACGTAAGACCCACAGCTACAAAAATGCATTTGCATTTAATCATGCTAAATTCCTACCGAGGATTATGCTCATACGCAATACAATATGAGAGTAATTAAGCAATGCGCACGCGTTTATATACATATACCAATGTTCTAAAAGGTAGAGATATAAGGTGGGGCGTTTAGCTTGACATGGCGCTCAAGCTACAAATAAATTTTATTTTTTAAATATTTCATGAATAAAAAGAATGATTAAAATCAGAAAAAAGGAAAAAAATTCAAATCAATTTCAAATTTCACAGTTCATAATCCTTCCTTATATATTTTAATTCTAAACTATAATAATACAAATGTATAATAATGGTCAGCAATGATGATCACATGTTCAATTGAGATGGGGTATGCCAAACATCGGTGGACTCTAAAAGGACGTTAGCATCTCAGTCTTCTAGCATCGGATATTTAGATGACTACATAAAGGATATTAAAACATTTAATGCAATAACATTTATTAAAGATGTCACCAATCCAAACTTTATTTCATTTCTACTCCTCCAAGATTAATAAACAGCTATACATATACTTTGACTATGTTCAAATTGAAATAAGAAATTCTTTTCAGCTCATATACACACTCCATAAAGGTTTTGAAAATAGGAACTTGCAAACCCCATTCACGCAGCCTATTAAGAATCTCAATTAAAAATTTGCACTGGACTGAAATGTGTGTTTGGTTCTGCACCTCATTACATCCTCTAGTACAGTAATTTGATTGTAAAAGATTATATAGTTGAGAAAAGAGTTAGTAGGAAAAGCATCCTTACATAGTCTCCACCAAAACATTTCAACCTTAAGAGTAAGTTTGAATTTTCTGATTCAGTTCATTGTCTCAGGTTGCTGATCTCCATTCTCCAATGTTGCTTCAAATGCTAAGGACGTGATTGTTCTTTTCGAATGCTGATTTATTAACTCAACACAGTCTTTATCCATATCAGGGAATAGAGGAATTTGCATAAAGACCAAAACAAAATCTTCATCACAAAATTTCCGCAACTCCGAGGAAATCTAGCTACCATCCTCTGCAATGAATTGATTAACTGAAACTCCTAATTCAGAACAATTCGCCAGCGCTGGCCATTTAAATAGAAGCTTGTCAAAGAACCACACATCATTTAAAGAGTTAAATATTTTGGCATTTTCCAATCTCCATCTAATGATATTCTTTAAATGCTTTGCTCCATTAACCATAATCCGCCAGGAAGCAGAGATAACCCTCTTAACATTGGCACACCAAACATCACTCTCATACTTAGAGATAACAATACGACTACATAAGGAAAGAGGATTCTATAGATATCTCCAAGTAATTCTAGATCTCAAAGGACCAACCTTGTTCACCGAGGAATAAATAAAAAATCCTCCAAACATCTTGGGTTTACAAAGCTCTTCTCAAGCCACATTATACAGTCCTTTCCTTCATTTATCCTTATGCCATAAAAAGTCTCTACACAACTTATCCAGCTCATTCAGTACACCCTTAAAAGCCCCGAATAAGTAGAAAAAAAAAATAAGAAGTGAAAGAAATGTACTTTAAATAAGAAGAGTCCTACCAGCCAAAGAAAGCACCTATTGCCCCAAGCATTTAACCTCTTCAAAGCATGATCTAAAATGTTATGGAAATCAAAACTTACTAACCTTCTCATGGTCATTTTCACTACTAAATATTGCATTTCTTTAACAACTTTGAGTACCAGCCATAGAATTCAAACATAATTCTCTTCATAATACAAGCTGCTTTGATGGATGCATCCAAGAACAATAAAACATCAATAGCGCATAGTAAATCTGAGATAGTTTCAGATTTAGGAGTTAGCTTAATTCTTAAATCAGAACCTCTTTGATAAATGGAGTTAGATAATAATTGTGAGCACATTATATACAAGGGGACAAAGGGAACCCTTGTCTAAACCCACCCCTAGCTTCAATTCAATCTGAATTTCTATCATTTAGAAGAAAAGAAAATCTTGCACTTTGAACACACTCCAAGAAGAGGTTTGAGAATTTAGAAGGAAACCCAAATCATCAAAACCATAGATAAGGTTGACCAACCCATACTATCATAGGCCTGCTCCATATCGATTTTAAGTGCCATAAATCCCTTCTTTGCATTATAAAATATGAGCTTATTAAAGATTTCTTGAGCCAAAAGACAATGATCAGACATTGATCTTCTGCGAACAAAAGCAACTTGATCTTCAGTGATTATCATCGGCAAGCACCCTTTCAATTGATTCATAATCATTCTAGCCACCACTTTATAAATGGTTTGACAAAAACTAATAGATCTAAAGTGGGAAGGCTCCACTGGATTCTTCATCTTTGGAATTAAAACAATCAACGTGTCCTTTTATTCAGGATGCATTTTACCTTTTTTAGAAAAAACAATCTAAAGCTCTCCATAGATCTTCTTTAACGATGCTCCAAAAGAACTTTATGAATGAGGAGGTTACACCGTCTAGCCCCGGCAACTTGTTATTTCCCAATCTCTTCACATCTTCCACCAAATCTTCTTTTGTAAACTCCACATTCAGCAACTCCCACTCAAATTCTTCAATTTTCTGATGATTAAAAACTTCTGCCCATTCCAAAAGATTGTATCTTCTATCTTTCCATTTCTGACAGAAAAACTTATAAAACACAGTTTCTATCCTGTCTTGAACCTCCACAATTCCGTCACTTCCATCCTTAATCTGATTTATCCACTTCTCAACTCTTCTAGTTGACGCATATGCATGAAAGAAATTAGAATTTGTATCTCCCTCTTCAATCCATCTTGCTTTCATTCTCTATTCCACCAGGTGGCTAGCCGAGCCAAGGTAGCATTAAATTCACGAATTTTACTTCTAAGAAGTTGCGGTTCCTTCTGATCCAGTCCCTCTTCCGAACTTTCCTTCAATTGCATCTCCAAGATCCCCTGCTTCAACCCCACCTTCAATGTAGAGAGGTCCATCAACTTGTTTTTATTCCAATAATACAACGATTTAATGCTCTTTTCATCTTCCTTTGCAAAATCTCCGCTACATTACCACAATCAGCTCTCCTCCAAGCTTTAAGAACAATATTCCAAGCTGCAAGATAAGGCTTCCACACATCTTAAAATCTGATAAACTTATGAAGAGGTCTTGAAGTCTCATTAATCTTGAAAATAATAGGTGAATGATCCAATGATACTAGCAAGGTGCCTCACCATAGCATAAGGAACCTTCTAAAGAGTAGCTGAATTTAATAAACATCTATACAACTTTTCCCAAATCCTTGAGCTACCTTCCTTATTATTGCACCAAGTATACCTTGGTCCAATAAAACCTGCATCATGAAAATCATTGTTAGCCATAAAAGCTCTCATTTCATGAGGTCCTTGGGAGAAATAAGCCTCTTTAACCCACTTTATCTTCCGTAGACAAAATACAATTAAAATCCCCTCCCACAATAGCAAGGATTTCAAAAACCAACTCCTTCTCAAGACACTCCCACAAACTTCTTCTAACATACAAGTCCTTACTCCCATACACCGTAGCAACATTGCAACTACCTTTGTTAGGAATATGGAGACACCCAAATACCAATTGAGATGACTCAAATCTCACATCAAAGCTACCCTTCGACCTCCTCCATAACACTAGAATACCTCCAGCCATACGACTAGCTGGATGATGAAAAAAATCCCACTCTCCCCAATAAGCCTATTGACCTCCCTTTTACCAATACTAGACACCTTAGTTTCAACCAACACAATTAAAAAAAAAACCTCATTATCCCTAACAATCTCTCTAAGATAGAGAGAAGCCTCTCTTTTCCTGGCTCCCTTTGCAGTTCCAGAATAAAAAGGAAGACATTAAGATTCCAATGGGGAGGAGTTCCCAGCACCTTGCGAACCTCCCCTTTCCACTTCCTAGGAATTACTTCAATTGTGCCTAAAACTTTAAGCTCATTAGTAAGCTTATGTTTACTGCTAACCGAACTAACAACATTTTCAACACAAGAATGAGATCTTTTGCTATCTTTTAAACCAGAAGATTTCTTAACATTACGAGCATTACCACGGCCAGCTTTGAAACTAGATTCAAGGATATCATAAAGACAAGAGGTTTTGTTTCCAACAGTATTAGAATAAATACCATTAAACACCACCGGAGCTTTTATATTCCCATTAGAATTTGGCAATACTTCATCCACACTTTTGATGTCTTCAATTACATCACGTTCCAATTTATCTTGCTTACCAGACTGATCACCTTGAGGAGCATCAAAGGAAGAATTAACTTCAAAGATACCATTATCAACAAGAACTTTTGAATTACCAGAGCTAGGAACATCATCAGTTTGACATTCCTTATCATCATTGGACCCGGCCAGAACATTGAATTTATTTGTTTTAAACAGCTAGAGACACTCTTCCTTATCATTCTTATCTTGACGATCATCCCCTGAACCAGTAATACGAACTTCCTCCATTTGACTTGAATCTGTTATGACAGCATGCTCCGCAACCATTTCTGCATTCTCTGCTGTAGCCTTCATAACTGACTTCTCCGTCTTTTTCTCACTAAGGTCCTTGCTTCTAATGGATCTTCCTATCTTATTTTGAAACTTAACATGGATCCAAGGTCCATATTCACTCTCCTCAATCATCTTTATGCTCATCAATTGCTTGCTGCAATCCCTAGGAGTAGGATTGGATCCATCCTGATCATTAGCTATATTCTTTTCAACTGGAACTAAAACATCTAGGCATGAGTTGACCTTGTGTCCTATTTTACGACATTTGAAGCAAAATGAAGCAATTTTCTCATACTCAATCTTTTGGTAGAACCTACCACACAATCCATCCACTCAAATACCTCCCGACAATTTTGAATCCAGATAAAATCTTACACAAACTCTAGTGAATTCCCTTCTCCCCCATTTGAAAATATTACCATCAAGAAGCATAGGCATACCAACTTTAGAAGCTATCTTTGTATTATCATCCACATCCCAAAAATACAAAGGCAGATGGGGAAGTCTTATCCAAACAGGTGATGATAAGCCTTTCAAAGGTAAAGGTGAAAAGTTCAGTGACCATTTATCAATTCCAATTATATGTCCACTCACATACCAAGGGCCTCCACTCATTACTCTCTCCAAAGCTTCATTAGAATGGTAAGAACATAATATCCAATCTAATCCCAAGGATGATAGATGAAATCTTCCAAACCTACTCCAATGCCTTCTTAGTTCCACACTACAATAGGAAAAAGGAACATTTTCCCTAAAACTTTCACAACCAGAAAATTTTTTAACACTTTAGCATTTGCTAGTTCTTTTTCAGAATTTAATTTCACAGCAATTCCATCCTCCTACATTTCTGTCAAAACTAAAATTGGATTAACTTTGATATGAGGGTTGATATTCCAAGAATTTGCTGATTTCTAGTTCTGCAAGGAATCCCAAGCAGTTGCCAAACCATTCAATTGATTTTTATCGATGTCAAAATTAACACCAGCACTATGATTTGGAGCTAGAGAAGAAAAATCATCCTTATGAACTTGTTTACCTATTGTAGGCAATTCATCATTTGATGCATTAGATAACCCGAATCTTTTGACTTTCAGCTTTAAACCAGATGAGGACGCTTCAAAAACATTCTTCACCGGAATCAGACTCTTCATCTTTGTCTGCATGTCTTTTGGCATCTTCAAAATCTCCACCACCTTCTTACAATTTCCTTCAACAACAGGCATTTGCTAAACTGGAGGTCGAAACCCTCCTCTAATAATCAGAGTTGAACTTTTCAAATTTGTATTGCACAGTCTCACATGTGAAAAAAATGAATGGTTAATCTCATCACGTCCTGAAGAAACTAAATTTTTAGTTGATCGGTTGATCCTTGATGATGATTCGGAGAGATGACATTCAGCGATTGCCGCCGGTCAACTTCCGCCATACCGGATGTCCCGCGAAATCGTAGGACGAGGAAAATTAGAAAAACACCTTGCTCTCACTAGAAACGCTCAGACTTTCTCTCAATAGAAACTTCAGGATCACACTCCTTGCGAGTGAGTGCCACTTTGACTATGTGACCCTCGTAATTAAGCACTTTGAGCGGAAATTATTAGGTACCTTACATAAGCATGCATGAATATATATTTAGTTCCCCAATTCACTTGCTCCTTGGAAAAAATGTGTAAGGAAAGGGATAAGAGAATTTAAGACAATGAGCATTTAATATTTTAACAAAATATTATAAAGGAAGAGTAAGAGTTAATGCTTTGCAATTACTATTGCCTCGAGCATTGAACCCACATTGAAAGTTCTTCATTATGAAAACAAGTTTCAAAATTTATGAAATTAAATTTGACTTTGATTTTGAGGTCCTATTTCTAGAAGGAGGGCAATAGAGCCCAAAGCCCTCTCACCTTAATCATTGAATCCTCATAACATCATCTTATTATAATTGAGTTTGTGAGTATCCACCCTTAGATAAGTAAGAGTTTTAAGAGCCATAATGTTGATTTATTTACCCAAATCAATATGGACATGTGAATTCTTAAAAATTTTCCATTTACAAAGATATATAATTGACGACAATGATTGATTATTTCCAATAACAAGTCCTCATCTAAGAATGTTAGTCCTAGAATCTCTTGGATGTATAAGGTTTCCTTATGTTGTACTGATCTATATATAATATTTATTGATTTACATAAAGCATATGATAAAGTTCTAAGAGTACTCTTGAGAGTTCTAGAAATGAAAGAAGTTAATAATGCTTATATTCAAGTCATTAAAAATATGTATGTAGGAGATGTTACTTGTGTTCAAACACAAGGTGGTACAAAGTATTTTCCTATTTCAGTCGGATTACATCAAGGATCAGCTTTAAGCCTATATCGTTTTGCTTTAGTTATTGATGTTCTTACTAAACATTTACAAGAGGTATTCCCTAGTGTATGTTTTTTGCTAATAATATTCTACTTCTTGATAGAACTGAGAGATTTGAAGGAAAACTTGAATTATGGAGGTAAAACTTAGAGTCTAAAGGTTTTCATTTGAGTAGATCTAAAATTGAACATATGGAGTGTAATTTTAGTAGTAATAGATCCATTGTGGTGATTGTGACTTTGGGCAATCAAGTCATTAATAAGAGTACACATCTTTTCTATCTCTTGAGTATATTATTCAAAGTGATAGTGAAAAAGGTGAGGCCATATTAGTAGAATTAAAGTTGGATGGTTAAAGGGTGGAATGCATCAAGACTATTTTGTGATAGAAAAGTACCCCTCAAATTTAAGGGAAAATTCTATAAGATGGTGGTGAGACCAATAATGTTTTATGATATAGAATGTTGGCCATTAAAGAGAAGTATAAAATTAAGTTTTGCAGAGATGAGGATGCTCAGGTGGATAAGTGGCTTCACTCTAGAGACAAAATGCAAAATAAGTATGCATGTGAAAGGTTGGAGTAGCTCCAGTGGCAAATAAGATTAGAGAGAATCGCCTTAGATGGTTTAGACACATAAAACAACAGTCTTCCAATGACCCAGTTAGAAGAGTAGATGTATTGCATTTGTCCTATGTAAAGAAAGGTATAGGTAGACCTAAAAAGACTTGGCTATAAAATATTAGAAATGACATTTTTATTAAATTTAAATGAGAATTTAACTCTTAACAAGATAATGAAAAAAAAAAAGAATTTATGTAGCCAATCCACGTAATTGGATAAAGGCTTGATGTTGTTATACTATCTCCTGAGGAGGTGAATCTTACCGCAAAAGCTACATCAATTCAACCTTGGACAGGCCTTCTAGTAGCTACGACCTAATTCAAGAGTAGAGCAGCTGTGAGCGATTTGCTAAGGAAATAACACTTTTTCATGTTTTGAGTTAGCCATGTATGGAGGCCAAGTATCACCGGCTTTACGTGAGCTAAGAGTACACTTGACTTCAATCAAGTTCTTTAAACACATGTTGATTGAGTTCAATGCATTGGCATTGACTCAATAGGCACCTATATTGTACACAAGGACTGTAGACTTGTATGGTAGGAAACAAGAGATTCCTTTGAGCCTTTTGGATAAAGAATTTTTTTGTTTCTAATCTTTCCCCCCACACCACAGGTGCAACTCCAGCAATGGCAAGCACTGTGGGCTAATGCACACCATCCTCTTTAAAACCTCAATCCATAACTAGACTGTGAACTTCTCAAACGGCGAGCATGCTAAGCAGTTGGAACCATCATCCTTGGACAAAGATCTTCCAGCAGCCTTGTCCACGACACCTATTATGACTCCAAATATTTCTTCCTTAGCTGATAACCTAGGTGCAGAAGTCCTAACTCAAGGGATGCTGACTTTGGGCGCATAGCAAGGCAGTCTCGCAAAGAAGATGCTCCACACTATCCAAACTGAGATTGTAGACTCAATGCCTCAGGGCAAGCAAAGCTAGTGTTGAGGTCTCCCTATTGTGCAGGGAGGGTGTTAACAATCAACTATCTCCTCGAATTGATCAGGTCGAGTCAGTTTATAGCTGAGCACTTCATTTTTGTAACACTCGGTAAAGATATTAGTTTGTGCCTCCCAAGCTTTTGTTAGATCCCATGTATAGAATATTTTTTTGGGGATGAGTACGCTCAGCCCACTATATAAGAAGAAATTGTAATGTAAAAATATTCTAAATAAATTTTCAATATTTTTTCATACTCTTGTGGTGAGTAGCACATTTTCTTTGTTTACCTTACTCTCTCGTTTACCTCTTTATAGTGATTATGCAATCTTTAGTGCATGACAAATTTTTTGTTTCTTTTTGTATTTTCTGCTAAAGGTGAGTTAATGCCTTGAGCTCAAGAGTGATTCTTACTCATGTGAGTCAAGAATGACTCTATGTGGAGCAAGTCAAGGATGACTCTTAGTGAAGCAAGTCGATGACTAGTCTTTGCAAAGCGAGTTGATGATGATTCTTTGATTTCATAGGCCAATGAAACTTTTGGTTCTTCTCATAAGGGTACCCCACATGCAAGCTAGTGAAGGGAAAAAAAAGCGAGTCTTTTCTTAATAATGATGATATGGTCGAAATCTAGTACATAATGGCAAAAGTAATTGTAGCCTTGAAATCCAAGTCATTACGCCCACTATAAATATCCCCTTTTAGGACAGGAAGGGCACCATCTTCATGTTTTATACACATTCCTTTTTTTATCTTTCTTCTCTTTTTGTCTTTTGCAGACACGGGTGTTTCCCTTTTAAGATGGAAACTATCAAGAAATGCCATAGAGCATTCGGTGACTATAAGTGTTAACACTTCTCTAGGGCAATTGAGAGATTCTTTGATATGGTCTTTATTGGATAATACTATAAGGACACGAATTTGAATTTCCAAGTGTCCACTAAGGACGAGCACCCTAACACTTTCCTCGACTATGAGTTGTGCATCCCTTGTAACCATTTCAAGCTCGTCCTATGACTCCCACTCTACAAAGAGTTGGCTGAGAATTTGAATTTCAATGGATTAGCATCAGCTCCGATTATGTAGAATTCTATTACAAGTGTGGTCACCTTTACCTCACATCTACCGTGAGAGAAGTTTATGTGGAGTCTTACTGTATTCCACAATGTATTTACCATAAAATCCTTAAAGGATGGCAACATCAAATTCTCCTTAGTTTGCATGAGGATGGGCAACATAGTGAATAAGATTAGAGATTAGAAGGTGAAAATAGCCTTCGTGAGGTCCCTAGTGGGATGGGCATTGTTCATTAACCTGAAGCCCTTTGATAGTGACAAGGTAGCGGTGCCTAACCTAAATAAGGAGGAAGCTCGGACATATGATCAGTTCAAGGGGAGGTCGATGGTGGATAGTGATCACATAAATGCGTAGTGCATTTACAATCTATTTTATAGTAAGTAGCTCGTACCTCAGTTGTGCAAAATATTTACTAAGTCTTTTTCTCAAACTAACTTCAAATGTTCTTTGCATGTGGGGTACCAAGCTATACATACCAAGAAGACCTCAATATACTAGAGTTCCTTGAAATGATCCCCCCAAGAAGGAAGAAATGGAGAAGAGGAGGAAGGCGGAAGAAGAGGCAACGGCAACTCCAAAGGAGGCACTAAAGCAAGGTCGCTATTATTGATGAAAACTAAACTCTAAGAAGGGCCAAGAAGGCACTAAAACCCAAGCCTATGGAAGGCAAGGCGAAGCAAATAGTTTCCTCTTTGGAAAGGATGTTCGCTTTGACAAGTAGCGAGGACTTAGTGAGCTTAGCCGAGCAGGCCAAGACCACAAATGACTTTATGGGAGAGGAGCCAATTCACCACCCTTCAAGAAAGATGTTCGATATGTGGAAGGTGATGATCTTTGTTTCCATGGAGAAGGTCTTGCAAGTAGATTTTGAGGATGAGCTCACCTATGACGTGGTGAACTCGTTGTCCTGCAACAAGCGGTCTGTCTATGACAAGGCTTAAAGTCCTCGACAAGCGATGAGAACACTAATTAGCATGAAAGAGGATAGAGCAAAAAAGTGAAGTCCACTTTCTGCAATTAATTCAACATGAGGCAGGAGACTATGAAGCAAATGGATTTCTTGATGGCTAAAATAGCAAAAGTAAAGGTGGCTCAATAAGAGATGGAGGACTCTGCTTTGAATGAGGGTAAGGAGTGTGCAAAAAAATAATTGGCCAAAGAACATACCTGGAAAGTAGACAAATTCAAAGTAAAAGAGAATAAGTGAGTGTCTTTCTTCAACTAACCACAATACTACCAAATCTTTGGCAAAAAAATATAATGTTGTGATTATGTACTTCGTGTATAAGCTAGTTTGCCTTCAATGAGCAAGATAACAAGTTTGAGGATAAGGATCTATTCTATCCAATGATATCCAACACCTCAAAGGAGCGCAATGAGGTGAGTATAACTAATGACCGAGGTCAGCTCGCATTGTTTTTTTTTTTTTCTTTGCTTTTTTTCCCGCTTTTTAAAGCTCGCAAGCAAATGTAATATAGTTTTGATAAATTAATAAATTTTTTTTATAACTTGCCTCTGTGTCTTCACATTTATATTCGCCCATAGTAGATTGTTGTAACATACTTTTTCTTTAAATCTTTGGCTTCTTTATATGAATGACTAGAGTGAACACTTATCATTATAAAGCTTACTTCATGATAGTAAGTAAATATTTCTAAATATTTAACTCAGCTAAAGAAAATAATAATAACTCAGCTATAAATGAGAATATATTGGTGTTCACCTAATGTAATAAAAAATTTGGGAAGGGATCCAAATTTTTTATCAAAAAAAGAAGACTCTTCCTAGATAATAGAAAGACACAAATGTACCCAAAAAGATATAATATACAACAAATTTGACAAATAAACCAAAACAACTCACTTTTATAGTATTAGAAAAGGACACTTACAACTCTTGAACACAAACAACACATAAACATAAAATACACCTAAAGTTGCTTTGCCTTGAGAAGAAGGATACAGGTGGAATGAAACTTGCGAAGAGACGAAAGAGGTTAGAAGCCAAGACGAAGGGTGGAGAAGCTCGCAAACCTTCCTAGAAGAAGAGAAGAATAAGAGACAAAGCTCTTAAGCTTTTCCAAAAAACCCTCAGGTTTTCTTATTCCAAAAATAACATTTTTCACTACTTCTAATCAACCAAAAACATCTCCTCTTTATAGACCAAAAGAGAGAATACAAACAGACATTAAAACTCTTCAAATACTTAATTAAATGAGAGAAATGAAAGGCCAACAGTCACAACACATCATTCCCCAAATCTTCACAGGAAACAGAGCACCAAAGCCACGGAAAAACCCCCAACAGCCACGGGAAAGAAACCCAGCCTGGGACCCGAAGAGGCAGCCGCAGGAACCAAAGAGGCCCGCACTGAACCGAGGAACCAAAGGCACGGGAAAACCACCCAGCACAGAAAACCAACAGCCGCCCGAGGAAACCAAGGGGCCAAGGCACGAGAAGCCTCCCAGCACAGAAAACCAAAAGCCAGCCACGGAAACCCACGGGACAAAGGCACGGAAAACAGCCAGCCAGCATAGGAACCCAAGGGACAAGCTCAGAATTTTAATAAAAAAAGGGGAGGAGAAGGGACAAGACCACACCATAATGAGCAATAAATGAACTAAAAAACAGCTCATAATGAGCTAAATTTCAGCTCAAAATTTAATGAGCTAGCAAGCTCAAGGGAAGTCAAAACCCAATTTTTTGGATTAGGTTTGACCCCCCCCCCCCGCTTGCCTACATCAGACTCCCCTACTTGGAAAACTCATCTCCCGATGAGTTGCCTTTTGTTTTCTTCCGAGGAGTCGAAGACGGTACATCCAGTTCTTGAATTTTTTTCTTCATATTTTTTTAGAATGTCTTCTCGTTCTTGCAAAAAATGATCTTGTAAACGTTGTTTCTTCATCATGTACCTCTCCGTACACAAATGCATCCATGACTGAAGTTTGTATAGCTCGTATTGCAGAGGATTTGTTGACTTTGACGGAATGCATCTGTCCATCGAAAGAGGGACATCAAATTTTCTGGATTGCTTTCTTCTTTGATTGAATCGATCTTTTTGTTTTTTTTTTTTCCATTTTTATTTTTTAAAAGACAACAAAACAAGACTCACATGACTCACATAACAAGACTCACACAATAACTACTATGACCTACCAAGACTCACTAGAGCTCACAAACAAAACAACTTATGACATCAAGACACATAAAACTTGCTATGACTCACCAAGACTTACTTGACAAACCGACTCATAAACCTAGGACTCCCTAACTTGCTCTGATACCAAAAATGATGTAATCAAACATTTGTGAAGGGGCCCAAATTTTTGATCAAAAAAAGAAGACTCTTCCTAGATAATAGAAAGACACAAATGTACCCAAAAAGATATAAAATACAACAAATTTGAAAAATAAACCAAAACAACTCACTTTTATAATATTAGAAATGGACACTTACAACTCTTGAACACAAACAACACATAAACATAAAATACACCTAAAGTTGCTTTGCCTTGAGAAGAAGGATACAGGTGGAATGAAACTTACGGAGAGACGAAAGGGGTTAGAAGCCAAGACGAAGGGTGGAGAGGCTCGCAAGCCTTCCTAAAAGAAGAGAAGAAGAAGAGGACAAAGCTCTCAAGCTTTCCCAAAAAAATCCTCAGGTTTTCTAACTCCAAAAATAACATTTTTCACTACTTTTAATCATCCAAAAACATCTCCTATTTATAGACCAAAAGAGAGAATACAAACAGCCACTAAAACTCTTCAAATACTTAATTAAATGAGAGAGATGAAAGGCCAACAATCACCACACATCATTCCCCAAATCTTCAAAGAAAACAGAGCACCAAAGCCATGGAAAAACCCCCAACAGCCACGGGAAAGCAACCCAGCTTGGGACTCAAAGAGGCAGCAACAGGAACCAAAGAGGCCCGCACGGAACCGAGGAACCAAAGGCACAGGAAAACCACCCAGCACAGAAAACCAACAGCCACCCGAGGAAACCAAGGGGCCAAGGCACGGGAAGCCTCCCAGGACAGAAAACCAAAAGCCAGCCATAAAAACCCATGGGACAAAGGCACGGAAAACAAGCAGCCAACATAGGAACCCAAGGGACAAGCTCAGCATTTTAAGAAGAAAAGGGGAGGAGGAGGGACAAGACCACACCATAATGAGCAATAAATGAACTAGAAAACAGCTCAAAATGAGCTAAATTTCAGCTCAAAATTTAATGAGCTAGCAAGCTCAAGAGAAGTCAAAACCCAAATTTTTGTATTAGGTCGTCGCACGCTTTTTGATGCGTCGCAATGAGACTTCGGTGAAATTTTCGAAGTTAACGAAATTTAACGAAAATAATTTTATAAAATCTTACGCAAAATTCTGATCAAATTGATGTATAGAATTTATAGTTAATTTAGAGAATTTTAAGAGATAAAAATTTTGGAAATCTCATAATGCCAACTTTGCCCCTAATTGTTTCTTAAGTCAAATTCACTTAAGGACATCATGGACATTTGGCAAACCCAATTTCTCCCTATTAAGCAAACCGAACCCTCCCCACTCTCCCCCATTCGCTCATTTCGGCCGAAACCGAGAGAAAGGAGGCAAACGGGACGGACGGCACGAGCTCGGCAGGGGTGGCTCCAGCGGTGTTTTTTCGATGAAGAATTTAGTTCAAATCGAAGAGGGCAACGAGGGGAATCTAAAGGTATGATTGTTTCAAAACGAATCTTTCTAGATCTCAAATTATTTGGAGATGAAGTTTCTCGGCTTTTTCCAAAATCTCGTTTTCTTCCAAGTTTTCTTTAAGAAATCAATAGGGAATGATTAGAGGAGCATTTTAATGGTAGAATCAAAGATTTTGGAGAAATTTTGAAAAACCAAAAATTAGGGTATTTTACTAAAACCTAATTTCTATAAACTGCTTTTATAAAAGTTGTTTATAAAAGTCTTAGGAATGATTTTATGACAAAATATTTGATTTTTTGTGAAAATCTCATTTTTTATAATTTCCTAATTTATTAAATCCAAAAATACTTAATCTAATTATTAAATTAGGTTTAGAAGAGAGTTTGATGTGATAATAAGACAAAATTAATAAAAATTAGAGTTCCAAAATGTAAGATTTTTGATAAATCTAAAAATGCTAATTAAATTTAAATAAATTAAGTATTAAGTAATATGACTTGGATCTTATGTGCAATGTTAGGTATTGACTGTTTGGAGGAACGATAAGTGTCCGAGCTACGTCGTACATCGTAGAAGTCGTTAAGGTAGGTATTCATACCTCATTTAAATTTATAAGTGCTTATATTTTTATGGTTAAATGAAGTTTTATGTGTTTATTCTACTTTTAATTCATGCTTTACATTCAATAATTTAAAGAATGCCCTGTAATTTCATATTTTTATATTACGTATTAATTGGAAAGTATATGTATGAAAGCATATGAAGCATACGAAGAATACTTGAACATGAAAATATATGAAACATAAAAAAAACACTTGAGCATGAAAGTATATGAAGCTTAAGAAGAACAATTGAGCATGATTGAATGATTTAAATTAAATAAAGATTTCATGTGCATGTTGATCTAGAAGTACCAAACAAATGGTAATGGAGTTCTACAGAGCTAAATGGAAAAGAGGCTTGCAAAAGCTAAATGATAATGGGGTTCTTTGGAACCAAATGGCAAAGGAAATGGCCAAAATTTGATTGTGTACCGGATCAGTACAAACAATAGTACTTCCGGAATGGGTGTATACATTTAACATAAGCATATTTGCATTTAATTTGCATATGAAAATGGTAAAAGAAAAGAATGAAAGAATTGAACGTTAAAGGAAGAAAAATGAAAGTAAGATTAAAAATTTAAATGTTATGATTTGCAAAATGATATGAATTGATTTCATTTATAAAAGTTTTTATTATATGATACTTATGAAATTAACTTAGTTATGAATTACCTACTGAGCGAATAAGCTCATCCTACGTTTGAAAATATTTTTCAGGAGAAATAATTAAGAAGTAATGGCTACGAGACGGCAGTATACATACCATCGTAGAGGACCTCGAGAAGAAGAAAGATTTTTATGTTTTATGTTTTCTGTTGAGTCTTTGATCTGTATTGGTGTAGTTTGTGGGAGCTTGTGGGAGCTTATATAACTGTTAATGATTTAAGTTTTTAGTAGTTGTGTGAGAAGAAACAAATTTGGATAATTATGGTATTGATGTTTTTCTTAGTGGCTCTTTCTTATTTTATGTGTTGAGAATATTCAAATTCTGTCATAAAGATTTTATATGAAATGATTATGTTTATGTTATGATGTTTTTCCCGTGCGACTGTCTGCTCCCACCTCATTAATTCGGGCTAGCCGGGTCAGGTTGTGATAGAGAAGACAAAGGAAGAAAGATAAAATCATCACTGATCGAAGTCCTGAACTTCCTAAGAAGATTTCTGTCAAAGGAAACACTTCACAAGAAGAAAATAGACCAGCTTCTCAACCAATTTGCAAGCAACATCAACAAGGTTTCTATTGCTTCCCAACCATCATATTTAGCAGCAATATCAGTTTTTTAGCCTGACTTTTCATCTACTCCATGTTTTTAATGGATTATCTCCTTGCAACCGGCAAATCCAACACCAAAACTCAATACAAGAAAATCAGCGATCACAGGCGAAAATTCCGGCTGAATTTCTGGTGAAAATTTCGTCGAAATATCATCATGTGATTAATTGATACATCGTTTTTCCGTCAGAATCCGTTGTCAGAGAATTCACTTAATTTTTGTTGGATTTTTCCACAGAAATGGCCCTATTTCGCCTCAACCCATCTTCTTCCTTCATTCTTTCTCCCAAAACCTAAGGTTTCGCTTGCTGTCGCCATTCCAACTGGTTATTTGCTCATTTCATTGAGATTTAAGAGGTAAAACTCGTTCTCTTTGCTCATTTCTTTTTTAGGAAATTTGAACTGTTAGAACACATGATATTTGGCCTCTTTAATTATTTTTGAACAAATGGCAAACAATTTAAAACTTCATATTCCTGTAAATGTGCTAAAAAATAGTTGCAACGTCATGGGGAAATATTGTTATAAGCATTTTTTATTTATGAATGAAAGTGCTCTGATGGCACTTGAAAGTTCGACAGGGGTGTTAAACCCTAATGAACTAGTCTCAATGCTAACCAAAAGGGGGGTGAATTGATATTTAAAAAAATCTTTCATCAAAAACACATTCTTAAACCAAAACCAAGTTTCACCACAGAAATCAAAGTGCGGAAATTAAATGCAAAAGCAGTAATAAAGAACATAGAAATTTATAGTGGTTCGGTCAACACGACCTACGTCTACTCCCCGAAGGCGCCCTCTGAGTATTGCACTAAACTCAGTGTCTCTCCTTTTGCCCCCACAGCAAGACGGAGAAGCCTTTACAAACCTCCTTTCCACCAACCCTAGTGAGGCAGAGAACCAAACTCCTTTTGCTTCCTCTAGAAGCCGACAGAAAACCCAACTCCTTTTACTTCCTCTTGAAGCAGGCAGAGAACCTTGATCAGATGCTGAAATAGACCTCTCTAGAACCCCCAAGGAACTAAGGACGACGACTAGAAAAGACGACGATGGATCCTTGCTTGGAGCAACCTTTGTAAAATCTCTCACAAACTCCCCCTCACAAGATCCTCTCTCTCTCTCTCTTGCTCTCCCTCTCCTTTTGGTTCTCTCAGGTCAAAATAGCAGCAAAAGACACTCTATTGAAAAGAACAAGAGGACTTAAATAGAAGAGCTTCAGAATAGCTCTTAATTGCAACAAACCGTCTTTATCGTCCAGGACGATATAAATATCGTCTTGTACAATCAGTACAAATTTAATTCAATCAGCCAGGACGATTTGGCACGATCAGAAGGTTTTTGTTCATATCGTCCAGGTCGATAGGTTATCGTCATGTGCGATTAGTACAAATCATTGAACATCGTCCAGACCATCGCACTGAATGGATGTTTGGACGATAGAAAAATAGCTTGATCGTCCAGGCTGATAGTATATCGTCCTATACAATCAGTACAAATCGTTGAATATCATCCAAACAATCGCACTGAATAGCAGCTGGTCGATGTTTGGTGGTCCAGGGACAACTAAGGTTTGTGAACTGATTGTCCTGGCCGATCCTGTGATTGCCCATGACGATATGATCAAGCAATCAAACCTTAATTGCTCTCCTTAATTACCAGATTAATTTAGGCACAATTATGTTACATCGTCCAGGATGATGTCCAAAAATAAAAGCTACCTAAATAGATTTTGTGGTTGATTCTTTCTAATTTGAGCCTATCATCAACAGCCGATACAAATATCGTCCAGAACGATGCGCTTAATGACAGCTGCCTAAACCAGGATGCCCTAATTAGGGTTTCTGTTTTTAACTGATCTTCCAAGCCAATTTTGGGATCGTCCCGGACGATGTGAGCAAAAACAGAAAACTATAAAACAGTTAGAAAAATTCCCCTAAGTATGTGTGTGCAAGGTTACTTAGCATCAGGAACCACATCGTTTACAACAAACTCAAGAAAAGAAAAAGTTTACAAACTAACTCAGACCTTGTCTACCCAATCTTGAGCTGGTTCAAATTACAGTTTGATCTTGTGGATCTGAAATGTTAGTAGGCAATGCAGTCGTAGAGAAACAGAAGTGTTTGCTATCATCAAAATTATATTCCCTTAAATCAGATCTGCAACAATGATTAGGATCTTGGCTTGAATGGCTGACTCCTATAACATTTTTTTGAAAACTAGACCTAAGATTGTGGAAATGGTGACTCAAAGCACACAAGATTTCAAGACTTGAATAATTTCATCTTTTATGAAATAGTAGCCATGACATTGAGATGAAAATTGAGGCAAAGGCATGCTTGTTCTTATTTTTTATGTGGAGATTATTGTGCCAAGAGATTTAATTAATGTTACCTAAGACAATTAAAAATGTAGATGCTCCATCTAAGTACAAAATTGTAATGGCGTTTAGGAATGTTCTTAAGACTTATAATTGCTAGCCCTTTAATAATTTCCTTACATTTATCATCATTATTGTCATTATCCAAACTTTAAGTTGGAGAGTAAATATTGGATTTAGAAGAGCTCTTAAGGGTGTGTTATTATTCTCTAAAGGGTGTGTTATTATTCTAGGGGTATCATCAAACTCAAGATTTATATGAAGCACTAGATTGTTGAATTCGAAATTTATTAATGCCATGGAAATCTATTGAACATAAATCCTAATGATAAAAGATTGCTACCAGATCTTTAATACTCAATATTAGAGCTCTTGTAGTAGTAGCTCATTATAATAATAATTTTTCTTCGATTGTTTAATTTTTAGGATTATTAATTCAAGGTCCATATCAATATCGAAGAGGAGAGATATTTGATGTATAATAGAATGTTACCGAGATGAAAAGCATTGACAGATGAATTTATTAACGAAGTTGAATATTTTCTTCACGTGGCATATCAACTACGTTCATGTAAGTTAGATGAAATGTTCAAAATGTCCATGCTCGAAGCACAAAAATCAGCTTATCTTAAGCCTGACAAGGTTAAGTTTGATTTACATCATAGGGGATTTGTCCCAGGATATTGGTCGTAACATGCCTTTGTTGTCGATGATCATTTGCAATTTTCATTATTAATCTTTAAAAACTTAAGAAAACCCAGTGGAAAATATGCCGCCAGATTCCTCAGGGATTCGGAGATAAAAATAGCAACACTGTATATGTTGCTTAGCTACCAGGAAGCCCAACCAATCTTAGAGTTAGTATATTCAATATCCATATGAATAGCCTAGAGGAAAGATGTTGGATGTATAATAGAATGTATATTCCAAAAACATCAAAATTACGATGTCTAATTTTTATCGTGAAATCTAAATTGGATGATTTGTTGCCATATTTTTCATAAGCAATCTGCCAACAACAAATCCTAAAAAAGTTGAGAGAGTAGTGGAAAATGAATTCTCAGTATGGTTTAAAACATAGTAATATACGTAAGTATAGACAACTTAATGATTCTCCTCATTTCTAATATAGCTCGTACATGCACCTTATTTTTTTAACTGTGCTTAGGTTCACAATCCCTGTAACGAGGTCCTCCAGAAAGGGCTACATGCACTTGCATGGGATCCAATGAGAAAAACAAAGTTATGACCAATTCACATAGCCAATGGATTTAGATTTCATGTGAAGTCATGGAGTGAGAAGAAAAATAGAAAATAATTTAGTTTATGTTAGAAGAAACACTCATGAAGAAAGTGAATGTGATTATTATGACATTCTAGATGAGGTTCTTGAGTTGCAATAACAAGGGGACAATGAGAATCATGTATGTTTGTTTAAATGCCAATGATATGATCCTGTGCTAAATAGAGGCAGAAGGGTACTTCCTATATATTGTATAGTAGAGATAAAGCATAACAGAAGATACGGGAAGTTTGATTCATTTGTGCTAGCAAATCAAGCAATGTTAGTTTATTTCACTAAATATCCAAGTGGTCAAAGAGATAAATAAGATTGGGTAGTTGTGATAAAGACCAAATATTGTGAAATTATTGAGCAACAATACATCATATAGCTATTGCAGATCAAAAGGAAGAGGTGTCGATTTTAGAGGTCATGCAATTGATATTCCGGATGATTTGTTGCCTATCATGGAAACCTAATTAGAGGAAGTGGATAGTGCAACAAGCTCATACAGCACTAAATGGAGAATTGAACTAATCATATTGTATGATTTTTAGATCGTATTGTATGAACAGAGATAACTAAATTGAAAATTATGATTTTTTTCTTGGAGTCTGGAATTTAAATATCTCTTATTTCATTTTGAAGAGACTTTTAGCAGTCATTGGGTTGTGCCTTCTCTGAGAAAGCGTAGAAGAGAGAAGCCTTGAGCTTGTGAGAAAAATGATAAAATTTGTAAGAAAGGGAGAAGATCCTTGTGAGTTTAAGAGAGTGTGAGAAGGAGTTTCACTCGGTTGCTGTGGCAAACTTGCAACTAAGTTCCTCCTTGTGTAAAGGGTCTTCTTGAGGGAAGCTTTGGGAAGAGGGGTCAAAAGGTTCGGCTACTCCGCCGCATCAAGTTGATATAAGGAATTCGACTACTTCGCCGCACCGAGTTAATGAAAGGGATTTGGCTACTCCACTACACTAGGTTGGTGGAAAAGATTTTGTAAGGGCTTCTCCACCTTGTTACAAGAGCAAAAGGAGGGACACAAAAGATTTAGTGCAATACCCAAAGAGGAGTCCGGGGAGTCGGCGTAGGTCAATATTGATTAAACCACTATAAATTTTCGATGTGTTCGTTCTTATTTTTACTGCATTTAAATTTTTGCAATTTTACTTTCTTAAAATTTTACTTTTGTACAAATCTAAGTTGAGAACGTTGAGAACCGTTTGGATTTAATTTTTGTTAGAAAAGGAAAATAAAAATAAAAATCTGAAAACTAAAAAGAAAAAAAAATTCTTTTTTAATTTCTATAAAATCAAAACAAAAAAATAGCATTTGATTTTTCATTTCAGTAACTTCCGCATTACAATATCTATTTTTAAACTTAAGTTTTGAATTTGCTATTAAGTTTTTAAAAAATGAATTTTGAAAATAAAATTTTTAAAACACAAATTCACACTCCCCCCCCCCCCCCCCCCCCCCGGGGCCCTCTTGGTGTAACTTTTGTAGTTCTAGTAGTCAAACAACCACAAATCGGACTTTCACCATTATGGCTTGGAGAGGACGTATAGGGTGATCTAACTAGAGCTTGGGCCACCCCTAAGTTCACTCAGAAGAGAAAGCATAACAAACAAAATAGAGCATCCGATTGTGGGGGTTTAGCTCTCTCCACACTTGTGTTATAGTGTCTCTTCCTGAGCATAGACGACGACTGATAAATGGTTCCTATTATTTCATATATATGTTTATTGTTTTAACTATGTTCTCTTACAGAAAGAGGTACCCAGTCGAAATGCAGGCAAAGTTGTGATCATACCTAAGCCTAAATTGAAAGAAGACGGGTGAGCAGCCTAAGCCTGAGTCTAAAGAGACCAAAGAGACTAAAGATGATTAGAACAGATTTTTACAAGTATCAAAAAATGCTATTAGCTTTTCGTTTATGTTGTTAATGATGTTTGGAAAACTTATTCTAAATGTGTGTAAGGATGACATTATTGTGAGATTTATGTTGTTGAATTGAAGAGCTTTTATTTACAACGATTACATTTTACAGTTCGTCAGATTTATGTTTTGAACGGTTTGGATTATGTTATTATTAGCATTGTCGTATCATAGTTAAACATTTCTTGTAATATATATATAAATTGTTGTAGCCTAAATTGCGTAAATTGTTTTAATGAAACAATGAAAGGCTACAATTTTTTATTAGTATGCTATAGTTTTCCGACAAATTTCCACCGGAATTTCAACCAGAAACTCTCGATACAGCATCGACGAATAGAACAATCAAAGAGGCGGGATGAAAATTCCAGTGGAATTTCTGCTAGTAATTTCCAACGGATGTTTCACCGGAAATTCTGCAAGAAATTTTCGACGGCGATTTGATCCTTTCCGTCACTTTTGCCGACACCTTTTTGCAAACCGATATCCATTGAAAAATTTACCGACGGAAAAAACCTCAAATTTTATTTTCCTATACACTATTTTACTGACGAATTCTTTTCCATTGGAAATCCGCCTGCAAAAAGATTCATGTAGCTAACCCCATGTTGTTGATGTGGCTGTTGTTGTTGCTGTGTTGTTGGAAATCCACCGGAAAATATAATTTTCATCATGAATACGGTGATTTATAGCAAAAAATTGTAATGGAAATGAGTGATTTTCCCGTAGTGACTGACATATATAGACTAACCAAAAGCATCATGGCTACTCAACCAAGCAGCTATGTCTATGAATGTCAAAAAAACTATGTTTAGAAAACGCCAGTTAAGTTTGCATACACAATGAAACTAACATATTGTGTTTATACAATATTTTGCTCCATATATTTGTTTTGACTGCAGCAAAAGCTTTTTTTTTTCGCATGGATGCAATAAATTAAGCATTTTCTCTAAAGACAAATACGAATAATAGAAGAGAGATCTATCATCATGTAGTGTAAGATACAAAATTGAAAATTCATAAGGATGAGAAATATGATTGAATGCTACTACCAGTTTCCTCTTACATGTCTGAGATTCTCCAAGTTTCCATAATAGTGAATATGGTTCAAAATCCTTCTAACACATCAGATTTTTTTCTCAAGCACTTGATTTTCACTTTTCATAATAGTTTAACTGATCCGAAAGTGAAGTTTGGCAACTCTCTTGAAACCATGTTTTTCTTTTCAAACTCCATAATCAACCATACCTTGCATCAACAGGAATAACTTCCTCCTAACAGTTCACGCGATGTTCAACCTCTAAATGTCCATCAAAAAGCCACTAAATTTAATAAAGCCACTGATAAAGCTTCACTCATTCAATAAAACCCAGTTGTTTTCTACCATTGCAATGAATTTCTTTACGTAGGGATGGTGGCAATAAGTGAAGAATGGAAGAAATAAAATAGATGGAAAAAAAAACCCTGAAGTGAAAAAGTGTTATCTACTTCTGAAATAAAACATTCTAAGCTCAATGAATTAATTACAGGAAAAGGCATAGTAAAACTAGTGTCATATTATGTAATAACAAACATAATAAGCTTAAAGAATGTGTCTGTGATGGATTAGGTCATAAAATGGAAGATCATTTTGTTACCGATCGAAACCCTGAACTTCCTGGGAAGCTCTCTGTCAAAGGAAGCTCATCACTGGAAGGAAGCAGGCCCTGCTTCTCAACCCATTGGCGAGCAACATCAACAAGATTGCCACTGCTTACTCTTCCCCCATCATTAGCAGCAAGATCAGTTTTGTTCCCAATAACAAGGTAAGGAACAGGAAGACCTCCAGGCCCACCAGATCCTAGTGGAGCTGAAAATGTCCCAGTTGCTGCAATTTCCGCGGCCCACTTGTGCAAACTAGATTTTGTCCTCCTTTGAGAGAGATCATGGACAAATATAACACCTTCGTGCAATGTTAAATAGAAGAATTAGAATCTATCCAAAAAGAAGAGGAAATAAGTGTATGAATAGATATGGAAAGCAGTGTGTGTCTCTCCACTAAATTGCTATATATTATGAAAATTTATTATTTTCTTTTAAATATATATATATATATATATATATATATAGATAGATAGATAGATAGATAGATAGATAGGCATTAAATTGGTGTACGTGAACATACATGCCAGTTCTTAGAAAAGCTTTTCATGCTGCAGGATATTCCCTCCCTTGGCTTCTTTATTTTAAGTAATCAATTTCTTAAGAACCAAATATAGGTTAATATCTCTATGGCAAGCTAAGAGTATAATAAAAAAACAAAATATTCTGCATTTAAAAGAACAGATAGCAAGAAGGATACAAAGTAACTTAAAATAAGTATAAGAATAGCAACGCAGATGATAGTAGCTAGGCAAGTACAGCCATAAATTATAACTGAAATGACAGCAAATGACGATATGACAACCACATAATGCTGAGACAGCATCGATGCATATACCTACAAACACTGATTAGATATCAGAAATATCAAGAGAAGTGAAATCCTTACTTACCATTGATCTGCTTATAGAAAAGGGAGCGGCAATCCTTGTACCTGTCATGTCCTGAGATATCCCATAGCTCAACAAAGAAGTCCCTTTCTGCATCACCTTTTATGATACTAGAAGAGCTACTTCCATGAGTAATATGCTGGAAAACCAATTGGAAATACATACAGTGCATCAAAGGAAATATAAGTAGTGTTTGTATCAAAATAAAGTAAAAAAACCTTACCCTGACCTCAACTGTACACCCAACAGTTTGAGAAGGACGAGAAGTTGCACAACCTTTTACAATTAGATGGACCAATGATGTTTTCCCAACACCTTCGAACAATTGATTAAAGTTGTTATGATCAAGGGATCAATTTAGGTTCACAGTGGTTAACAAAATCATGGGCATATGCTATCAGGAAGAAATTTACATTGCAGACAGCACTAAAGCTAGGAACAACTACATTCCAGATTAAAACCTAGCAACATGTTAGTTGTATTGTAGATTGACCAATATAAGGCATTCATGTCGAACCCACTCAGCTTTATGTTATCATAATATTCATTATGAACAGGTACAAGCTGGCCCAATTCATTTACATAATGGGCCGGATAGCCCAATTACATTGATGCCCCAATCCGGAAATTGGTATATACAAGACATAGCGCTTTAGGTTTCCCAAGTATATCATATTCGTTACACATAAAATTCTTAATATGTTTCATTTTACAACAAAACATTATTATAATGAAAGGATCCTCATTGCTTGGATATTCTCGTCCCATACCTATGATTGTTATACAACCAAATTTGTTGATGCCATTTGTAATTAGGACTATTTTGTTACTTTGTTCAAGCTAGTACGTTTATAATGACATTTCATCACGAGATCAACTAAAATTAATAGACTAGAATGATGAAAATTGAGTTCATATGCCATATATCATCATATTGGCTGGTCCTTTCTCATGCTCAATTAATTCTATCATTTTGGTGAAAACCAATCAATCCTTTCTCGATTTGGTTCTCTTATGTCTCCGTAAGATACATAAATACTTCTATTTTATGCCATAATGTTCATAATGCGTCGAGCTCCACATCCAGGAAAAACTTCATCAACTCCTCACCCACCAAAGAATTCATCGGCAGCTTACCCTGATCTACTCCAAGCAATCTAATGTTAGGCTTCCAATGACTCTAAGTTCCACATATTCTTGCTTAACTAACACATTCTAACATTAATTGAAATGATCACCATCACCATATCATAAGTCAACCAAACAAAAGATTTAAAATCATTTGTAAAATCCATGAACAGTAACTTATTTAGAGCATCTCCAATGAAACGGCAAACAACTGTTTACCGTTCTTTCGTCGCTCCAACCAAACGGCAATTCTTACACCTTATATTGGCGTTGCACTGTTCATCTCCGCCATTTTTTGGTTTCTACCGAACTTGCCGAAGAAACGCGCAAACGACCGTTACGGGGTAAAATGGCGTTCCATTGGAGATGAATCACGGCATTTTTTTAGTTTCACGGCATTTTGGAGTGAAAAATGAGATTTTCGGTTGGAGATGCCCTTAAGACTGTTTATTTGCAAATTCTGATAACTGCTACATAAAAAAAAATGGCAAGAAGTTTGTATCTTCAGGGCTTCTGCCAATTTCCAGCACCATTTCATAAATAAATCTAATTGAGCTTCGCAATCTAATCTTCGAGCGCTGCAACGTCTACCGACCCTAAGCCTTTTACATTGACTCCTATCTTAATAATTATTCACAAATACAATGAAAAAATATCCAAAAAGGCCAAAGACTAATCCTCTTTGAAATCATTCCGTCACGAAATAACTATGCAATTAAAGAAAATAATGAAAGAGCTTATCATCAATAGTGCGCTTGGTTTAGGTAATATTGCTTAATTTACGTGCGGCCTGAAAATGCATTCATGAGAAAAGAAGACTATCACGGCCAAAATAGATAAACAGGGAGCCATAGGAGTGAAGTATTAGAAGTACCTGAATCACCGGCGACAAGAACACGGACCTGGCCACAGGGAGGACCACCGTTTTGTTCTCTATTATCTCTCACCCTTTCTTCCCAAATCATCATTTCTTCAAAGCCTCCGTCCACAGAATTGGCATTTAGGGCGAGAGAAACCAAGACACTCAGCCTGAAGCAGATCAAGATCCGTCAAACACAAACGATCAAACTACGCAATAATAGATTAAACAAGATATCTCCTCTATCCCTACGTTTAGATTCATTTAATTCAAACCATAGGAAAAGAACTCCCAAGGGCGGCACTCACCTGCTCAATTGAAGCGAGCCCGTGCTGCAGTTATATCTTGAATTGAATATGATAAGCAATCTACAGAAAATGCAATACCCGAAAAAATAGCAAAGCAGAATTCCAAACGCAGGTACAAGGTCACGCAGAGAGCTCAACTAGTGATGGGTATATAGCTGGGAGCGATGACATAAGAGAATGGCCGCAAAGCAAATGCTTCTGTATTTTGTAAACTGCCGCACTTAAAATTCTATTATTATTATTTTTTTTTAATAAAAGATGCATATTGCATTAATACTAACAAAAAAGAAACAATTATAAGCTACTAAAGAAAGATAAATCTATTACAGTCCTTTTAATCATGTCAACAAAGTTCGATGGAAGTTTCGTGTCTAAAAAAGTGTCCCAATAAAAATCGCCTAACAATGCAAGATGAGAGCAATAATCTGCCACCTTATTACAATCTCTAGGAACAAAATTAAAAAAAAAATGTTGTTAAAAACTTCAAGAAAAGAGAGGTCCACCCTTTGAACTTTATTGTTCTTCTATGTGTTCATCCTTATCATGTTTTGAAGCTTATTCATGACATTTATATTGTCTCCTTCTATAATTATTCCTTTATTTGCAATCATCCACTCTTGAATAAAATTTTCAAAATTAACTCTCTCCTTTAGCTCCATAAAAGCAACATCCCAGTGACTAAGTTTTTTGCCGTAAACACGCATCATTCTTCCTTTATGATCTCTTAGAACTCCTATAATTCCTGCCGCATTAGATTGTAAGACTGCCGCGTCTACATTCAATTTAATTCAACCCACAGGTGGGGGACACTAAGCTTTAGACAGCATAGATTGTTGATTGGTGTCCTAGTTCTTCTCGATTGGAACTGAATGTAAACAACAAAAATTAGATATAATTTTTGCCGCTATGTATGTTGAAGACGGAACAGGTTTGCCGTGCTTTGCCAAATTACAAAATTTCCAATTATGATAAACAGCTGCAATATATATTTTAGCAATACCACATTTCAATCTTCCTGTTTTCTTTAATTCCTCTACACATTGTGTCATATTTTGGAATATCATAACATTAATTCCCCATTGTCTTAATATCTGTAATACTTCTAGTAATTTAGAAACCTGTTGCAATATGCTCTGTTTCTTCAGGAACTTGGCAACCTTTAGGACAATCACTTCTGCAATGTAATTTCCAATGGATTAACCACATATTAGTCGGTAATGCATCATTCAACAATCTCCACCAAAACAAGAACTCCCTTTGAGTGACTTGAAGTTTTTTCAACCATTTCATAGCTCTCATATTTCCTCCTTGTTCTTGACAATTGGCTTCATTAAACAAATAAGTGATTGATCTACATGTATCTGTGTTGATTAATTCAACCTTATCTTTCACAGTTTCAGTTCCAATAGTTATTTGCAAAATCAAATCTCCCAATTCTTCAGAGAAATATACTTTCAATATCTCCTTGTCCCAAGTTCCATCTTCATTTATTAGGAAAGAAACTTTTTACCATGAAGTTCATTTGCATTACATGTAGTCGGCCATCTATGCTCTTTGCTGATCTTATTTCTTGACTGCACTTTCCATCTTGTTATAGGTTTTAAATAGGTTGCTCCTTCCTTAATTATTCGCCAAGAAGGAGATGAATTTCTTTTTATCCCTTCTTCCCAAATGTCATCGCCATACTTCAATTTCAATACTCTGTTTAAGAGTGAATTCTGATTTTGTAGGAAGTTCAATGCTTCTAGCTCTCAGCGGACCTTGCCGTTCCGCTGGTCCTTGAATGCTAAACCCACCTGAATTAGTAGACAAGCACAATGTAGGACATGTTAAATAATGCAATCCCTATTTCTTGTTCTCCTTGTGCCACAAAAAGCTTCTGCATATTCTGTCAATTGTCATCAAAATGCTTTTTGGTATTAGAGAGTGTGCCATTAGGTATGAGAGGATGGAAGAAAATGTTGTTTTTATTAACAACATTCTTCCTGCCATAGAAATCCAACGAGCTACCCAAGAATTCAATATTTCCATTGCATTCTCTATAATAGAGTTGAAATCATTAGCTTTCATTCTCCTTAAAGCCAGACATATTATCCTCTTTAGAAATCCCAAAATCCTCATAATTGGATTTAATGTTTCCTACCACATGCTATTGTATGCTTGTTCCACGTCAATTTTTAAGAGCATATATCCTAGTTTGGCTACATAAAATCTCATCTGGTTCACAATCTCTTAGGCAAGTAGACAATTATCAAATACACTTCTGAACGATACAAATGCACCTTGATATACAGAAATAACATTGGGGAGACATATCTTTAATTTGCTTAGAATCATACATGTTGCCATTTTAGAAATAGTTTGGCATATGCATATTAGTCTGAATTTAGAACATTCAGAAGCATTAGGGACTTTAGGAATGAGTACCGCCAACGTCTCTTTCCAATAATTTGCCATTTCGCCCGAAATGAAGTACTCCTTTATTGCATTCCAAGTATCTTCCTTCACAATGCTCCAATATGATTTAAAAAAGCAAGCATTTGTCCCGTCTATGCAAGACAACTTGTTGTTACTCATTTTCATAACGGTAGTGTATAGATCTTCTTTTGTGAAATCTAAAGTAAGCACTTCTTTCATCTCCTCATTTAGACAATCTTCAATGCTAAAACAAGGCCAATTGGACATTACACATTTGCGTTTACTCCAACTTTTTTAGAAGCAATTCTCAAATCAAGAGTGGATAACTTCCAAATCAGTTTCCACTGAGTCATTTGCACCTACAATTTGATTGATTGAGTTGCTATTTCTTCTAGCCGTTGCATATGTGTGAAAAACAATGAGTATTCTTTCACCTTCTTCCATCCATTGTATCTTCGACCATTGTCTCCACCACATTGCCATTCTATCCAAAGTAATGTTGAGTTCATGCACTTTAATTCTGCGTTTAAGCAGATTTTTTGAATTCAAATCATCCTCCTTCGCCTCCACTTCTTGTAGATACAAAATATCATTTTGTAGCTTTTATTTCTTTATGGTGAGTTCTCTCAATTTATTTTTGCTCCAAAAGTACAGATTTTTTAGGAATCTGTTAATCTTCCTTTTAAGGACCTCTACTGCTTCTCCATGATCTTTCTTCCTCCAAGCATTAGTAATGATCCCCCTTGCAGCCTCATATGAACACCACAAATTGTCAAATCTAGTTTCTCTTAGCTTAAGTAGCTTCGAACTAGAAAATTGAAGAAGTACAGGGAAATGATCGATGCCACTCTAGGGATATGTTTAATGACTGTAGAAGGAATGTACAAAATGGATTTGGAGTTTAGCCAAACTCTATCAAGTCTCTCCCATATACGAGCAAGTCCATCTTTATTTTTGCAGCACTTAAATTTAGGTCCAATAGAACTAATGTCATGAAAGTCATTATTGGTCATGAACTCCTTCATCTCTTGAGGGCCTTGGGAGAATAAAAATCTTTTTTCCTCCCTTCTTATCATGCTTTGTCAGTAAGCAATTGAAGTCGCCCCCTATGATACATGGTTCCGCACTTGTCATATTTCTTCAACAATCTCCATAATTTCCTTCTTTCATACAAGTTTGATTTGCCATAAACAATGGACACCTTCACTAAAAGACCCCTAGGTGTTGTCAAGTTCCCAATGATACATTGATTGGATGAATCTAATACTGTAAAAGAAGAAGTTCTATGTTTCCATCAAGCTAAAATACCTCATGAAGTTCCACTAGAAGCAAAATGGTAGAACTCCAAATCATCACCCACCATTTTCTTTACTCCATCCTTATCCAACTTTTCAAGTTTCGTTTCCATAAGACCAATGAAAAAAACGTCATTCTCTACTATTAAACTCCTCAAGTAGTGGGAAGCTTCTTTCTTCTTTGCTCCCCTACAATTTCTAAACATTATAGAAGACATTTAAAGGACATATGGGGAAGAGGCCCGAACCTTTTCAATACCTCCTCTTTTTCTTGTTCTTTGATTACCCTTGATTGGTCCTTGCATCTTCACTTCTTTAGTATGTTTAGCTTTGCTATTAGATGTTTTAGGAGTATTCTTACCTCCTCCAGTCATTCCATTCTCATCTTTTCCTTTATTATCACCTCCTATGCCATTGTCTCCATGAGATGTTATGTCTTCTTCCTAAACTTCTATTACATTATTCATCTTCTATGATGTTAACTCTCCTTGTGCTATTTTCGGCTCTAGAACTAATTCTTTTTTTGAAGCATTCTCATTTTTGTTTGCCTCAATCTGGATCACTTCTTCCATCATAGCAACATCTTCAGGTGCCTTTTCATTAACTATTACCAATTCTGATTCCCCCACCTTAGAAATAATTTGAGTTACTTCTTCAGTGTCTCCAATCATCTCCCTGTCGCCTGACGCATTATCATTTCTATTTTCTACCTCCTTGAAAACTACTTTTTTTTAAAGTACTTTGCCTTTGCTGATATGTATTTTCATTCCTCCTTGCTATTTTGAAAAATCTCTTCTTATAATAGACATGAATCCATGGTCCATAAGAGTTTGTTTCTTCATTATTCTCCACTCCTCCTGAAATAGAATTTGCTTATTTTACTAGGTCTGTTGCACTAGTCCGATTAGCAACTTTGTCTTCTTTGTCTTCCTGGCTAACTGGAGGCTTTGATATTGTTTTTCCTTCCCTTCCACCTTTACAATTTGGCTATGTATGACCTATTTTTCCACAATTGAAGTAGAACAAAGAGATCTTCTCATATTCAATATTTTGAAAGAACTTTCCCAGAGAACCTTCAATCCAAACTCCTAGCGGCATTTGAGCATCAAGATTCATTCTAACACAAACTTTAGAAAATTCCCTCTTGCCCTAGTTAAACATATTTCCATCTAAATATAGAGGCGTTCCAACCTTTGCAGCAATTCGGGTGATGTTAATTTCATCCCAACAGTTTAGGAGAAGGTGTGGTAGACAAATCCATATGGGTGAAAATAAACCTTTCATCGTAGCAAGAGAAACGTTTGGCTTCCAGCTATCCATTCCAATTATGTGATTACCTACAAACCACGGTCCACCACTCAAGACTTCATCCTTTACTTCCTGTCAATGAAACAAACACAGGTACCTGTCAGCACCCATACTGGTTAAGTGAAAATTCCCTAAATTCCTTCCATTGCTTCCTCAATTATTAAGCTTCACCTCTAGTTCAAGTTGAAGATGTAAAACTTGGGTTATTTATGTTTTTGGCACCTATAGGATACTAGTCAAAGGCAGTTTCACTATTTTATTCATCAAAGAATCATCAAGTTTTACATCATTCTCTAGACTTTTGATGGTAGAAGAAAGAAATATAATGGATTAATTTATAATATTGACTCAGAGTTGAAGTTATTTCAACTACTAATTCAATTATAATATCCTAAGATCATGAGTTTAGAGTTATGTTCTTCATATACTTCTTAAGATTTTCAAAGGTAGATGTGACTTAAACATCTTTACTAGTTACTTTGACCTTATCTTCATTTTTTTCTACATCTAAATATATTATAAACTTTAGCTTTTCAATAATATTCTTATAATCAATAACCTGTTGATTTTTCTCAGATTCATATGATTCATCTCCTAACTGGACTCCAAATTGATATGTATTATGGGCATCTTTATTTCCATATGCTTTTCTCTTTCACTTATGTTTTCCTTCATATTTCTATCCTCTATCACTTCCTTGAGCTTTTTGAGCCGTTCTACCCCTCTTTGTACAGGAGGGGTAGGATGCCAACAAATATTTCTTTCAAGGATGGAATGCTCTTCTTTTTTCTTTTTCTTCTTATTCTTATTCTTTATTTTATCTTTCTTCTTTTTTTTTCTTCAACTAATTTGATGTTTTTGGAGAAGACTTTCTACTACTTATATAAATATTAAGTAATATATTTATAGATTAAGACTTTGCAAATCAATATTGGGTGCAAGTCTCATTTAATATAATGTTTAATACAATCAAAACAATATTTGATATAGTAATGAAGGGTAAACAACACCATCCTATATTTATAAAGCCAGGGTCTACCCATGAGAGTATTAAAAAAAGTTTCCAAATTTATGAAATTAAATTTGACTTTGATTTTGATGTCTCCTATTTCTAAAAGGAGGGTAATAGAGGCCAAGGCCCTCTCACCTTAATCATTGAATCCTCATAACATCATCTTATTATAACTGAGTTTGTAAGTATCCACCCTTAGATAAGTAAGAGTTCTAAGAGCCATAATGTTGATTTATTCACCCAAAACTATATGGACATGTGATTGTTAAAAAATTTCCATTTACAAAGATATATAATTGACGGCAATGATTGGTTATTTCCAATAACAAGTCCTCAACAAAAAAGTTAATCTTAGAATCTCTTTGATGTATAAGGTTTCCTTATGTTGTACTGATTTTAACCATGACATCCAATTTTTTGGATATGGAAGAGCTTTCATTATAGACTCTCATTTCCTCTTATAAGAACAGTGCATAGTAAATTCTCAATTTTGTGGGCAATTTCTTGAGACAAGCTAGCATGTAATAATCAACCATTGGAACTACATGATCTACTACATCTTGAGACTATGTAAGTTGAGAAGGTATTGAAGTTTCTGGATTATCCATGATCTATTTTATGTTAACCCTGGAAAAAATCCACTGCAATAGAATTTTAACACTATGAAGATTGGCTTTTATTACTTCTTTAAGTGAAGAGGTAGAAGAATTATCTACATGTGTATCAAGTACTTTTAAATTTTCCTCTAGCAAACTATCAGAATATGACAATTCTACTTCAATGTTGAGAGGAGTCCCATGAATATCAAGAATAGGGACATCACTAATAAAAAAAGTATCCAAGTGATTCTTTATGTTCATTGAGGTTTATTCTTTCACTTTTTAGAATTGTTATCATTTTTATTTTGTGGGCCATTTACAACATTTTCACTAGTGATAAAAAGTTATACATAGAATCTTTCTCCAATTAAGGTTTTATCCCAAGAGGGACAAAAAAATCATACAAAGTAAGAGACATATTTGATTTAGATCCCCCATTCACCTAAATTATAATTTTACTATCTATATTTTTATTCTTGATATCCTCTTTTTTTACTCTAATAACTTGGTAGTCTGGGATTTCCTTATGTTCTTGAGTGAGAGTCATATTGAGGTATTCTTCAAGAACTATTATATCAACTTAGATAAGATTCTGAGCTCTCTAATATACTTGAAGTGAAGAATAAATGATATTATTTAATCTTCTTTTTGATGAATAAGATAAAGTTATTTTCCATCCCTCATTGGAATTTACAATAAAAGAATGATTAGAGGGCTCACCAGACAAGCGCTTAATTAATCCTTACCTCAAGTCTACCAAGTACTCATTAGGAATCACCATAGTTCCTAATTTTATGCTCCTTTTAAGCCATTCCTTGAAAGTGATGTTATTGTTAAGCTCAAGACCCAACATATAGTGACAAGATAAACAATTTGAGTGTCCCAACTTTTCCTCTTCTTTTGACCTCATAGGGTCATGTAATTTAAAGTCGTGCTTCTTTCATAGGTTCTTGAATGTTTATTTTATTATTTCCCTTTTAAATGAGTACACTTTATTGATATAGGTTTCAAACTTCCCTCTATTATCTTTTGGAGTTTTTTTTTTTTAAAACATACAAATTACATTAATTAAGAGAACCTAGTACAAAATACCAAAATGAAGAAATTCTACCACATTCCTCCTTTAACAATGAAATAAAAGAAGGAGGAATATTATTACAACTAATATCATTCCAAAAGATATCATTAAAAATAGTAAGGTTAGCACACAATTTGGCTAACTTATTACAATTCCTATTTTCAAAATGAAATAAGACTTGTTTAAAATCCTTTAAAAAAGAGAACCCTTCCTCCCAAATATTGTATTTCATCAAATTGCCTTTTCCAATAGAACCATGAAGAAACATGATAATATTATTATTATCACTTTCAATTATAATTCCTTTAGCTTCATACATCCACTTTTGCATCTCTTTCTTCAAAGAATTGATTGCCAATAAATCCAGCTGAACAATGTCCCAATGTATGCATGATAAACCAAATTCCAACAAGAATCTACCTTTGTAATATCTGAAAATACCTCTAATTCCTACTTTTTCAATCTCAATAAAGAAGCATCAATGTTAGTTTTAATACATTCATGAGGAGGAGGATGCCAAAAAATTTTAAACAATGGTGAAGGCTAATTAACACCCTAGTTATCAGAAATAGAATTAACATGAGAAGAAATAGCATAACTAATAACAATAGAAACTTTACTAGAAAAGAAATATTCAATATCTCCATGTTTAACTTGATTCCTACTTTTCCATGACAAGAACACTATTGTATTATACATATTTGCAATCCCACAATTGAAATTTGCCAATCTTTCAAAACACTTATATTGAATATCGAGGGAACTAAAAACAAAAGTTAGAAATCCCAAAGAATTATGAATATCAAATACCTGTATAAGCTTAATTCATTCAACTACTATATGCTCCATTGGTTCCAATGAATGGCATCCTCTTAGACAAGAATTATTATCAGATAATCTTCTATACATAAGGAAGTCATTAGTTGGAATGGCACCTTTTATTAACCTCCACAATAAAAAAATCAACTTTTGGTTTCAATTTGATTTTCTTTATCCACTTCTATGAGTAGTCTTCCATCTCCTCTTCCAATGAGGCTTAAATAGCTAATGCAGCTATAAATTTACTAGATATTTTTTATTTGAGGTCCATTTGGTATGATAATAATGCAGGAAAATTTTCAATTTGTTGATTAAGCTTGACCAATTCTTCACCATATAATTTATTTAGGTCTATCATATCCAAATGGCTACTCAAAATTAGTTTATCAGTTGTGATATCAGAATCTTCAATTTCATCAACAAATGTAGACAATTGATCAATCCTTTTATCAAGAATCAATACATTTTTAAAGATTTTAATAGATATTCCTGTAGCAACATTCCACCTAACAATTGCTTCAAGAAACTTTGCACAATGAAGAATAATTTTCCAAGTATAAGAACATCCTTTCTTCATATCAGAATTCCAAATATATTTCACATATTTAGCAATTAGATTTTTATTGAGTAGAGAATCTAGTTTATTGATAAAATTTCAAGCAAATCTCGTATATAGAGGACCAACATAGAAAACAACTGAATGAATTTAATGGCCTCCTCTATTCCTTTCTTTACAAATAACCTCCCATGATAAATAATTAATACCTTATTTCCCATTTTTATTATGCCAAATAAAGTTCCTGCACATTTTATCAAAATCATTCAATAATCCCATAGGAACTAATGAATGAGTAGATAAAAAGATAGGAAGGGAAAAATCCATTTTTATAAGAATAAATCTGCCAGCTAAAGAAATAAATTTGTTTCCCCACATATTCATTTTTTTCGATGCCTTCTCCATCATATTTTGAAAATCTGAAATGGCAAGCCTTCTCAAAGAAATCTTTACACCAATATAACTCATTTCATTTACACACTTGAATCCCAAAAATTGAGAACACATTTTTTTCTTCCTCTTCTTAACTGACCTGCTAAATAGAATAATGGATTTATCCATATTTAACTTTTACTCCAGCAAATTGCAATAATCATTAATAATTTTCTTCACCATTTGTAAACTTCTTTTATTAGCTTCAAAGAATAGTAGAATGTTATCTGCATATAGCAAATGAGAAATCCTTTATACATTAGGAGCAAATTTGATCCCAAGAACCCCCACCTCTTTAGAAGAATGCATTGATAGTAGTTGCGAGCGCAATATAAATAAATAAGGAGACATTGGATAGCCTTATTTAAATTTGCTACTCGCTTCAATTCAATTACAATTAATACCATTAACCATGATAGATAACCTAGGATCCACAACACACTCCATTATAAGATTAGAACATCTTGTTAGAAATTTGAAATACTCCAAGACTTGACTTAAGGTAGACCAACCCATACTATAATACACTTGCTCCATATCAATTCTTAAAGCTAAGAAACTTTTTTAGATTTAGAAAATATGAGTTTATGAAAAACTTCCTTAGCAAGTAAAATATGATCTGATAAAGAACGAACTTTAACAAATTCAGCTTGGTCTTTAATGATAATTATTAGAAAAATAAATGCCATTTTGTTCAACAACATTTTAGTAGTAATCTTGTATATATTCTTACAAAGACTTATGGGCCTATAATTAGAAGGGAACAAAGGATTTTGTACATTAGGAATAAGGATAATTATAGTGTCCATCCAATCATTACACATTTTTCCAGAAGAAAAAAAAATATTAATAGCCTTCTAGACATTTTCTTCAATAACGCTCCAATAAGCTTTAATAGTGGAATAAGTGATACCATGAACTCCAAGTGATTTGAATTTTCACAAATTCTCAACCACTTAGACAAGTTCCTCCTTCAAAAAATATGTTTCCTATAATAATCTATTAACCGCATTAAGCGCATTTAAGGGAGGCGACCATCCATAAAGGATACAGTTCATATTTCTCCATTTATCCATGAAAAAATTAAATAAAGACCCTTAAATATCATTTTGATTTTCAATAAATGTACCATTACAATAATTAATATGATTGATCTGATTTCCATTTCTCCTAGCTCTTGCAAAAGCATGAAAAAACTTGGAATTCGTATTTCCCACTTCCATCCATTTAACTTTTACCCCTTGTCTCCGCCAAGTGTTCAACCAAGCTTAAGTAGAATTCAACTTGTTTACCTTTGATCTAAGTTAAAATAATATATGTTTAAATAGACCATTACAAGAAGATTCCTCCATTTGTAATTTTAAAATTTCATTGTTAAGACGTTCCTTCACCTTCATAAGATCCTTGAGTTTTGATTTACTCCAAAAATAAATAGCTTTCAAAGATCTTATGAATTTGAAGTTGAGAATTTGAGCATCATCACCCGTTGATTTCAAAACAAGTGCATAAGAAGCCTGAAAAGAAGCCCATACATATTCAAATCTATTGACCTTTCTTGGTGGAATTTAGAATGCATAATATCCAATATAATTAGACAGTGATATGAAGAAACTCTAGGCAAATTATGTATTTATAAACTCTTTTGGAGTTTGATAGGTTCACGGTTTATACTATTCATTACATTAAAACTTCTAACATTTTCAGTATTGTGCTGGATGTGAACGATGGATTATGCACTTGAATATCCATGAGTTTCTTACCCTTATCTGGTGGTAAAATTGACCTAGATTTCTTCTCTAAGACTTTTTAGTGTTTTAGCTTTTTAATGTTAGGAGAGGATTAATCTTTTAAGGACAACTGTGAAGCTTCTTATTGAATATTTTAGGCTATACTTATGATATTTTTTAACATTTTAATCATTAAACACTAATGTAAGAAAGCTACCAACCTATGAATATTCTTAAGGAGGATTTCCATCACATGCGCCCTATAACTCAGGTTCACACTTCATGCTAAAATTCATCCAATGAAGGATAAAATCTACTTAAGATTCTCCTATTTTCTACTTTTTAACTGTAAGATGCTTGATTGTAACATGATGTCAAGCTCCAACAAAACTTTTTTATGAACAATTTTCTTAACTATGAGAAGTTATAGACTAACCAAATTGGCAACTTTACATACCAATTAAAAGCAACCCTAACAAGATACAAATGAATTTCCAGAATGATGACGTATTATTAACACCAACATTGCAACAACTAGTCCTAAACTATGCTAATTTGCTACTTCCAATTACTAGCACCATTAAATTTTCTAATTGCATATGGAACAAATCATTTTGGATATGGTACTAAGCCTTATTCCTTTAGATAGAGTTTACCCTTTAGAAAAATGAAGTACTTTAGGATTATGCCAACACTTCTATAATTGTTGTCCTACCATTTGTCTGATATCTACTAGTGGCATAGAATCCCTTTCTTATTTTATCCTTCTATCTTTTTTTATCTTTTATAATATCTTTCCTTTTATTTAATACATGAACAAACTAAGGTTGAGGTGACTCAACCTATGCTTGTGGTGGTGGAGATTATTGATTTTGTAAAATGGTTATAGCGACTATCATCTCTTCTATCTTTTTCTCCATCCTCATCATTTATTCATACTTTTAATTTAATTAGCCTATGAGACATTGGGTTATGTTTGGTGGAACACTCTCCCCAACCTCAACATCTAATAAGTTAGCTTTCATAATCGTCTCTCTTTATAAAAACCCTCTGGTGTCCATCATGCAAATCTATATAGATATATCAAAATTATCTCATTCCATTTTAAATTTGGTCGCTTTTTTTTTCAACTATTTTATACTATTCCTTAGTTCAATAGACTATAGTCTTACTCCAATCAAATTTAAGTAATCTATTTATACTTAAGTTTAAATTTAGTTGACCCTATGTTGACTTATGGCTTGTTAAGGATAATTTTAGATATTCTTGGAGGTGTTTAATAATTAATAAACTTTAGGCCCCACTTTTTGACCTTATCGAAGTCATTGATCACCCTAGGGTTGGCCATGCTCATTCTTATAATTTCTTAAAACACACATAGTCTTGTACATAGAAAGCCTATGCAATCACACCTATTCCATAACATTATACACTTTATTCTTAACTTGTATATTAGAAGTTGAAAATGAATCTCCATCCACTTACTTTATACCTTTTACACTACCTTTTTCCTTAGCTTAAGATTTAGGACTGGGTGGTTGGCTACACAATCTACTTATTCCTTGAAACCCTATATTTCATGGCAAATGTTTGAGGATCATTATGTCTCACTTTTAGGTGGGGCATGTTAATTATTTTTGGGATCTTTATAACACTTAGTGATTAAATTTCTAAATTAAAAAAGGTTTAATAAATTCATATAAATTATTAATAACTTAAATTCAAATAAAGCTGTGTAAATTAATTTAAATATTATTCAATCAATTCCATAACTTGAACATCACTATTTAGTTGGGCTAACACCATCTAGCTTAATACACACTAGATGATGTGATAGGTAGATTCCCAAGTCTAAGGTGTAGTTAAAATATTTTTATGCATAGCTTGATATAATGTGATGATTTGCCATAATGTTTTGCTTGTCCATTTTTCTATTATTTGTATGATGTTGTAAGTACTTATTATTAAATGATTAAGATTAAGATTTATTACATGTAGCTAGCCATGGCTAGAAGGGGCTACTAAATTTGTGAATTATGTGACTTATTCTACTTGTAAGTGCTATCATGATATGATAGAGCCTTGAGTAAGCATTGATGTGGGAGTTGTGTCTCTATGAAAAAACACAAGGATTTAAATATATTATAGTCAATAATAGTATGTCAAAAGAAAGTTTAATTTTTCTAAGGTACAAATCTTGTTTAGAATGCAAGTGCACATTATCATATCAAGTAATAAAATTATTAATAGAGTTTCAATCCCATGTGGAACACCTAAAAATGTCCTACATTCACTTTACTACTACTAACTAGACTCCTATATTTATTTAGTAAGCTAATTACAAGGTGTTGGCAGTTTTAAAAGTAAAAAACTTCAAATGTAGAAATAAAGGTTTTCTAATATTTATAAAATATTAAACTATGAATCATCAAATGAACATAATTACACTAGAGAGGGTTATTTTCTATGGTTGTTTTGGATCAGAGCAATTGTGCTCCCCATCTCGGTCAAGCTCGTCAGAGCATAAGCTATGTCGACCCTCACTAATTATAGTTAAGCTATCTTCACAAGATCCCATAATCCTAACAACCATATGTTTATGTTATGGCCAGAATATGTTTTAATTTATTTAGTTCTTCTTCTATTCGTCCATTAAGACACTAAATCATACCATATTTTTAAATTATGTACAACCTATACATAAACCAATTGATGTGTAGAGAAAATAAAAATAACATGGATATAAAAAAACATTAGACCCTATTTCTAAGTGATACATACCTTTTAATTTATCACAGATTAAAAAAAGTTGATTAGTTACACATTGAGGCATTAAAACTCATAACAAACATTTTATTATACTAACTAGTTCACAAGTACAAACACATGATACAAATTAAAACACATGAAAGTAAAGTTCAAAAATGACCCTAAAATAATACTACAATCATTTCTTTTTCTCCACTTCAATGCATGACTCAGGTATAATAAAAATAAGCTACATATTCCCCTATACAACTCTCATACACTCTTAAAATAACACAACAAATGACCCCCTTCAAGTTTTCAACCTTCTACCCCAAGGAATAAGGTGGCTACTTATAGTTTTTATTTTTTTCCAAACTTTCACTATGGCACTATCTTAGTTTCATTGCGGTCTTACTAAATTGGTGCATCAATTTTTGAATAGTTGCTTTAGTTCACTAGTCTAATCTACTTATGCTATGACAGTGGTAATTTAATGCTATGTCACTTTAATTTGGTTCTGGTATGGTGATTGGATAGTGCGTTTATGTTAATATCTTCAATACATTTTTGGTAAGCTCTCCAATATAGTGCTTAGATATGGCGCTGCAACCTTGTACTAATTTCTTGTAATGTTGCACAGCGAAGTTAGTTCAATTTTCTATTTTTTTATAATTTCTTGCATAAAATAGAAGAATTTCAAGCACAAAATAATATAATCATAGGTAAATAATATCACAATTTTATCTTATCAAGCATAGCCAAGAGAGGCTTCAAATATAACTTGGCCTTGTGTGATTATATGGTTGGTTCCTTATTGTGTTGAATTGTTTTTGTAAATTTAATTTTTACTCATGTACGTGTTAGATTAGAAAAGCTATTTAGATATGTGGGTTATTTTAGAAGTTTGAAAGCCAAGTGATGATGTATATAAGGACATTTTAATTCCCACAAATAATTTCTTTAATGTGTAGTTTCTAGGTTAAGTTATAATTATGGTATAGCTCAGCTACCCTTTTCTCTTTTTCCTATGGTAAATTGTAGATCAAGAAAGTTCGTTAGGGATGTTAAGCCCTTATGAACTAGCCTAAGACTAACCAAGAGGGGGGGGGGGGAGGGGGGATTTGGTATTTTAAAATTTATTTAGATCAAAACATAATCATAAAACTCAAACCAAAATCACCATAATGAAAATCAAAGTACGAAAAAATAAAAACGGAAAGCAGTAGTAAAAGGACATAAAAATTTATAGTGGTTCGGTCAACTCAACCTACATCCACTCCCCGAAGGCACCCTCCAAGTATTGCACTAAACACCGTGACTCTCCTTTTGCTCCCACAGCAAGACAGAGAAGCCCTCACTAAAACTCCTTTCTGCCGACCCCGGTGAGGCAGAGAACCCAACTCCTTTTGCTTCCTCCTGAAGGTGGAAGAGAACCTTGATCGATTGCTGAAGAAGACCTCTCTCAACCCTCCAAGGACAAGAGACTCTAGTGGAAGAAGAAGAAGTGGAACAATGCTTGGAGCAACCCTTGTGAAACTCCCTCACAAGCTCCCCCTCTCAAAATCCTCTCTCTCTCTCCCTCTCTTTCCCTCTTCTCTAGGCTTTCGCAGGTCAAGACAGTAGCAAAAGATTACTTCTAAGGTAGAGCAAGAGTTTTTAAATAGAAGAGCTTCATAATAGCTCTTATTTTATACAAACTGACTTTATCATCTAGGCCGGTAGGGGTATTGATCTGGCTGATCAGCATAAACGTCGCTTAATCAGCCTGGTCAGTTTGGGATGATTAGACAATTTTTGGTCATTTCGTCTAGACCGATAGTATATCGTCCTAGATGATTAGTTCAAATTCAAGGAAAATCATCCTGAACATCGCCCTGAATAGAATTTAGCCGATGTCAATCATCCATGGCATTGTCCCGGGCGATGTTGCGATCGGCACAGCTATGTGATCGTGCAATCAGCCTTAATTGCTTTTGTTAATCACCTGATCAATTTAGGTATAATTGTACTACATCTTCCAGGCTGATGTCCTAGATGATGTCCAAAAATAACTAATGCCTAATAGATCTACCGGTTGATTCTTTCTTATTTGAGCCTATCATCCCGGCCGATACCATATCATCAAGGCCGATCGGCTTAATGACGACTGCCTTAACCATGATGCCTTAATATGGGTTTCTATTTTTGAACCGATCATCCAGGCCAATATAAATATCATCCCATATGATGTTACCAAAAATAGTAAACTCTAAGAAATAGTCAGAAATTCTCCCAAGGTGTGTGTGCAAGGTTACTTAGCATTAGGAGCCACATCTTTTATATTAGACTCAAGAAAAGGAAAAATGTACAAAGTGACTCAGACCTAGTCTACCTAATCTTGAGCTGGTTCCAATTACCGTCTGATCTTGTGGACCTGAAATGTTAGTAGGTAAGGTAATCATAGAGAAATAAGAGTGTTTGCTATCATCAAAATCATAATCCATGAAAACAAATTTGCAACAATCTCACCCTTTTTGATAATGTCAAACACACAACGAACAATTCTAACTAGTTAAGACAACAGTGTACTAGAAATAGTGCAAACATAGAGAACATGAAATATCAGAACAGAACAGTACAAGTACAAACATACTACTCCCCCTTTTGATATCTTAAAAAGGAGGAGACAAACAAAAATAATGCAAAAACTAAATAGTAGAAGTAAAATAAAAACTAATCAACAGAAAAATAGAAACAAACTAAAAGAAAATAGTAAAATGATGGGCTCTAATCATCTAAAGGAGGAGGTGGCGGTGGAGGTTGCTGAAAGTAGCTAGTAAGTGTAGCAAACTATGCACCAAATCAGGCTATGTCCTGGTCGTGCTGCTGCTACTGGTGAGCAACATAAGCGTCAAAATGGCCTAAGTCCTCTGTATGGTGCTGCTCGTAGAAGGCTATGTCCTCAGCATGTTGCTACTCCTATACAGCAACGTAAGTGTCGAATCAGGCCTCCCACTGGTCAAAGCGCTCCACCAACTTATCCAACTGAGAGTGCTGGCGGAGCAGAACAGGTGCAGTAATAGGTGCAGGAGCCTCCTCCTCCCCTGCCTGAGCTTCCCCATCACCTGGGTGGAGACGAGTACTATGAAGAGTTTGAAAGGAAATGTTAGAGTAGAAAGCAATTTGGAGGTTTGGTGGAGCAGGATATTAGAGGTTATACTTTGATTATAAGACATATGAAATGATATGTCCTAGGGCTAGATTTGGTTTCTTCCTATATCCTGGATTGCAAATGGTAGTAAGATGGTCGATGTAGTGAAAGATCTGGTCGGTAGCATTGAAAGGTGGTGAGTGAAAGAAGGGGAGTGATGTGAATACGATCACTAGCATTAGGAATTATTGAAGTGCGAAGGACATGCTGGACGGTCCTAGCATCCTTGAGCATGGTGCTAGTGTCGCCCATATGAAACTAAGCATTTGAGTTATGAAGAAAATGATTGGTTGGAGCCCAATTAAAATTAGGATCAGAACACAGGGTGTGATGTTTATCCCCTGTGGTGGAAAGCTGCAAAATCTCTGCACAATCCTGATATGTGATCTCGACAGGGCGTCGATTCACATATGAGGCAATAGAGGTAAAAGAAGAATTAATGCAAAGACTTGCAAAGAACTCATAGAGTAATTCAGAATTGAATGGGATAGCAAGAGTCAGAAGAAAGCATAAGGTGGTATGGAAAAATAAGTCTAGTACCGAATAAGAGAGAAAATTTGGATTGACTATCCGGGAGACTGTGATTCTAGCCTCCTTGTAGTGCTAGTAGGCAGCTTGATCATTCGCCTCCAGGAAATGAGGGTCCAGAGTGGCCCTCGAGGAACTTTCGAATGAGTGACGAGAGCGCTTTCCTCCAGCCACTTTTATAAAATAGTAAGAAAATAGAGAACAGGAAGCAAAGATAAGAATTTGGTGTGAAGAAAATGGTTGGAAGGGCTCAGTTTATAAAGAATCGACCAGATCGGCCAAGCTGATCGCAGTATCATCCAGGCCGATCTGGTTCAATAATTGCATATATGCCGATTGGTCAAAAAGGCAGTGCGATCGTCCGGGCCGATCAGATATCGGCCTGGATTATTAGACACATGCAATTGTCCTGAGGAGTCAGGCCGGATGATCATTGATAAAGTAGATCATTTGGGTCAATTTGGTGGATCGTCCAGGATGATGTCCAATAATGGATCATACCGGTTGAATTTAAAATATTTAAATCATGTGCCACGTGTATCAGCCAGGCCGAACAGGTGGATCGTTCGAGTTGATTGTCCAAAAATGGATTGTCCCAGCTAATTTTTAAGATTTTAAACGTATATCCACATGTATTATCGAGGACAAACATGTGGATTGGTTAGGCCAACTTTGCATAAAGAGGAGAACATCATCTGGACAAAAAAATGGATTAGCCAGGCAGATAAAACATGATTAAAGTGGAAGACGATCCAATTGTCCAGGCCGATAATGGATCATCCAGGATGATTAGAAACAAAAAATCAAATCAGTCGGTAGAGAGGAGTTTTCAGAGTTAAGTGATTGGGTCATCCTGGCTGATAGGGGTATCGGCCGGGACGATGTGAAAAAATTGAGAATTACAGGATGGATGAAAATGATCAGAGAAGGCCCAAAAAGCATCAAAATCAAGTGAAAATAATAAAAATATGATACGAAAAAGACATAAACACAAGCAAAAAATAAGGATTTTTTTATTTTAATAATGGTATGAACATAATAGAAAATTCCAGGTGATTGAATTTTTGGGACTTTATTAGACCAATGTGTAAGCATCGATGAAATCAGAAAAAAGGTAGAATATCCGATCCTGCTAACCCTTGCTCAGACTTCTATTAGGGCAAAATCATCTTTTAAAAATAAGAGGCCAAACTCAGAATAAATCAATTGGATAAGAAAAAGATTCATTCAAAACTCGGTTCCAAAAAAATATCTTATAGAATAATATACCAAAGTGATTTATCACAATCATGAAATTTGAAATCAAGCATTTGAAAATATCAAGTGACACACAAATTCTTCTAAGATTTAAAAGTTTTTGAAAGAGAGGGAAGCTTTTCTTTTTTTGGGCTCATTTTATGCCTCTTGTCAATTTGATTGGCGCACTTTGCGCTTCTTTTGATTTTTGATACACTTTTTATATTTTTTAATTTTTGGCGATCATTGCGCATCTTTTGTTTTAGTGTCATTGGCCATTTTTTTTCAAGCTATATCTCTTTTCAAAAAACTCTTAAATTTTCTTAGTTGTGAGTATATCTTCTAGATATTAGAGAAGAAAAAACTCACTCTCTAATAAAGAGAAGAACAAATCATAAAACATAATCAAATTCATATGATAAATGCAACAATAATATTTCAAAGAACTTGAAAGTAATATAAAGACTTTTAAATATTATATATATAAGGTCGATTACTGTAGCAAGGTAGAAAAGATCTTAATTGCAAAGTCCAGTTGTTAATTTGAGATAGACTTATGTTTAGAAAAGAAAATTACACCACTAAAAGAGGTTAGAGGGAGGGAAATAATCACCAGTTTTTCTCCCTTTAACTGATTTAAGGATGTTTAGACATTGATTATTCAAATTCCAAAAACTAAAAACCAATAAAAAATATCATTTCAAAACAAAACATTAGAGATGAACCAACTAGAAAATCAACAAACATAAAAAAGGAAAACAATAATAGAGTAGTAAACAAGAAATCCAGATTTTATTAAGTAGCAAGTTTAAGCAATTATGAGCCACGAGCCTCTATTGTCCAAGCTCTCACGAGGTCTTTGGTGAGAGCACACCTATAAGAATCATCAACCATCAGATTTAGGAATCCAAACAGGTTTGGGTCCCTCCTTATGAAAAGAAGAATGCGATGCATAAGTATTACGTTGTGAATTATGCAATTTTGGTCTCCACACCCAATGTATACTATGGTGAATGGTGTAAGTGTGTGATATATGTCCTAACATGCCACATAAAAATATCTAACATAAGGAAAAGGATTTCTTTATCGGTTCAGGTTATAATGCCTCTTCCTAGGTTTTGGCTTTAAATCAGATGTGGGTGTCATCCAACTTTTCTAAAGTGCATTTAATTCAGCTTTAAATCACAAGTTTGCACTTTCTAAAGCAGCATTATCAACTCTTAAATTGTGCTCCCTCTATTTAGATTTATCAATGTGTGTCTTAAAATCAAATTCAAGTGAGGTATAGGATGCTTTTAATGAATCATGTTTAATAACTAATTCAGAGTATTTTTTATTGAATTCATTAAACTCATCAAGCAAAGACATGTGATTACTATCAATTTGGAGGTGATCCTTACTCAAAATTTCATGCTCTTTTTGTGAATTCAAAAACTCCAATTTCAAACTAGCATGAGTTTTCTATATTATGCATGAATTTTCTCACATATTTTAATCAATTGGTCATAGGTTGGTTCAAATACCTCTTATTGGTCACTTTAACCAAGATGATCATCTGCCATTAAGCATAAGTTTGTGGTTTCTTCCTCTGCCTCAGTCTTAGAGGAGTCAGATGTAGATTCCACCCAGAATGCCTTTTGGACTCGCTTCTTATCCTTCCTGACCTTAGGTTTCTCCCACTATTTTCTTTGCTTGAGTGATCCTTATGTGTGGGACAATCAGCTTTGACATGCCTAGGCTTCCTACATTCAAAACAAACAACATCAGAAGAACCTTTAAAATTTTTGCTATCCTTACCTTTTTTCCAACTCTGATGATGCTTGTGGCTTTTCCTTAAAAAGTTTTTGAACTGCCTAGTGATGAAGGCAACTTCATCTCTTTTAGACCCGGAAGAATTTGTATTTATTTCATTGGCCTTCAGTGCTATAGTATTCTCCTTCTTTTTCTCACATGTATCCAGATTTCTTTGATTCACTCATTGCTCGTAAGCAATGAGTGATCCAAGAAGTTATCAATTGAGTAAGTGTTCAAACCTTTGGATTCAGCAGTTGTAGTAGTGTTAGCATCAAAAGAAGAAGACAAACATCTCAAAATTTTATTAACCTTTTCAAAATTTGTGAGTTCTCTTCCTAAAGCATACAATGATATAACAATTTGAGTAAATCTCATATACATATCAAAAATTGATTCATGAGGTTTCATACAAAAAAGTTTGTAATCATGCAAAAGAATATTCAAACGAGATTGCTTAACTTCATTAGTTTCTTCATAAGTAATACACAAGTTTTCCCAAATTTCTTTACTAGTTGTGCAAGTTGAAATACACATATAATCTTCAAATTTTAAAGCACAAAAAAATAATTCAAACATTTTGCATTTAGTTGTGCTAAATTTCTATCATCATAGTTCATTTAGTAAAAGGAAGTGGAACAATAATGCCTGTAAGTTTACCAGTTGGAGGTGTATAACCATCTTTAACAAGCATCCACATGCGATAGTCAATCAATTATAAAAATATAAACATGTGAGTTTTCCAAAAATCAAAAGGGATATTATAAAATAAAGGTAGTCGGGTAATAGAATACCCTTCCGCAATATTATGATTACCATTGTTAGCCATGGATCAAAATTAAAAACATTTTCAAACTTTGTTTTTATGAACCCCGTTCTGATACCACCTAAAAGTTTGTTTGGGATGTTAAGCCCTTATGAACTAGCTTAAGACTAAACAAGAGGGGGTTGAATTAGTATTTGAAAAATTATTTAGATCAAACATAATCACAAAACTCAAACCAAAATCACCACAATTAATATTTAGGTGACTATGGAAAGAAGTGGGGTTATGTTAACACAATACCCAGCTTTGGGTATAATTGAGGTTCTTAGGATATGCTGAATGACTTAGGCATTCTTATTTAAGGTGTTGACTAGTTCTTGATGTTTATTTATTAGCACATTCCTAATGATCTAGTTGACAAAAGTTCAATCAAAGTTAGTTGTAGAATGGATTGTTCATAAGGACCTTCAAAAGAAAGACTAATATGTTCTCCCAAATACTCATTATGATCTTTATGGTTTGGCAGCAAACAAAGGAAGTCTTGACAGAGTTTTCCAAATATAGCTTAAGGTTGGATAAGAACTCATAAAGAACTTTAGAGTTGAGGAAAAAAGCCATTGTAATGTGAAATTGAAGAGTAGTGAAGGCAAAGATATTCATCACCTTGATGTTAAGGGCTTACTTATTTAACATTCTAAAAGGTGTTATTTTTTCCACCTTGTACTTGTAATAGGTATCATCATTCCTTACAAATAGGAATGATTATTAAAGAAATGAGAGGAGGAACTCCCTTGACTCATTCTATCGCATTTGCTTCTACCAGCCATGGGACAAGAAGGTTTGAAGGGTATGGGTTAGAGGGAGTAATGGGTTGAGTGAATTAAAATATTCAAATCCTTCCAATTTATGGAATTTGGCATATTATATAAAATGATCAATGTTTATATAGTATGATAAGAGAAATTAATTCATGTTGATGAGTTGTTAGAAAAAGTGATCAAATCGTACAGTACGATCGAGTATCATATTAGATGATCTTAAAGAATTGCGTTTATCCGAGGAGTCATACGTATGACATTTAACAAAAGGCATCATACAATATGATTATATGCTCATACACTACAAAACATAATTATTATCATATCGTCTGAATTGAATTCATCCAAATCCAGTTTGACATGTGTATCGTACAGTATGAAGAGAGGTATCATACCATATAATTGGAAATAATTTCATACAAAATGAATTGAATTCCTCAATGGTTATTTACAAATAAATTGTATAGTATAAATATGGCTTTTTTACAGAATGATTACATAACTTTGACCAAATATGGACCATTAATTAAACTATGGGTTGTGATCCATGCATATCATAATGTACCAATTTGGATCATATAGTACAATATAAAAGAAATCTTAAGAATTTATTAGGAAGTGAGGTGTGTGTGTGTATGTGTGTGATGATCAGGAAATACCAAAAATAAACTTTTTTTTAAGAAATATAAACAACAAAATAACAATACATAAACATGCACAAGAATAAACACGTACAATGTAACACATATGAATGAATTATTACAAATGAATTTTTGATTTATCTTGAGTTAAGCATGAATGTTTATAACACCTAGTTTAGTCCTCATGGTGCTAAAGGTGTCGTAGGCTAGAGGTTTAGTGAAGACGTATGTCAATTAAACTCCTGTAGTTATATGATGCAATTTTAGATCTCCCTTGGTTATATTATCTTGTATGAAGTGGTGCTTAATGTCTATATTCTTTATACTAGAGGGTTGAATTGGGTTTCTATATATACAAATAGCACAAGTATTGTCACATGTAATTGGAATTATTCATACAGTTAGTCTAACATCCAAGAGTTTTTTCTTTAGCCATTAGACTTGAGCAACATAGCTCCTTACTATTATATATTCTTCCTTATCTCTAGAAAGGGCTATTAAGTTTTGTTTTATATTCAACCAAGGTAATAAGTATTGTCCTATACATTAGCAGGTTCCAGAAGTTCTTTTTTTACCTACTCTACATCCTGTAAAATTAGAATCTAAATATCCTATGATTTCAAAAGAAGTGTTGTGTCTAGAATACCAGATTCCTATGTTTGGAGTGCCTAAAAGGTTTATAAGGATTTCCTTATCAAAAGTCAAGTGGGATTCCTTTAGATCAGGTGAAATTTCATATAGAGACACACACTAAACATTATATAAAACATTTAAATCTTTTTATATCTACTGATTTTCTATTAGGGTCCTTGTCTAATTGCACAGTTGAGTTCATTAGAGTGTTAATTACCTCAGCATTATCCATTTCATATTTTTTAATGATTTCCTCGATGTATTTATGTTGGAAAAGGAAGGTTCAATCATCTATCTGCTTTACACTAAATCTAAGAAAGTAGCTCAGCTCTCCCATCATACTCATATCAAATTATCTTCTCATAATTTTTGAAAATTAATCACATCATTTTTTATATGAGGATCCAAACAAGATGTCATTAACATAAACTTGGAAAATGAGTAAGTCATCTCCTTCTTTCTTTAGGAAGGGGATGTCTACACTACCCTTAACAAAGCCTTTATCCAGAAGAAATGTGCTCAGCCTTTCATACCAGGCTCTAAGTGCTTTCTTTAACCCATACAAGGCCTTTTATTTGAATACATGATTTGGGAATTATGAATTTTCAAAACTTGGGGGTTTCTAAACATAAATATCCTATTGAATCAGCCCATTTAGCAAGGCACTCTTAACATCCATTTGATATAGTTTAAAACCCTTAAAATAAGAAAATGCTAGTAACACCCTAATGGCTTCTAATCTAGTTATAGGAAAAAAGGTTTCCTCAAAATCTATACCATCAATCTGGTTATATCCCTTAGCTACAAATCTTGCTTTATTCCTTACTACTATTCCATAGTCATTCAACTTATTTTTAAAAACTTACTTTGTTCTAACCACACTCTAATCCTCTAGTCTCTTGATTATTTCCCATACCTTATTTTTAACAAGTTGGTTTGGATCTTCTTGCATTACTAGGATCAATAATTAATTAGCTAGGGCTTGACCTACATTGGTGGGTTTTATTAAAGAGATAAAAGTTGAATGACTAAATTTCTTTCTAAATCCATGTCTAGTTCTAAAACCTTTAGATAGGTCTCCAAAAATAAGTTATTTAGGATGACTAGAAGAATATCTCAATTTTCTAGAAAATGATTATTTAGGTTCTACTCCATCTTTTATAATAATGGCATCTATCCCTTGAATGTCCTCCACTTCTACTTCTTCTAGTTTATATTCAGAGGTCCCATTTGATTCATCAAATACTATATTTATAGACTCTTCTACTATGAGGGTCATCATATTGAAGATTCTATCGGTCTTACCTACATATGAGTAACCTAAGAGACTTCTATATCAAACTTGGAATAAAATTTTCCTAAGGGTTATTTTCCAGTGATTAAGATGAAGCATCTACAGCCATAGATATGCAAGTCAGAGAGGTTGGTTGTCCCATCCTTAAGGAGTTCATAGGGTGTCTTATTAAGCTTGGATCTAACATTCACCCTTTTTAAAACATAATAACCTATATTCACTACTTCTACCCGAAAATACCAAGGAAGTGAATAATTAGCTAGCATTGCCCTAGCATCTTCCAATAAGATTCCTTTTTTTTCTTTTATCTATTATATTGTGTTTGGGGGGGTGGGGTTGGGGTCCTAAAGGTAGAGAAGTTGTGCTTTATTCCTATGTCTTGATAGAAGGATTCAAACTTGTCATTTTTAAACTCTCAATGATGATAACTATGAAATGTTGAGATTCACAACCTAATTTCCTTTAAATCTAGTTGTAAATTTTTAAATTCCTCAAATGACTCACTCTTATGTGCTAGGAATCTAACCTGAGTAAATCTAGTGTAGTCATCTACTATTGCAAACCTAAATGACTTTCCTTCTAGGCTAGTTGTGCTAATTGGTCTAAAAAGGTCTTTATGAAGGATTTCTACTGGCCTAAAAATGTTAGTGTCTTTGATTGAATAAAATGAAGACATAACATATTTTCCTAGTTGGCAGGCATCAAAAAGACTAACTTAGGTATGCCTCTAACTAGGTTTTTATGGGTGATATTCCTAAGATTCTTCATTCTTGCATGACATAGTATCGTATGCTATAGCCAAGATTCATTAATTATAGTTTTTAAATGCAAGGAATTTTAATTTTTAATACAATTCAAGTCTAGCACGTAAATATTGTTCAATCATTTTCCTTCCAACACAAGTTTTCCATTTAAACTTATTAAGCTTTTTTTAGAAAGAAATTTTATATCAAACCCTTTATCACATAGTTGATTAATACTTAATAATGTATAATTTATACCATCAACTAGTAAAACATTTTTAATTAGAAAGTTTTTAGAGTTGACAATTATACCGTAGCCCACCACTTTCTTAGTGGTGTTGTCCCCTAATGTCACTTTGTATCCTAACCTAATCTCTAGTGAGATGAACTACTTCATATCACCAATCATGTACCTCAAGCATCCACTGTCCAAGTACCACATGCTCTCTCTTAGTCTTTTATTTGAGCACACCTACATAGTCATTCACAAGTAATATTTGGGAACCCAAGTGAGTTTGGGCTCCACCTTATGCTTGAATGAATCAGATGAATGCATGATATGCTATGATGAATTTAGTGTATGTCTCCATACTACATGTGTCTTACGGTGGATTGTGCAAGTGCAAGTTATGTGACCTAACATGCCACAATAGTAACACCTAACACCAAGAATTGGATTTATTAACCTATGTGGGTCATTATGCCTTCTCCTATGTTTAGGTGATGCATGCTGTATTCATGGCTTATGAAATTATTCTAAGGTAGGTGGTGGTTTGTTATTCTCAAGTGCATATAGTTTTATTTCTTGAAATTAGTTTGCACTTTCAAGAAGAGATAGTTCAATTTTTAATGCATGCTCCCTACTATCAAGTTCAGTTGCGCATGTATCTAACACCTTGTATGCTTTCTCTAGTTTAATATGTGATGTTTTTAAGGAATCTTGTGCATTAGATAGGTTAATATTCTTCTTATTTAATGCATTAAATTCATTTAATAAAGTCATAAATCACTATCTAAAGTAGAATGCTCGGTAATTAAACTAGCATGCATGTTTTATAAGTTAAAGAATTCAGTGTTTTGAGTAGCATGCATCTTCTTTAACATCCTATATGAGTCATGATTTATTTTTAAAATAATTAATAATTCATCATAAGATAGCTAACATACCACATCTTAATTTGATTGATAAAGATTATCTTTAGCCAAAAGACACAAGTTTGTTACCTCTTCCTCTTCTTTTGCTTCTGATGATTTTGAAATAGAGCTAGCCCAAAAATCTTTTTTAATCTTTTTCTTACCACTCATGAACTTTAGCTTCTCTTCACCCTTCTCCTTGATCGGGTGATTCTTCATGTTGGGGCAACCAGCTTAGAGATGACATGATTTTCTGTAGTGGAAATAAACTATGTTAAAAGGAGCTTTAATATTTTTATTGCTTTTAACTTTTCTCCAATTATGTTGATAAAATCTTTGTTTTCTTTTCAAAAAACTCTTGATGGTTTTCTTGGAGTTTCTCTCTCTAATGGTTTTCTTGGAGTTTCTCTCTCTAACCTATTTCAGTTTGGATCTCCCAAGCTTTGTAGATTGAAGTAGTTAATATAGATTGTTATGTTTTGAATAGGGTGAACATTAAATCTAAATTGAATAAGACATCCTATAAACTTCTTAAAGGTAGAAAACCTACCCTCTCAATTCCATATTTCTTTGGATATAAAGTGTGAAAGTTTGTTAGGGATGTTAAGCTCTTAAGAACTAGCCCGAGGCTAACCACGAGGGGGGGGGGGGTGAATTGGTATTTTAAAAAATTTTCTTACAATCAATGAACAAAACTTAAAACTATAATTCACCATAAAGAAAATAACGTGCGAAAATTAAATGCGAAAGTAATAAAGAAAAGAACACACCAGAGGTTCTGTAAAACCTTGACCTACGTCCACTCCTTGGAGGTACCCTCCAAGTATTGCACTAAACTAAGTGTCTCTCCTTTAGCCCCCACAGCTAGGTGGAGAAGCCCTTACCAAATCACTTCCACCTTCCCTGGTGCGGCGGAGTCGCCAGGTCCTTTGACACTAAAGAGATCTTCTTCTTCTGTGAACTTCCCTCAAGACAAGCCTTTAATCTAATGATATTAAGGTGCAAGCATGTCGGAGCAACCGTGTGGATTCCCCCTACACACCCCCTTGAATCCCCCCTCATAGGATCTTCTCCCTTTCTCAGGCTTCACCCATTCCTCACTACCTTTCAAGCTTTCTCTTCAAGTTTCTCCCAAAAGAACGAAGCTACAATGGATGCCAAAGACACTTATAAAGTGCCTTGTCAAAGCTTAAATAGAAGATCTCAAAATGAGTTCATTAATGCAACTTGCTAACTTTATCGTCCCGGCAAATAGGAATATCGTCCTGGCCGATAAGTACAAATTAAGCTCAATCAGCCCAAGATGATTTGGGACAATCAGAAGAAAATTGGTTACATCGTCCAGGACGATGCAATATTATCCTGGTCGATTAGTTTAAAACTAAGTATAATCATCCTGATTATCGTCTTGAATCGAAGCTGGCCGATGGCCGATGTCAATCATCCACAACATCATCCCGCCCGATCCTGCGATCATCTCGGATGATGTGATTGAATCAATCAGCCTTTAATGCTTTCTAAAGATACCAGATTAATTTAGGCATAATATAGTTAAATCATCCTAGACGATGTGGATATTATCCTGGCCGATTTCTTAATATAAAGAATACCTAAACTGATCATGGCGGTTGATTCTTTCTTAATAGAGCCTATTATCCTGGCTGATACAAGTATCTTTTAGGCTGATCGGCTTAATGATGGCTGCCTTAATGAGGATGCCCTAGTTAGGGTTTCTACTTTTGAATCGATCATCCAAGCCAATATAAATATCATCCCAGATGATGTTACCAAAAATAGTAAACTCTAGGGAACAGTCAGAAAATCTTCCAAGGTATGTGTGTGCAAAGTTATATAGCATCAGGAGCCACACCAAATACAATAGACTCAAGAAAAGAAAAAGGGTACAAACTGACTCAGACCTAGTCTACCCAATCTTGAGCTGGTTTCAAATTGCAGTCTGATTTTGTGGACCTGAAATGTCAGTAGATAAGGCAGTCAGAGAGAAATAGGAGTGTTTGCTATCATTAAAATCATAAATCATGAAAACAGATCCGCAACAATCTCCCCCATTTTGATGATGGCCAACATTACTAGTTGAATTTGCAAAAAAGAAATCATGTTTCCTAATCTCCCCCTTACTAAAATAAAACTTTTAAAAATAGGGGAGATCAAAATTTTTTTTTTCAATTTTTGAAATAGAGAAAAAGGATACAAATACAACTATACGTTCTCCCCATTTGACATTATCAAAAAGAGAAGGGGCACGAAAGAAAATCTTTTAAAAAAATGAGAAAGTTACCTCTAAATTTTAATCAAAAGTATAGTAAGGAATGGATTCACGATGCATAATCCAGTAAAGGTAAGAGATTCAGACATTGATAATCTAAGCTCAAGTTCCTTTTAAAGGATCAAAAACTTTTTAATCTAATATCTAAATCAAGGAATAAATTAGAAAAAGAAACACTAATTTTTCCAAAACTCCTTCCATAAAACATATCTAATAGAAGATTAATGCACGAATTGTTGAATAAAAAATCATGATTTTCAAATTCAAGCATAAAAAAATATCAAGGGTTTTCTTAAGCTTTGAATAAAACAGAAATGGTAAGCATACTTCTTGTGGGCTCATTTTATGCCTCTTATCAATTTTTTGGCGCACTTTGTGCATCTTTTTCTTATGATACACTTTGTGTATCTTTCTCAATTTGGGGTCATTGTGCATCTTTTGATTTGGCATAATTAGCCAATTTTTTTTTTGATTTGACATCATTGACCAATTTTTTTTTTAGAATATGCTCCCTTTTTAAAATTTTAAAAGCAAAATTAAACCCATTCTATTGATAAATCAAACTACTTGATTAAGAAAATTATGAGATAGATTCAATAACTTGCAAAAGATTCCTATGCGATAGATAAAATGTAGGGAGTTGAAAAAGTTTAGTTTCAAAATAGAATTTAAAATATGATGAAGATTTTAAATCAAAAGTAGAATAACCTCTTTAGGAAACAGAGATTGAGAGTCAAAATCATGAGTTTTCTTCCTTTGATTTTTTTAGAGAAGTCAACCACAACTTACCTAAGAATTCAATAAAAGCAAGAGATAGACTATTCATTTTAAAAAAAGATCTTAAAAAAATGATATGTGTGTGTTAATTAGTGAAAACTATAAAAAATAACAACAAAAAACAACAAAAAAATAACACTCAAGATGAAAAAGGAAAAAAGAAAAAACAAAGAAAACACTTAAAAAAAAACTAAAACACAAAACAAAACAAATAAGTAAGGCTTTTAAACATCATCCTGCTCCTGGTCTGATGCTTTAGAAACCAGGTCTGCCCAGGAGATTTTTTGCTTTTCATTATTTGTCCTTTCTATAATTTGCTTAGCTTTGCCCTTTTCTTTTGCAAGAAGAGTTCTCAAATTAGGGCGCTTATTTATCATGTGTCTAGGCTTTCTACATCCAAAGCAAACAACGTTAGTAGAAATCTTAACATTCTTACCATTTTTACCTTTGTTCCACTTTTGTTGATGCTTATACTTTGGTGGGCTTTTTAATTTGCTTGCTAAGTCATCGCTTTCATCACCAACTAAGCCACTTTCCTCCATGTTTTCATCGTTTAGTACTATCATTTCACATGCATCCAAAAGTCTTTGACCTAAACTTTGCTCGAAGGCAATGAGTGAGCGAATCAAATTATCAATAGAATATTCATTCAAATTTTTTAATTCATAAGTAGCAACAACTTTAGCATAAAACTTATCCAGTAGACAACGAAGAATTTTATTGACTTTTTCAAAGTTTGAAAACTCCTTACCTAAAACATGCAATGATGTAACAACTTGAATAAATCTAGTACACAAGTCTAAGATCGTCTCATAAGGTTTCATGTAAAAAAGTTTATAATCATGCATTAAAAAATTCAACTTGGATTGCTTGATTTCACTAATGCTTTCATATATGGTGTGTAATTTATCCCAAATTTCCTTACCAGTAGTGACTGTTGAAACTAACATAAAGTCTTCAGAATTTAAAGTATAGAAAAAATAGTTTAAATATTTTACATTCAATTGAGCATTGATTTGTTCTTCCCTATTCCATGAATTAAAAGAAATATCAACTTTAATCCCATCTAAAAGATGTGACGATAAAGAATAATCAATTAAAATCATATGCCACATTCGAAAATCAATTGATTGCAAAAAGGTAGACATGCGAATTTTCCAAAAATCAAATGTAATATTTTCAAACAAAGATGGTCTGGTGATTGGATAACCTTCTGTAATATTACAATTAAAAAAATTAGCCATGGATCAAAAGTTCAAAAGTTTTCAAAAACTTATTTTTATGAATCCCGCTCTGATACCACTTAAAAGTTCGTTAGGGATGTTAAGCCCTTACGAACTAGCCCAATGCTAACCAAGAGGGGGGGGGGGGGGGGGGTGAATTGGTATTTTAAAAAATTTTCTTGCAATCTAAGCACAAAACTTAAAATCATAATTCACCATAAAGAAAACAACGTACGGAATTAAATGCAGAAAAAATAAAGGAAAGAACTCACCAGATTTATAGTGGTTCTATCAAACCTTGACATACATCCACTTCTTGGAGGCACCCTCCAATTGTTGCACTAAACTAAGTATCTCTCCTTTAGCCCCCACAGTTAGGCGGAGAAGCCCTTACAGACACCAAAGAGATCTTCTTCTTTTGTGAACGCCCCTCAAGAAAAGCCTTGAATCTGATTGTATTATGGTGCAAACCCATCGGAGCAACTGTGTGGAATCCCTCTCCATACTCCCTTGAGTCCCTGCTCATAGGATATTCTCCCTCTCTCAGACTTCACCCGTTCCTCATTCCCTTTCAAGCTTTCTCTTCAGGTTTCCCATAAAAGAACGAAGCTATAATGGCTGCCAAAGACACTTACAAAGTGCATTGTCAAAGATTAAATAGAAGATCTCAAAACAAGCTCATTAATGCAACTTACAGACTTTATCATCCAAGCCAATAGGAATATCATCCTGGCTGATAAGTACAAATTAAGCTCAATTAGTCCGGGACAATTTGGGACGATTAGAAGAAAATTGGTTACATCATCCGGGCCGATGCAATATCGTCTTGGCCAATTAGTTTAAAATAAAGTACAATCATCCCCTGAATCCTAGCTAACCGATGTCAATCATCCACAACATTGTCCCTATCGATCTTACGATCGTCCTAGATGATGTGATTGAATCAATCAGCCTTTAATGCTTTCCAAAGATACCAGATTAATTTAGGCATAATTAAGTTAGATCGTCCTGGATGATGTGGATATCGTCCTGACCGATTTCCTAAAATAAAGAATACCTAAATTGATTATGGCGACTGATTCATTCTTAACTGAGCCTATCATTCTGGCCTATACAAGTATCGTCTAGATCGATCAGCTTAATGATGGCTGCCTTAATGAGGATGCCCTAATTAGGGTTTCTTCTTTTGAACCGATCATCCAGGCCGATATAAATATCATCCCGGACGATTTTACCAAAAATAATAAACTCTAGGGAACAGTCAGAAAATCTTCCAAGGTGTGTGTGTGCAAAGTTACATAGCATTAGGAGCCACACCAAATACAATAGACTTAAGAAAGGAAAAAAGGGTACAAACTAACTCAGACATAGTCTACGTAATCTGTAGCTGGTTTCAAATTGCAGTCTGATCTTATGGACCTGAAATATCACTAGATAAGGCAGTTATAGAGAAATAGGAATGTTTGTTATCTTCAAAGTCATAAACCATGAAAATAGATCCACAATAAAGTGATCATTCATAATAATGGTTAAACTCTTTTGGAAAAATTTGATCCTAAATTTGATGAGGGAATTTTTTTAGGATATTCAAGTCTTAAGAAATCCTATAGAGTTTTTAATAAAAGGACATTGGTAGTAGTGGAGACCATACATATAGTTTTTAATGAATATGATGTTTCTAGAGAATCTAAGTTAGTAGAAGAGCAAGTTGAAGAGATCTCCCAAGGAATAAAAAATGCAAATATTTAAGAAAATGCTATAACAAAAATTACAATGCGTAGAGAATGAAAATATTCTAAAAGTCATCCTAATGAACATATTTTAAGAGACCCAAGTGAAGAAATTAATATTAGGTATGGACTTAAAAAAGAAGGGACTACTCATCATTTATTTCAATGATTAAACCCACTAATGTAAATCAACCACTTTCTGATGAATTTTTAATTCTAACAATGCAGGAAGAGTTAAATAAATTTATTAGAAATAATATTTTGGAATTGGTAGAAAGACCTATAAATCAAAGTGTTGTTGGAACTAAGTGGGTTTTCAAAATAATTTGAATGATTCAGGTGTAGTGGCTCAAAATAAGACAAGATTGGTAGTTATGAGGTATAATCAATAGAATGAATTGATTTTGAAGTGAGTTTTGCAAGTGTAGCTAGACTTGAAGTAATTAGGGTACATCTAACCTTTACCTATTTTAAAGAATTTAAATTATTTCAAATGAATGTTAAGAGTGCCTTTGTTAATGTGGTGGTAAAAAACATGTTTATGTTGAGCTACTGGCAGGTTTTAAAAATTCATTGAAAGTTCGTTAGGTATGTTAAGCCCTATAGAATTAGCCCAAGGCCAACCAAGAGAGGGGAGTGAATTGGTATTTTAAAAAACATTTTAGGCAAAGCATGAATACAAACCAAAGCACCCCAAAAAATAAGTGCAGAAGAAAATAAATATGAAACAGTAAAAAAAACAAGAACACAAGGGTTTATAGTGGTTCGGTCAACTCGACCTACGTCCACTCCCCGGAGGCTCCCTCCGAGTATTGCACTATAATCTTGACTCTCCTTTAGCCCCCACAGCTAGGCGGAGAAGCCTTTACAAATACCTCTTTTTGCCACACCCGGCAAGGCAGAGAACCTTCCTCCTTTGGCTTCCTCCTGAAGCAGGCAGAGAATCTCGATCACTTGCTGGAACTTACCTCTCACAACCCTTCCAAGAACAAGAGACTATAGGGAAGAAGAAGTGGAACAATGCTTGGGGAAACCCTTGTGAATTCCCTCACAAGCTCCCCCTCACAAGATCCTCTCTCTCTCTCTCCCTCTCTCTCTCTCTCTCTCCTTTAGGTTTTCTCAGGTCAAGAAAGCAGCCAAGGATGTTCAAATATGTTGAACAAGATCTCTTAAATAGAAGAGCTTCAAAGGAGCTCATTAATTATAAGTTGCTGACTATATCGTCAAGGACGATATGGACATCGTCCTAGCCAATCAGTATAAATCCTATGAGATTGGCCAGAGCATCGCTCTGAATGCAAACTGGACGATTGAAAATTGGCTTGATCATCCAGGACGATCTCACGATCGTCCAGGCCAACTAGTTCAAATCAGAGGAAAATCGTACAGAGCATCGCCCTGAATTCAAGCTGTCCGATCCCGATCGTCCAGCACATCGCCTTGAATTTGTACTGGCCAATAGTTATTATCCAAAAGTAACTAAGATTTTTGAATAGATCATCCTGGCCGATCCTGCGATCGTCCAGGATGATGTGATCGTATCAATCATCCTTAATTACTTTCTTGATTTGTCTGATTAATTAAGGCATAATTGTGAATATCGTCCAGGCCGATCCAAGATCGTCCTGGCCGATTGCCAAAAATATAGAATACCTTAATTATTTATGGCGGCAATTTTTTTTCTATTTTGAGCATATCGTTCAGGCCGATATAAGTATCATCCAGGACGATTGGCTAATGACGGCTGCCTTAATTAAGAACCCCTGATTAGATTTTTTGTTTTAAGCCCGATCGTCCAGGATGATGTAAATATCGTTCTGGCCGATTTTAGAAATTTTAAGCCTCTCAAGTGTGTGTGTGTAGGGTTAATTTGCATTAGTTACACCAAAGATTACAATTGACTCAAGAGGGGAAAAATAAAATTACAGACTGACTCAACCCTAATCTACCCCATCTTGAGCTAGCTCCATTTTTCTGTCCGATCTTTGATTCCTGAAAAGTCAGTAGTAAAAGACAGTCCAAGACAAGTAAGAGTGTTTTCCAATCATCAAAACATAGTTCATAGACATGAATTTGCAACAATCTTCCCCTTTTTGATAATGGCAAAACACTACGACAAAAATTTAAAAAACAGCAGCGTAACATACGGAATCGAAAGTGCAAAAAATCCTAAAACTACTCCCCCTTTTGACATCTCAAAAAGGAGGGAACCAAGAACAAAATCAAACCACAAGACCCCCATTTTTTTTTATCAAGGCATGAAGATGATGTAGTCTTCCATGTGATTGATTTTAAAAATTTGTGAGTTAATGAATTAACAACATCAATAATCCAAAGAACAGTAGAATATTTGATCATGATTACCCTTAGCTCGGACTTTCTCTTAGGGTAGAATCGGATTTTGAAATCAATGACCTAACTCAAAGAATCAATTGGATATGAGAAAAAAGAATCCATTCATCACTTGGTTTAAGAAAAAAATATCTTATAGATTAATGAACCAAAGTAAATTAGTCACAATTGCAAAATAATCGAAATCAAGTCTTTGATACATGAAAACTTCTAAGTTTTTAAAAGATTTGAAAGGAGAGAGGAGCTTGCTTTTTAGTGGGCTCATTTTATGCCTATTGTCAATTAATTGGTGCTTGTGCACATCTTTTACTTTTTGATATATAATTTTTCAGTTTGGCGTCATTGTGCATCTTTTGTTGGCATCATTGGCCATTTTTTTTTTGCAAGCTCCATTCTCTTTTACAACTTTTAAAAAGGATTCTTAGTTGCGAGTATATCTTCTAGATATTAGAAAATAGGGGCTCTCTCTCTAACATATAGAAGAACTATCCACAAAACAGAATCAATTAACCAATGACAAGAGTAACGAGGAATCTTGATGTGACAAAAAGACTTTAAGCATTATAAATACAAGATAGATTTGCTTAAGTGAGTTTAGAAAGGATCTACATTTCATACACAATCTTTAATTTGAGATAGATTTTTGATTAGAAAAGAGAACTATGCCACTAAAATATGTTAGAGAAGGAGACACAATCAACGAAATATTCTTACCATCTAATAGATTAAGAGATGTAAAACATTGACTACAAATTCTCAAAAAACAAGGACAAGGCCTATAATATCATATCAGCGATGATTTTTGAAAGCTAAAAAATTAAGAAAAGCAACAAAAAAGAAAGCAAGCCAAATCAAACAAAAAAAGGAAAGAAAACAAGGAGCAAAAGGAAAAACAAAGAAAAGAACAAAAACCAAATAAAGCAAATAGAAGATCAAGTTTATGCAGTTATGTCAATCACACCCAATCTGGTCCTTAAAGAGCTGAAAGTGTCGAAGGCCAGTGGTTTAGTAAAGATGTCAGCCAGTTGATTTTCAGTTGTCACATGGTGTAGCTCAATGTCTCCCTTAGTCACATGGTCTCTAATGAAGTGATGCCTAATGTTATTGTGCTTAGTCCTTGAATGTTGGATAGGATTCTTAGAGAAGCATATGACACTAGTGTTGTTACAAAAGATTGAGATGGTGCCTACAGGTAATCCTAAATCCAGTACCTGTTGTTCTAATCAAAGGACTTGGGCCACACAACTTCCAAGAGCAATGTACTCAGCTTCAGCAGTGGAAAGTGCAACAGAATTTTGCTTCCTACTAGACCATGAGACCAACGATTGTTCTATGAATTGACAAGTTCCTGAAGTACTTTTTCTATCCACCTTGCATCCTACAAAATCAGAGTCAGAAAATCCAATAATCTCAAAAGAAGTATTCTGTCTAGGAAACCAAATCCCTAAGTTTTGGGTCCCCAAAAGATATCTAAAAATTTTCTTAACAGCATTCAGATGGGATTCCTTAGGGTCAGCTTGAAATCTAGCACAAAGGCAAACACTAAATATTATGTCGGGTTGGCTTACAGTCAAGTAGAGTAAAGATCCAATCATGCCTTTGTACTTCTCCTAATCAACATACTTACAACTTGGGTCCTTATCCAATGGAGAACTAGAAGTTATGGGAGTATTAATTGGCTTAGGTTTATCCATCTCATACTTCTTCAAAATGTCCTTTATGTATTTTGTTTGATTAAGAAAGGTTCCATCATCCAATTGTTTTATGCTAAACCCCAAAAAATAGGACAACTCTCCCATCATACTCATCTCAAACTCTTTACTCATTATCTTAGAGAACTCATCACAAAGTTTTTTATTAGGAGATCCAAAGAGTATACCATCCACATAAATCTGAACAATGAGCAAATCATCTCCAATTTTTCTAAGAAAAAGGGTGGTGTCTACGCTCCCGTTAACAAACTCCCTTTCTAGTAAAAATGTGTTAAGCCTCTCATACCATGCTCTCGGTGCCTGCTTTAAACCATACAAAGCCTTTTTTAATATAAAAACATGATTTGGAAATTGGGAACTTTCAAAACCTTGGGGTTGTTTTACAAACACATCCTCTTTTTTTTCCCCATTCAAAAAGGCACTCTTGACATCCATTTGATAAAGCTTAAATCCTTTATAACAGGCAAAGACTAATAGCACTCTAATGACTTCCAATCTAGCTATAAGGGAAAATGTCTCCTCAAAATCTATCTCTTCTATTTGGTTATACCCCTTAGCCACCAATCTTGCTTTATTCCTAATCACCACTCCTGAATCATTCACCTTGTTCTTAAATACCCACTTTGTCCCAACTACACTTTGTCCCTTAGGTCTTTCTACAAGCTCCCAAACTTCATTCCTAACAAATTGGTTCAACTCCTCCTGCATGGCTAAAATCCAATACTCATCAGTAAGGGCTTGGTTTATGTTGGTGGGTTCAGTCATTGAGATAAAAGCAGAGTGGTTCACCTCCTTCCTAAGTCCATGTCTAGTCTTAACTCCATTAGAAGGGTCTCTTAAGATCAAATCCTTAGGGTGACTTGTAGAGTATCTCCAATCTCTAGGTATGGTCTGAGAAGGTCCAACCCTTTCCTCCAGATCTAAATTTTCTACTCCTTGGGTGACATCTCCTACTGCTTCTACGTTTTGGTGACCTACTTCCTTCTCTAATTTTTCTACTCCACTAGTAATTTCTCTAATATAATCATCATCCTCAACTCCATGCTTTTTAGGATCAGTCTCATCAAATACTACATGGGTAGTCTCTTCCACCACTAAAGTTCTCTTATTAAACACCATAAAAGGCTTCCCAACACTAGAATATCCTAAGAATACTCCTTCATCAGATTTAGGATCAAATTTTCCCAAGTGAAACTTTCCATTGTTGTGAATGAAAACCTTACAACCAAAGACATGAAGGTGGGAAAGATTGGGTGTCCTACCCTTAAGGATCACATAGGGTGTCTTTTCTAATTTGGCTCTAACGTTCATCCTATTCAACACATAACAAGCTGTGTTAACCGCTTTAGCCCAAAAGTATTTTGTAAGTGAATACTCAGCAAGCATGGCTCTAGCGGCTTCCACCAAGGTCCGGTTCTTCCTTTCAGCTACCCCGTTCTACTGAGGGATTTTAGGAGCTGAGAAATTGTGGTTAATCCCCTTATCCTCACAAAAATCTCCAAATCTTTCATTCTAAAACTCTCCCCCATGATCACTATGGATGGTCAAGATCTCACAACCTAGCTTTTTTTAAATCCAAGTAGAAAATGTTTTAAACTCCTCAAAAGGCTTATTTTTATGTGTAAGAAATCTAGTCCAAGTGAACCTTGAGTAGTCATCAACAATCACAAAACCATAGACTTTCCCTCCCAAGCTGGCAGTGCTAATGGGTCCAAACAAATCCATGTGCAGTACTTCTAAAGGTCTAGAGGTGCTAATTTCCTTAGTGGGGTGAAAGGTGGAGTGGACTTGCTTTCCTAGTTGACAGGCATCACAAAGGTGGTCTTTTGAAAACTTGAGTTTGGGGACACCTCTAACTAGGTCTTTTTGGGTCACTTTCCTAAGGGTTTTCATACTTTCATGACATAGTCTCTGGTGCCATAACCATGAATCATCAATCACTATTTTTAAGCAAAATGAAGCAGCACATTCAATGTTATTTAAATCAAGCATGTAGACGTTGTTGATCATCTTTCCTTGCAAAATAGTATTGTTACTTAAACTTATAATGCATGAATTTGCAAAGAATTACACGATGAAGCCTTTGTCCAGAGTTGACTAATGCTGAGCAGGTTGTGCTTCAATCTATCTACAAGCAAAACATTTTCAATCATAAGATTCTTGGAATTACCAATTATACCTGTATCTACCACCTTATTGGTGGTCTTGTCTCCAAGAGTAACCTTGCCTCCAGTCCTTGGCTCCAGCGAAACAAATTGATTGGCATCATCAGTCATATGTCGAGAGCAACCGCTATCCAAGTACCACATACTCTCACGAGGCCTTTTATGAGAGCCCACCTACAAAATTATCAAATGTTAGATTTTGGAACCCAAGCAGATTTGGGTTCCTTCTTATGAAAAGTAGAATGCAATGCATGTGTGGTATGCTGTGAATTATGCAATTTTAGTCTCCACACCTAGTGTGTACTATGGTGAACAGTGCAAGTGTGTGAGATGTGTCCTAGCATGCCACATGAAAAGCTTCTAACCCCTGGAAATGGATTTCTTAAATGGTTTGAGTTATAATGCCTCTTCCTAGATTTTGGCTTTTGATCAAGTGTTGGTGTCATCCTAGTTTTCTTAAATGTATCCAATTCATTTTGAATCCTCAAGTTAGTAAATTTTAGGGCATCATTATCAATCCTTAAATTTTTCTCCATCTCTTTAGACTTTTTAAAATCAGATTCAAGTGAGGTGTGTGTGTGTCTTTTAGTGACTCATGCTCTTCCATTAATTCATAATGCTTTTTGTTTAACTCATCAAATTCATCAAGTAGAGCCATATGATTTGAATCAATTGTTGAGTGATCTTTAGTCATAATTGCATGCTCTTTTTGTAACTCCAAAAATTCCAATTTTAAGCTTGCATGTGTTTTCTTGAGATTCCTATATGATGCATGAATTTTTTCCAGAAATTTCAAGAAGTTGATCATAGGAAAGTTCACATACCTCTTCTTGATCGAGATAATCATCTTCCATCAAGCATAATTTTGTTGTCTCATCTTCTGGTTCCGTCTCCGATGAATCTGATGCAGATTCTGCCCAAAACACCTTTTGGAGCCTTTTCTTGTCCTTCCCGAACTTGGGTTTCTCCTCACCATTTCCTTTGCTTGAGTGATCTTGAAGTGTAGGACAGTCGGCTTTCACATGTCCAGGCTTCTTGCATTCATAACAAACAACATCAGAAGATCTTTTAGAATATTTGTTATCCTTACCTTTTCTCTAATGATGCTTTTGCTTCTTCCTTAGAAAGTTTCTGAATTACCTTGAGATGAAGGCAACTTCATCGCTCTCAGACCCAGAAGAATCGGAGTCAGATTTGTGTGCCTTCAGTGCTACCATTTTCTCTTTCTTTTTCTCATCTGCATCAAGATTTCTTTGATTCACCCCTTGCTCGTAAGCAATGAGTGAGCCAAGTAAGTTGTCAATCGAATACGTGTTCAAATCCTTAGATTTAGTTGTAGCAGTAATTTTTGCATCAAAAGAGGCAGGCAAGCATCATAAAATCTTGTTTACTTTTTCAAAATTCAAAAGCTCTCTTCCTAAGGCATGCAAGGAAGTAACAATTTGAGAAAATCTCGTATACATTTCAGAAATTGATTCATGAGGTTTTATACAAAAACATTCATAGTCATGCAAGAGAATGTTCAAACGGGATTGTTTAACTTCATTAGTGCCTTCATAACTGATACACAATTTATCCCAAATTTCTTTACCAATTTTGCAAGTGGAAACACGCATGTAGTCTTCTGATTTTAAAGCACAGAAAAAATAATTAAGACATTTTGCATTCAATTGAGCCAAATCCCTATCATCTAAATTCCATTCAGTAAAAGGAAGTGGAACTGTAATGTCGTTAAGTTTACCAGTTGGAGGTGTGTAACAATCCGTAATAAGCATCCACATGCGATAATCAGTAGATTGTAAAAACGTAGACATGCGAGTTTTCCAAAAATCAAATGAGATATTATCAAATAAAGGTGGTCGGGTAATAGAATACCCTTCCGGTGTATTATGATTCCTAAAGTTAGCCATGGATCTAAATTCAAAAAGTTTTCAAACTTAGTTTTTATGAATCCCGCTCTGATACCACTTGAAAGTTCGTTAGGGATGTTAAGCCCTATAGAACTAGCCCAAGGCTAACCAAGAGGGGGGGGGGGTGAATTGGTATTTAAAATAATTCTTTAGGCAAAGCACGAATACAAACCAAAGCACCACAAAAAATAAGTGCGGAAGAAAATAAATGCGGAAGTAGTAAAAAAAAATAAGAACACAAGGGTTTATAGTGGCTCAGTTAACTCGACCTTCGTCCACTCCTCGGAGGCGCCCTCCGAGTATTGTACTACAATCGTGACCTTCCTTTAGCCCCCACAGCTAGGTGGAGAAGCCTTTACAAACACCTCTTTTTGCCACACCCGGCAAGGCAGAGAACCTTCCTCCTTTTGCTTCCTCCTGAAGCAGGCAGAGAACCTTGATTGCTTGCTGGAATTTACCTCTCCCAACCCTTCCAGGGACAAGAGACTCTAGGGAAGAAGAAGTGGAATAATGCTTGGAGCAATCCTTGTGAATCCCCTCAAAAGCTCCCCCTCACAAGATCCTCTCTCTCTCTCTCTCTCCCTCTCTCTCTCTCCTTTAGTTTTTCTCAGGTCAAGACAACAGCCAAGTATGTTCAAAATGTTGAACAAGAGCTCTCAAATAGAAGAGCTTCAAAGGAGCTCATTAATTGCAAGTTGCCTACTATATCATCCAGGATGATATGGACATCGTCCTGGCCGATCAGTACAAATCCCATGAGATTGGCCAGAGCATCGCCCTGAATGCAAAATGGACGATTTAAAATTGGCTTGATCGTCCAGGAAAATTGTCCAGGCCAATCAGTTTAAATCAGAGGAAAATTGTCCAGAACATCGCCCTGAATTCAGGCTGTCCGATCCCGATCGTCCAGCACATCGCTCTGAATTTGTGCTGGCCAATATTTATCGTCCAGAAGTAACTAAGGTTTTTGAATAGATCATCCTGGCCGATCCTGCGATCGTCCAGGACGATGTGATTGTATCAATCATCCTTAATTACTTCCTTGATTTGTCTGATTAATTAAGGCAGAATTATGAATATCGTCCAGGCCGATCCAAGATCATCCTGGCCGATCCAAGATTGTCCTGGCCGATTGCCAAAAATACAGAATACCATAATTGTTTATGGTATCAATTTCTTTATGTTTTGAGCATATCATCCAGGCCGATAAAAGTATCATCCAGGATGATTGGCTAATGACGGCTGCCTTAATTAAGAACCCCTAATTAAATTTTCTGTTTTAAGCCCGATCGTCTAGGACGATAAAAATATAGTCCTGGCTGATTTCAGAAATTCTAAGTCTCTCAAGTGTGTGTGTAGGGTTACTTTGCATTAGTTACACCAAAGATTACAATTGACTCAAGAGGGGAAAAATAAAATTACAGGCTGACTCAACCCTAGTCTACCCCATCTTGAGATGGCTCCATTTTTCCGTCCGATCTTTGATTCCTGAAAAGTCAATAGTAAAAGATAGTCCAAGATAAGTAAGAGTGTTTGCCAATCATCAAAACATAGTTCATAGACCTGACTTTGCAACATTCATAATTTTATATTCATGTGTTTAAATTAAAAAAGACATTATATGGATTAAAACAGGCACCTAGGGCATGGTATGAAAGGGTAAGTACATTCCTATTGGAAGTATCCTTTGTTAAAAGAGTATGGACACTACTCTCTTCTTAAAAAGAGCAAGAGATAACATACTCATTATTAAAATATATGTTGATTATATATTATTTGGATCAACTAATAAAAAGGTTTGTGATGATTTTTCAAAAATAAGAAGTAAAGAATTTGAAATGAGTTTCATGGAAGATTTTAGTTACTTTCTTGGTTTTAGCATAAAACAAAAAGAGGATGGCACATTTCATAGTCAATTAAGATACATTAATGATATCCTTAAGAAATATGAAATAAATAATGTTAAACCAATCAATACACTAATGAGTTCATCAGTTCAATTAGATAAGGATTCTAAAGAAAAATCTATTGATCAAAAGAAATTTAAAGGGATATTTGGGTCATTACTTTATTTTACTTCTAGCATACCTCATATCATGTTCAGTATTTTTCTTTGTGCTAGATTTCATGCTGATCCAAAAGAATCCCATTTGAGTGTTGTTAAAAGAATTTTGAGGTATCTTTTAGAAACTTAAAACTTAGGGATTTGGTATCCAAGGAATAACACTTCTTTTAAAATCATTGGATATTCATATTCAAATTTTATAGGGTGTAGGTTGATTGAAAAAGTATTTCTAAAATATATCAATTCATTAGAAACTCTTTAGTTTCCTAGTCTAGCAGAAAAAAGAATTTAATAGCCCTTTCCATAGTTGAAGCAGAATATATAGACTTAAGAAGTTGTGTTGCTAAGGTTCTATGGTTAAAATAACAACTCCTAGATTTATGCTTTTCAATTGATACTATTAAAAATTTTTGTGATTATTGAAGTTGTTGCAACTTAGAAATCATGATTGATTTTTATGTAATGTAATTTTTTTTATGATAATAAAATAATATTATTATGATATTATTACTATTTTTACTATGATATAACAAATATAGGTCTATTTGTTTTTATGTGTACTAACATTTCAGGGAAATCATTTTCCAGACTGTTGAAGAGTTCAATACATAGTATAATAAGACTTCATGTAATGAAGTCAATAATTTTTATTTTCTTAAGTCTAAGAGGGTGTGATTGTAATTGAGCAATTGTGCACAAATACACGGGGGGAGAGTAAAAATTAAAATTGAAAAAAAAATATTTTTTAACACTATTCATACAGTACGATTTTAGTTTATACAAATGATTGACAGTGTATGAAATAAGCTTCATACCAAATCATCCATATGAATTTTAAATATTTGTACAAATAATCTAAATATCATATAGATGACTGACATGAATTTTATAGTAGTTCGGTCAACACAACCTATGTCCACTCCCTAGAGGCACCCTTTAAGTATTGCACTAAACTCAATGTCTCTCCTTTGTCCACACAACAAGGCGAAGAAACCTTTAAAAATCTCCTTTCCACCAACCCATGTGAGGTAGAGAACCCAACTCTTTTTTCTTCCTCCAGAAGCAGCCAGAGAATCCAACTCCTTTTGCTTCCTCCTAAAGCAACTAGAGAACCTTGATCAGATTCTGAAGTAGACCTCTATAGAGCCCCTAAGGAACTAAGGATGACGACTAGAGAAGATGAGATGGATGCTTACTTGGAGCAACCTTTGTGAATACTCTCACAAACTCCCCCTCACAAGATCCTCTCCCTCTCCCTTGCTCTCCATCTTATCTTGGTTCTCTCAGGTCAGAATAGCAGTAAAAGATGTTCTACTGGGTAGAATAAGAGGTCTTAAATAAAAGAGCTTCAGAATAGGTCATTAATTTCAACAAACTAACTTTATCATCCAGGATGATATCTATATCATCCTGTACGAATGTTGACTTCATTTTTGTATGAGGTCACTAGGGACCCACCCAGACTCCAGATCAATCCTGACCCTACATCAATCTAGACTCTAAATCCTAGGATCTATCTTTACCCTATGATTCTTCCATATTAATCTAAAACCTAGGATTCTCCTAGATCTAGACCTTAGGATCTATTCTAGGTCCTAGGATTCTTTCAAACTCTAAGCCTTAGGATCCATCTAGGTCCTAAGATTCTTCTAAACTCCAGACCTTAGGATCTACTCTAGACCCTAGGACTTTTCTAGACTTTAGATCTTAGGATTTATTCTAGATCCTAAGATTCTCCTAGATCCAGACCCTATGATATTCTCAGGCCTTAGGAGCTACCTAGACCATAGATCAATCCAGACCTTGAAATTAATTTAGATCTCAAATCAATCTAGACTTCAAATCAATCTTGATCTCAAGCTAGTCCAGATCTCAATTTAATTCAAGCCTCAATATAAAAATTCAGGCTCCAGTCCAGTTCAAGATCTTAATCTCCAGTTCAAACCTTGATCCTGTTTCTGATCAAATTTCATCCTTATCCAATCAATCATGATCATCTAAATAATCATAAATGGTTTGGATAACTCAAACCTAATCAATCAAACTCAAAACCCATTTCAAATCCAGAAATCCATACTCAAATCCAAGGTTCAAAGGTTTTGTCCTGAAAGCCTTTTCCATGGGTTTTCAAATACTTTAAAACCTAATCAAATGACCTCTGATTCATAGTATATCACTTGAAAAGTGATAAGACTTGTCTCTGGAGGCTACCCTCCAAATTTGAACCCATTCTGAGACCTCTAACCTTAAAATCTAAATCAAAATCCAAAGGCTGTAAAACCTTCAAATATTTACAGCCTATGCCACTAGACCCTCCATCAAGTGGATTTTGACCCTGGAGCTTTCTTCAAAGCTTCTAGTCACATCCAGACCATTAATATTGTTCTATTGAGCAATAAAACACCTTCAATTGGACCCACTTTGACCCCCCAATTGACCAGGGGTCAAAATTACCAGAATACCCCTTAGGTGTTCAAATATCAATTTCAAATCAAATGACCTCCAAATCGATTGGAACCAATTCTAGAAAGTTTCAAATATTAAACCCAATCTGTTAGACCCAAACCCAGACCCTGGGTCAACTTGGTTGACCAAGTCAACCTAGGTTGACCAAATAGGCCCTTAAGGTCAAAATCAGCATTTTGACCAAATTGACCTCCCAGATGTTGGGACCACCTCCGATGGTCTCCAAATGTTATTTAAAATTGATTAAACCCATTTCCAGACCCTAAACCCACCTGATTGACTCAAAACTCCCTTAAAGCTTTTAATGGGTCATTTCAACCCATTTAACCAGACCAATGCCTTTAAGCCTTTAAACTCATTCCAATTAATGTCTTGAATATTTCTAAACTCATTTTTTTAGTCAAACCCAAGTCAAGTTGACCAAGTCAACTCATCAAGTCTTTGTTAAATCATTTGAAAACCTTTTCCATTCAAGCTTGAACTCTCTAGCCTCAAGCCCAATCTAAACCATTCCAACCATCTAAACTTGACACTTGGCTGCCACCTCATCAGTCAACTTGACTGTTTGTATGGTCAAAGAGTCAAACCAAGCTCTAAATGGGTTAAATATGGTCAAGTTAACCCTTTAAGCTAATCCATTCAATCTCAAATCATTCCTGCTATTTAAACCCCTCTCTAGAACCTTCCTAGAGGCACTTTCAACCTTTGGATTGAAATCAAACGGCCCCCATTGCTCCCAATGTCAAATGGGGACCAAAACCACTTTCCACATGCATGTCCTTCACGTCCTTTGATCCTCTGCTCCTAACCATTCCAGGGACAGGTGTTTTGATCTTAGCAACCCTCTAAAGCAATCAGGGACATTCAAACTAGCTGGAATCATTTGAATAGGGGAAAATGCCCTAATGAATATCATTCTCATTTGAACCCTCTCTCACCACTCAAGCCCTCACCAGGCCAGAGCTAATTTTGTTTTAGCTCTTGGGGGTTCCCTCTCCATTCCCCAAGTCAAAATCTGGCGATTGGAGGCCGCCGACGATCGGATTCCGGCAACCTTGAGCCAACATCCGTCCAAGCTGATTAGCGACTGATCCAGGCGTTATTAGCTTGAGGATTCTTCTACAAAATGGAGCGTGGACAGTCTACAAATGTAACAAGTCCATAAACGATTAAAACCGTCCATTATCGAGGTGAAAATCTTAATCCCTAGGCTAGAACACTTAGCATTAAATAACTTTTGATTAAGAGCTTTTTGAGTTTTTAAATTAAATCCCCATAACTTCTGTTCATTCAAGAAATCTAAGTTTAAAATTTTATCTAATTTGATCGAGTGTATTGAGAGAATGAGCCATTTCTTTGATTGGGGTTTCGGTTTCGTAATGTGCATGAACTGTATGTTTTTTGGGCCGTTGATCTTGTGATTAAAGGTGTTGATTGAGCCTCATTGTAGTTCAGTTCGACCGCATGGTCGATCTCGCAGATAAATCTCCGTCCGACGCGATCTGAGCCGCCCATTACAAACCGCGGGATCGAGCTCAACCATTCGATTTCGCTGGATTAAGGTCGGTCGTGTGGTTTGATCTCAACCCTTAGATTAAACCGTGTGTGATCTAACGGCCGCGATGGGATGCCATGCTGGATAAGTAAATCGGGGCCCACTTGACCCCTGCCACCAATCATTGGCGCCGCCGCAATTTCTAAATTAGCAAATGGAACGCTGCCGCGTGGCATTTCCAGCAGCTAATATTTTAAAATGATTTAAAAGTCATTTTAAAATTGTTTTAAATCCAAAAAAATTCTAAAAATAATATAAAATTAAATATAAGTCCAAAATTTTAATATAACCTATCAAATTTCTCAGAAAATTAAGATTTTAATTTTAAATTAAATTTGATTTAAAATATTATATATATATATATATATATATATATATATATATATATATATATATATATATAAATTATTTTAATTATTAAATATTTCTTATTAATTAAAAATTTATTGAAATATTTTAGAATATTCAAAATTTATTTTTAAGTTATTTTCTTAAATATTCAGAGAATAAATTTAAAATATTTATCCTAAATTAAAATTAATTTGATATATTTTATATATGTTAAATAATTTCAATTACTTAAGATTTGAATATTCAATTAACATTTAATTCAAATAATTTTCAAAAATTCAAAGTATCTCTATTTTAAACCATTTTAATTTATTAAAATATTTTCAAATATGTTTTAAAACTATTTTAAAACTTCTTTTTTGAAACTTATTCAAAAGTTATTTTAAATTACTTTAAATTTTTTAGGATTTCTAAAACTAATCTATTTTCTAGATATTGAAACTAATTTTAAAACTATATATGTTAAATTTTGAGGGAAATTGAGAGAAATTTTGAAATTTCAAACTTGGATTAAGTGTGCTTGAAGATGAATCATGGGGGAGATTAGTGAATAGTTATTTTCTAACTATTCACTAATCAATATTTTTTCCATGTTAATTAACTTTGTATCTTGCATGCTTAGGATGCACGCACTTGCACTTAGTCTTAGGGCTCTCCTAGATCTTGGATTTGATTGTGAATGTTATGTGTGCATCTATGTATGTTAGTCCAGGGGTTGGAGAGAACAATTGATTTAAACCAAGCTAACCTAGTGACATTAAGGGCAATAATTAAGGACATGTTTAGAAAATTTAGAGAAATTCTAAAAATTAGGATATACATTCTTTTGACTTGAAATTTGAACCACTTAAACTTAGTGATACTCACAGCCTAACGAATTTACTGGTTTTAGAGATCATTAAGTCCCTTAATCAAATTTTCTAAGATTAAACCTTAATTAAGCCATTAAGACTTCTAAAAATTGTAATAAATCAAATTTAAACCCAAAAAATATGAACAACCCCTCTAACTGACCATATTTAAATCCTTAACTCATGAAAATTAAGAGTCCTTTGAATTGACAGCAAATTAAAGTCTAATATAATTTTAAGCAAAATTCAATATTTAATTGATTTAATTGATTAATAATAATTAGAAATTTTAAAAATTTCCCAAACACTTGGGAATCTCTCCTTAGGTCATTCCTGACCTTTGGAGCTGATTTCAAGGAGTTAGAACTCATTTGGAGCAAAATCATAAAAAGCCCTCTAATTAAACAATTTGAAAAAATTCATTAAATACATCAAACTTCAAAATTTCATAACTAATTAAAGAAAAATCCAAATCAGTCAAACTCACTTGCATTCAACTCATAATGATGTCTAATATTTATTAAAAATAATAAAATTCCATAAAAGCATTAAATGTGAAAAGTCAACTTTTTTGTCAAACCTAGGTCAAATTAGTTCAAAATGTAAAACCTTCATAATAAAATATAGAAAAATCCAATTTCAGTGTACTTACTGTCTAACTGATTGTATTAAGGTCTAGTATTTTAATAAAATGCTAACTTTCTATAAAACATTTTTAATAAAAAATCAACTTTTGACCCTTTAATTAAATGATTAAAATATTCCAAAAATTCATAAAATTCAAAATTGTTTTTAAAAAATCCAGAAATGGTTAACCAACCCTTAAGATCAGCAATCAAACAATTTTAATAAAGTTCATCAACCCTTAACCTTTAATCAACCTAACTCACTTAATTATACCAGATACCACTAGGTAACCCAGGCCTATGAGACTATTAATTTAGCCCCAAGGAAGGTAAAATAAACTTCACGACCTCAGTGTGAAACAAAGGTGGTACCCAACAAATAATTAAGAATCAATCTTAAAATTGATCTCGAATCATTAAGACTTAAACTTTAACCGTCAAATTTCCCTTAAACCTTTCAACCGACCAGAACCTTAAGTAACTTTAACAAATTGCCCTATATAGGACATATCAAAATCACACAACCTTTGCACCCACTTTAGATGGTTTGCTAGGACAACCAACTTTAGTTTTAGGCTAAGCCGGTGTTTACTTTTTCGTTGTGCCAGGTTTTCGGGCTTTCACTACATGTTGGTTGCTAGCTTATAATTGATGTATTTGTTTACTTAATTTTTTGTACTATGTGTTATGAGTAATTGAGCATTTCAAATTTCAAATATTAACTGCTTGGAATTGATTATAACTACTTGAGATTAAATATTAATTGCTTGGGATTACATATAATTACTGATTATTAGGATAACCCTACAGGATCGAGTCTAGATTTTTCTTTTAAATTCAAATGTAATTTGATTATATTATGGTTGTAAATATTTAAGTGATTTTAGAATGAGATATTAAAACATCCAATTTGGAATCCAAAGAGGAAGGGACATTGCTTAAGGGAGAGTCTCTCTCCATTTGGAGATCCAAATTTGGATGAACTTAAATATCTAAAGAGAAAAGATAACACCCCATTCAAGGGTGAGTTTATTTTCATTTGGATATCCGGACCCGACGATCCAAGAAGCAGCAGAAGGACGAAGAAGTGGATAACAAAAAGACCTATTCTCAAAGTCACTTGAGTCTTAGGATTAGAAATCCAGGTTGTTGTCAGTGGTGCCTGGCCACTTTACTTTTTTACAATTCTGGGATGTAATAATAAGTGGCACTTGCCACATGGACATTCAATTTGAGCTATTGATTTAATTGATTGGGCAGTAGAACTACTTGCTTTTCTAGTCATTTTTTACCTGCATGCTGATTTCTATTTTACCTGGAATTCAATTGTAGGCTCTTAAGGACTCATTTAAAACTATTTCTACTTAAAAAAATTAAAATATTTAAGCTAACATAGAAACTCTAATGTTTTAAGAAGTAAGCCCGGGACCGCCGGGAGTTCTCATTTTAAAAAAATTCTTCATTCAAATTTAAAGATACTTGGCTTAATTCTTTCAAGCTTACTAAGGTTGACCATCTTAGCCGGACCCTCTCGAATCATTCTCCTCTTCTTATTAAAATTCTAAATTGTGTTAGGGGTTTCCCTTCTCATTTTAGATTTCAAAATATGTGGTTGCTTCATGATTTATTTCTCGATGTTGTTAAGAATTATCAACACACCCCTCTGTTCCCTGATGATTCTATAGTTGGTATGAATAGATTTTGGCTAAAGTTCAAAGGACTTAAGCAAGTGTTGAACTGGTGGAATCCTAATTTCTTTAAAGATCTTTTTTCTAACATTTTAATTATGGAAGATAAGGTGAAATCTTTTGAGGATCATTGTTAATTGGATCCTTCTGTTCATAACTTTTGTTTTCTGAAAGAAGACAAAGATGAGCTTTATAAACTTCATGCTCAGGAAGAAATTTTTTGGAAGCAAAAAGCGGCTGTTAAACATTTGGTTGATGATGATAATAATACTAAATATTTTTATGCTTTCGTTAATAAGAAATGTGTTATTAATTGCATTCATAAAATTAATCATAAGGATGACTCTCTTACTAAGGATACTACTGAAATTTCTAATTTGGTTGTTCATTTTTTTTTCTTCAAATTCATCTCAATAAAACCTTTGTCCCTTCTACTATTAACAATCCATCCATTATCCCTAGCCTTATTTTCTCTTGAGGATAATTGTGGCTTGTCTCAATCTCCTTCTCTTGAAGAGGTTAAGAACACTTTTTTTTTTGTTTGAATGCTGACTCTGTTGCTGGTCCTGATGGTTTCACAACTAGGTTTTTTAGAAAATGTGGCTTATTACTATGATGATCTTTCTTCTGCTATTACCGATTTCTTTAATGGTAATACAATTCTGAAGTTTTTTTCTTCTACCTCCACTATGCTTATTCCCAAAAATAATTCTGTGAATTCGTGGCATGACTTTAGACCTATTAGTCTATGTACTGTCTTTTATAAGCTATTTTTTAAAATTTTGATGAATTGCCTTACTGTTTTATTGCCTAAGTTGATTTCTCCTTTTCAAATGGGCTTTGTCAAAGGGCATGCTATTATCGACAATATCTTGTTGGCTAAAGAATTTTGTTAAGATTAAGATGTCAATGTGAGAGGTGGTAATATATTCCTGAAACTAGATATTGCCAAAGCCTATGATAATATTAATTGGAGTTTTATTTACAACATCTTGAATTTATTTGGTTTTATTCCTAATTTCATAAATCTCATCAATAATTTCAATGAAAGCCCTTATTTTTCCATTACTGTGAATGGTGAGAGCCATGGCTTTTTAAGGCTTCCTATGGGCTTAGAGAAGGGGATCCTATGTCCCATGCTCTCTTTATTATTACTGCTGAGTATCGCTACAGAGGTATTACAGATCTTTTTAATAAGTGTCATAATCTCTACTTTAGAACTTTTGGTGGCATTAAAATTTCCCATTTATATTTTGCTGATGATTTTATTATTTTTACTAAGGCCTCGATAAATAGTATTAATAGAATTATGTATTTCTTTAACCAATTTGAATTGTTTAATGGTTTGTCTTTTAACAAACAAAAGTGCTGTTTTATTACTGATAAGAATGTTCATTCTGATTGTGTTGTGGATATCAAGACTCTTATTGGATTTACTCAAGGGTTTTTGCCTTTAAAGTATATTGGTGTTCCTCTTTATACGGGCAGAAAGAAGTCCTTCCTCTTTGATGATTTAATTTCTATAGTGCATAACAGACTTCCTTCCTAGGATTCCAATTTTTTAAGTTTTGGTGGTTGCCTTATTCTTATTAAAAGTGTTCTTTCTTCTATTCTGGTTTATAGTTTTCAAACTCTTCTCCCTACTAATACTATTTGTAATAGGATTGATAGAATTTTTAATAATTTTTTTTTGGAAAGGTACTAGGCAAATTTAAAAATTCATTGGTATTCCTGGGATCAATGTTATGGGTTGTTGCATGAAGGTGCATTAGGTTTTAAGTCAATGTTTGATTTGGTTTATGCTTTTTAGTTCAAGCTTTGGTACAATCATAGGGCCAATGTGAGTCTTTGGGCTAACTTTATGGTTGCTAAGTATTATGGGGGAAGACACCCCTCCATGTGTTAATTAAGTAAGGGCCACTCTAAAGTTTGGCAGCATCTTTGCTCTGTTAAATAGGATGTATAGCCTTCTATTTTATAGGGTCTTGGTAATGGTAATATTTTCTTTTGGCAAAATTGTTGGCTGAATGGTCAATTGATTGACTCTTTAATGAATTCTTTCTCTATTGATTCTTTTAAAGTTAATTACTTCTTTTTGAATAATGGTTGGGATTTGGAGAAACTCTCTAGTATTCTTCCTGAGTTCATTATTCAGCTTATTTTAAAGATCCTTTTAACATTAATTTGATGGATGTGTTGCTTTGTGCTTTTACTAAATATGGTTGTTTTAGAGTTAAAGATACTTGGCATTCCTTTAGAGCTAAACATGAGACTACTAAGGTTTTTCAAATGATCTGGAATAAAAGTATTCCTTCCATGATATCTATTTTTATTTGGAGAATTTTGCATAAAATTATTCCTACTGATGATAATTGGAGGAAAAGAGGTTTTATCTTTCCTTCTAAATGTCAATATTGTTACCATGTTGATAATATGCATCATGTTTTCATTTTGGGCCCCTTAGCAATTAAAGTTTGGACTTATTTTTAGGACATTTTTCATTTCAACTATTTTACTATGAGGGGTTCTATTAATTCTTTACTTGATTGTTGGTTTATTAATTCTAAAGGCTTTTTTAATAGTGTGATTCCCTCTCTTATTCCTTGGTTCCTTTGGTTGGAGAGGAATGATTCTCGCTTCAATGATGTGGGTATGAGCCACCAGAGACTCATTCAAAATATTAAAAATAAACTGGTGGCCCTTTTCTCTGCTAACTTACTCTCTTTCAAGAATTTTAAGAACTATTCCTTTACTGCTGCTTCTTTTGGCATAAACTTAGAGGTGGGTAATTTTCATAAGGCTCCAAAGTGTATTACTTGGTTCAAGCCTCAGCCTAATTTCTTTAAGTTGATTGTGGCTAGTGTTAAATTGAGCTCTATGGTTGGTTGTGGTGGAGTGATCAGAGATCATAATGGAAACTATAGGTTGGGTTTTGCTAGTCCGGATCCTAATGGTAATCAAAATTTTGCTATTACCTATATTGTTCTTCATGGTTTAAGTCTTTGTGCCAATCTTTATTACATAAATGTTGTGGTGGAGGTGGGTTCTCACTTGGATTATCATTTTTTATTGATAAAGAGGATACTATTTGTTCTTCTACTTTGTTTTATATTCAGAGAGACATTAGGGAGCTTTTGAATACTTTAAACTTCTCTTTTTCTACAATTTTGGAGGAGGGGAATGCTTGTGCTCATTCCATTGCTAGTAGGGGTGGTGATTTTAATGTTATGACTGAGTTATCAATTTCTTATATGTCGTTTCTAGTTAAAGGCCTCTTAATATTAGATCAAATTTGGTTACCTTATATTAAGAGCTAGTTTTTGTTGTTTTGCTTCCTACGGGTTGCCGTGGAGTTCTTCCTGCCTGTTTTGTTTAGATTATTTCTGTGGGGTGGCCTGGTTGCCCTTCATTTCTGGGTATTATTTTTTTGCTGCTTCGAATTCTTGTTGTGGTATATCCAGTGGCCTTTCTCTTGTTCTTTTATGTCCTGGGATTTGTTCTGCTCCTATTTGCTGTACTTCCAGGATGTTTGGAAGGTGGTGGCTGGGACTCTTTGCATTTGTACTTTTCTTGGAATGTCTATCACTAGGGTTGTATTATTTGGGTGATGCTGTGACCCTAGGTGTTTTTGCTAACTACAACTTATTCATTGTGTTTTGTGGTATCTGGAGCTTCTTTTTGTTTGGTTTGTGGGTCACTTGTTGGGTGGATTATGGTGTTCTCTCATGTAGTTATTTTTTTAACTCCTTGTTGTTTCTGACTAGGGTTGCAGCAGGGGTGCAGGTTGGTTTTGCCCATTCCTAGGTTATTGAACTTCTTGGTTTTGGTTATCTTATGTTATCTAAATTTTCCTGTTATCGGCCTTAGCTGATCTCCTTTTATCGGTTGTGGCTGTCTGTTATGTTTTATATGTTGAGATCATTGGTACCTTATCTCGATTGTACTTTTTTGTTGATTATGGATAAGTGTTCTGGTAGCTTGATTCTCCTGGATTTTGTTGGTCGTTCTCTGCTCGGTCACTTAGTTTTTGGGTATCTACTCTATCTTGTTGATATTGTGGAGAGGTATCAGGTGGTTAGCTTGGTTACTAATGATCTTTTTATATATTATACTAATGTTTATGTTATTACTCTTTTGGACAATCCTTACATATTACTTAGGCCATATTATTGCTATGTCTAATTTGCCTATCATCCTTTTTTGCAAGTTCTTTTTTGGGTTGATGACTGTAAGGATGGCACGAGGATTGGTTTCATGCCTTTCGTTATTTTTTATTTTGCTCCTTTTTATTTTTCTTTCTCTTAAGCACTGTAGAATGTACTTAGGGCTTCTTATATTGATCTATAGTGGGGAATTTGAGCTCTTCAATTTTCTTTTTCTTATTTCTATAGCTCTTTGAGCAGTATTGAGCCTTAGATCCCTTTAATGATTGTATATAATTTTTCTTAATTAACGCGTAGGCCCCTTTATGGGTTTCCCCTTAAAAAAAACTAAGAGGATGAGGGAGATGAGATGGGAGGAGAAGAAGATGAAAGTTCGTTGGGGATGTTAAGCCCTATGAACTTAGTCTCAAGCTAACCAAGAGGGGGGGTGAATTGGTATTTTAAAAATTTTCTTTTCACAAAGAACGAAAAACACATAAACCAAAATCACACCACGAGGAAAAATAAATGCGGAAATTTAAATGTGCGGAAGCAGGAAATAAGAACACAGAAATTTATAGTGGTTCGGTCAACTCGACCTACGTCCACTCCCTGGAGGCACCCTCCGAGAATTGCACTACCAACGTGACTCTCCTTTAGCCCCCACAGCTAGGCGGAGAAGCCTTTACAATGAACCTCCTTTTTGCCTCCCCAGCAAGGCAGAGAACCTATCTCCTTTTGCTTCCTCCTGAAGCTGGCAGAGAACCACAACCAAACGCAGACTCCTTACCTCTACCGACCCTTCCACGGACGAGAAACTCTGGACGAAGAAGAAGCAGAGCGATCCTTGAAGCAACCCTTGTGAATCCCCTCACAAGCTCCCCCTCACAAGATCCTCTCTCTCTCCCTCTCTCTCTTTCTCTCCTCAAGGCCTTCTCAGGTCAAGGCAGCAGCATTAAGGTTTTTCAAAATGTTGAACAAGAGCTCTTAAATAGAAGAGCTTCAAAGGAGCTCATTAATTGCAAGTTGCCAACAATATCGTCCAGGCCGATATGGACATCGGCCTGGCTGATCAGCAAGTTGACTTGATCGTCCTGGCCGATCTCACGATCGTCTCGGCCGATTAGTTCAATTCAGAAGAAAATCGTCCTGAGCATCGCCCTGTTTTCATGCTAGCCAATCCCGATCGTCCAGGAGAAACCAAGGATATTGAATATATCGTCCTGGCCGATCCTGAGATCGTCCAGGACGATGTGATCGTATCAATCATCCTTAATTACTTCCCTGATTTGTCTATTCAATTAAGGCATAATTATGAATATCGTCTAGGACGATCAATGATTGTCCAGGCCGATAATTTAAAAATACAGTATACCTTATCTGTCTATGGCGGTAACTTCTTTTTGTTTTGAGCTTATTGTCCTGGCCGATACACGTATCGTCCAGGCCGATATGTTAATGTCGGCTGCCTTAATTAAGAATCTTTAATTAGACTTTCTGTTTTAAGCCTGATCGTCCAGGACGATGTAAATATCGTCCTGGCCGATATGAGTAAAAACAAAAATTCTAAGTCTCTCAAGTGTGTGTATGTAGGGTTACTTAGCATCAGTCTCTTTGACCATTACAAATAGACTCAATAAGAGAAGAAAACAAAGTACAGACTGACTCAACCCTAAACCTACGCAATCCTGAACTGGCTCCGTTTGTTGGTCCGATCTTTGATTCCTAAAAAGTTAGAAATAACAGGCAGTCCAAGTGTTTGTCAATCATCAAAACATAAACCATGAAAATAGATTGCAACAATCTCCCCCTTTTTGATGATGGCAAACACAAGTAGGAAGAACTAAAAAAGTTCATTAAAAATTCAAAGTTACATAACCTTTTTCCTACCATAACCTACTCCCCCTTTTGTCATCACAAAAAGAGGGTCTAGATAGAAAACAACACAACAGAGACAAAAATAGACTAGAAAGCAACCTACCGAAAACAGGAAACAAACAACAGAAAACACGGACTAGAAAAACGAGGGGCCCTGACCATCGGATGGAGGTGGTGGAGATGGCTGCTGAAAGTAGCTGGAAAGTGAAGTAAACTGAGCATTGAACCAGGCGATGTCCTGGTCATGCTGCTGCTACTGGTGAGTCATGTAACTGTCAAAGCGGGCTAAGTCCTCCGCACGATTCTGCTCGTAGCGGGCAATGTCCTCAAAATGTTGCTGCTCCAGTGCAGCAACGTAAGCATCAAAGCGTGTCTCCCAATGTTCAAACCTCTCTATCAATTGATCAACCGGTGAGTGCTGGTGAACAGGACCTGGAATGGGAGTGGGAGCGGGAGCGGGAGCCTCCTCCTCTCCAGGCCCCCGAGGTTCCCCATCTCCTGGGTGGAAATGAGTACTATGAAGGATAATGAAAGAATTGTTTGAGTAGCAAGGAGGCTAAAGGTCGTGATGTCCCGGATATTAAAGATTGTATTTGGTCTCAAGGATATAGGCAATGATGTAAGAAGACACAAGAGAAGAAGGTATGATGTGGAAAATGTGGCTGGATCAGCCAGAATTTAAAGAAACGACCATATCGTCCAGGCCGATCGAAAAATCATCCAGGCCGATATGGATCAATAATTGCGTACAGGCCGATTGGTCATAAAGGTGGTCTGATCGTCCGGGCCGATCAGATATCGGCCAGGACGATTAGACACAGATGATCGTCTCGAGGAGTCAGGCCAGACGACCGTTGAAAAAAGCAGATCGTCCAGGCCGATTAGGTGGATCGTCCAGCACGATGAACAATAATTGATCATACCGGCCGAAGTTAAGAGGTTTTAAATCTCTGCCACGTGTATCATCCAGGATGAACAGTGGATCGGCCCGGCCGATTGTCCAATAATGGATCATACGGGGCCGAATTTAATGATTTTAAACGAGCGACACATAGATCGTCCAGGACGATCAAGTGTATCGGCCAGTACGATGTTCTTAAAATTCATCGGCCAGGCCGAAAGAGTTATCGGCCAGGACTATCAATATGATTGCAACAGAGTTCGATTAGATCATCCAGGATGATATAGGATCGTCCAGGACGATGAGTTATAGTAAGCACAGAAAAGATCAGCAGATGGAATTTGAAGACAGTTTGCCCTATCGGCCAGGACGATACAAGTATCGGCCAGGACGATACAAGTATCGGCCAGGACGATGTGACTAGAATTTGAAGAATAATGAAGGATGGTGATGATCAAAAGCCCTAAAAAATAAAACAAAAGAAAAGCAAAAAAAAGAAGAAAAAGAACAGTAGTAAAAACTTAAACAAATGAAAAAAAAATATTTTGTTTTTAATTTTTCTAATATTTTTTTGTTTTAGCAAAGCATTTCATATGATAAAATCTCAAATAGTTTTAAACTTTAGAGTTCCAAGAGATCAAGGAGTTTAATAAATTCCAATCAGAAGAAGGTAGAACATCCGATTCTGTTAACCCTAGATCGGACATCCTTCATGGTACAAAATTTCTTTTGGAAAACAGAGGCCTAACTCAGAATAACTAAATAGGATAAAAAGAAGATCTATTCAAAACTTGTTTACAAAGAAAATATCTCATGATTAATAAAACAAAGTAGTTTGTCTCAATCATGGAAATTGAAATCAAGTCTTTGAAAACATCACATAATCAATGAGTTCTCTAAGTTTTAAGAGTTTTAGAAAAGAGAGGTTAGCTTGCATTTAGTGGGCTCATTTTATGCCTCTTGTCACTTTGATTGGCTCTTTGAGTATCTTTTGATTCTTTGATACACTTTTGTGTATATAGCTTTCTTTTCAATTTGGCTTCATTGGCCTCTTTCCTTTTTAACTCTTGCAAGCTAGAAACTCTTTAATATACCCTTAAAAAAAACTTAGTTGTGAGTATATCCTCCAAATATTAGAGAATAGGAGCTCTCTCTCTAACATAGGGAAGAACAATCCACAACACAAAATTAAAATCATGTGATAAATGCAATGGCAAGATTTCAAAAAACTTGAAAGATATATAAGAACTTTGGCTATTATGCATAAGATAAATTAATGTAGCAAGATAAGAAAGGATCTTAATTAAAAAACCCATTGGTTAAAATGAGTTTAGACTTTTGTTTAGAGAAGAAAATCATACCACTAAACAAGGTCAGAATGAGGGAAACCATCAACGAGATTTCTCCTTTAATCGATTTAGAAAAGCTAAACACTATCTCCAAAAACTTCCAAAATCTAAAAACTTGAAAAGATCCAACATATGAAAACCAATCATAAAAGCAACGTGAAAACAAACTAATCTAAAATAACGAAAAGCTATCACATAACAAAAAAAATAAAAGAAACTTAAAACAAAAAAACATATTTCAAGAAATTGTTTAAGCAGCAGGTTTAAGCATTTATGAGCTGCGAGCCTCCTTATGTCCAGTTATTCTATGCACCCACGAGGTCTTTGGTGAGAGCACTCCTACAAAAACTTAACAACAATCAGATTTAGGAACCCAAACCGGTTTGGGCCCCTTCTTAGGAAAAGTAGAATGCAATGCAGATATGGCATGCTGTGAATCATGCATCTTAGGTCTCCACACCCAATGTGTACTACGGTGAACGGTGCAAGTGTGTGAGATGTGTCCTAGCATGCCACATGAAAAACATTTAACTCCAGGAAAAGGGTTTCTTAAATGGTTTGAGTTATAATGCCTCTTCCTAGATTCCAGCTTAGGATTAAAAGTAGATGTCATCCGATTTTTCTTACATGTATCCAAATCATTTTGAATCTTTAAGTTAGTTCTTTTTAATGCCTCATTATCAATCCTCAAATTTTTCTCAATCTCTTTAGATTTCTTAAGGTCAGAATTAAGTAAGGTGTGTGAAACTTTCAATGCCTTATGTTCATCAATTAATTCTGAATGCTTTTTGTTTAAATCATCAAATTCATCAAGAAGAGCTATATGATTTGAATCAATCGTTGCATGATCTTTGAGAAAAACTTCATGCTCTTTTGGTAAATTCAAAAGTTCTATTTTTAGGCTAGCATGAGTTTTCTTGAGTTTTTTGTATGATGCATGTATTTTCTCACAAATCTCAAATAATTCATCATAGGTTGGTTTACATACCTCTTCCTCATCACTTTGCTCAAGATGATCTTCCCCTATTAAGCACAGGTTCGTTGTCTCTTCCTTTGGTCTAGTCTCAGAGGAATCTGTACCAAATTCTACCCAGAATGCCTTTTGGATTCTCTTCTTGTCCTTCTTAAACTTAGGTTTCTCCTCAATATTTTCCTTGCTTGTGTTATCTTGAAGTGTCGGGCAATCGGCTCTCACATGTCCAGGTTTTCTGCATTCAAAACAAACAACATCAGAAGATTCTTTAACATGTTTATGATCCTTACATTTTCTCCAATTTTGTTGATGCTTTTGTTTCTTCCTTAGAAAGCTTTTGAATTGCCTTGTGATGAAGGCAACTTCATCGCTTTTAGACCCAGAAGATTCAGAATCTGATTTGTGCGCCTTCAGTGCAATTGTTTTCTCCTTCTTCTTCTCACCTACATCAAGATTTCTTTGATTCACCCCTTTCTCGTAAGCAATGAGTGACCCAAGTAAGTTATCAATAGAGTAAGTGTTCAAATCCTTAGATTTAGTGATTGCAGTGATTTTAGCATCGTATGAAGAAGGCTAGCATCTCAAAATTTTGTTCACTTTTTCATAGTTCGAAAGCTCATTTCCTAAAGCATGCAAGGAAGTAACAATTTGAGTAAATCTAGTGTACATGTCAGAAATAGATTCATGAGGTTTCATACGAAAAAGTTTGTAGTCATGTAAGAGAATATTCAATCTAGATTGTTTTACTTCATTGGTTTCTTCATAAGTAATACATAGTTTATCCCAAATCTCCTTACCTGTTGAACAAGTAGAAACACGCATGTAGTCCTCAGATTTCAAAGCACAGAAAAAACAGTTCAAACATTTTGCATTTAATTGAGCTAAATCTCGTTCATCAAAAGTTCATTCAGTAAAAGCAACTTCAGTTTTAATGCCATTAATTTCACGAGAAGGTGGAGAATAACCTTCTTCGATAAGCATCCACATGCGATAATCAGTAGATTGCAAAAAAGTAGACATGCGGGTTTTCCAGAAATCAAAAGGTAAGTTGTCAAACAAGGGGGGTCGTGTAATTGAATATCCTTCCGTAGTGTTACGATTCCCAAGGTTATCCATGGATCAAAAATTCAAAAGCATTTAAAAACTTATTTTATGAAAACCGCTCTGATACCACTTGAAAGTTCGTTGGGGATATTAAGCCCTATGAACATAGTCCCAAGCTAATCAAGGGGGGGGGGGGGGTGAATTGGTATTTTAAAAATTTTCTTTTCACAAAGAACGAAAAACACATAAACCAAAATCACACCGCGAGGAAAAATAAATGCGGAAATTTAAATGTGCAGAAGCAAGAAATAAGAACACACAAATTTATAGTGGTTCAGTCAACTCGACCTACGTCCACTCCCCGGAGGCACCCTTCGAGAATTGCACTACCAACGTGACTCTCCTTTAGCCCCCACAGCTAGGCGGAGAAGCCTTTACAACGAACCTCCTTTTTGCCTCCCCGGCAAGGAAGAGAACCTATCTCCTTTTGCTTCCTCCTGAAGCTGGCAGAAAACCATAACCAAACGCAGACTCCTTACCTTTACTGACCCTTCCACGGACGAGAAACTCTGGACGAAGAAGAAGCAGAGCGATCCTTGAAGCAACCCTTGTGAATCCCCTCACAAGCTCCCCCTCATAAGATCCTCTCTCTCTCCCTCTCTCTCTTTCTCTCCTCAAGGCCTTCTCAGGTCAAGGCAGTAGCACTAAGGTTTTTCAAAACGTTGAACAAGAGCTCTTAAATAGAAGTGCTTCAAAGGAGCTCATTAATTGCAAGTTGCTGACAATATCGTCTAGGCCGATATGGACATCGGCATGGCCGATCAGTACAAATATCAGAAGAATGGCCTGGGCATCACCCTATTTTGGGTGCTGGATGATTAAATTTTGACTTGATCATCCTGGCCGATCTCATGATCGTCTCGGCCGATCTCACGATCGTCTCGGTCGATTAGTTTAATTCAAAAGAAAATTGTCCTGAGCATCGCCCTATTTTCATGCTGGCCGATCCCAATCGTCCAGGAGAAACCAAGGATATTGAATATATTGTCCTGGCAGATCTTGAGATCGTCCCGGACGATGTGATCGTATCAATCATCCTTAATTACTTCCCTGATTTGTCTATTCAATTAAGGCATAATTGTGAATATCGTCTAGGACGATCAATGATTGTCCGGGCCGATAATTTAAAAATACAGTATACCTTATCTGTCTATGGCGGCAACTTCTTTTTGTTTTGAGCTTATCGTCCTGGCCGATACACGTATCGTCCAGGACGATATGTTAATGTCGGTTGCCTTAATTAAGAATCCTTAATTAGACTTTCTGTTTTAAGCCTGATCATCCAGGATGATGTAAATATCGTCCTGGCCGATATGAGTAAAAACAGAAATTCTAAGTCTCTCAAGTGTATGTGTGTAGGGTTACTTAGCATCAGTCTCTTTGACCATTACAAATAGACTCAATAAGAGAAGAAAACAAAGTACAGACTGACTCAACCCTAAACATACGCAATCCTGAACTGGCTCCGTTTGTTGGTCCGATCTTTGATTCCTGAAAAGTTAGAAATAACAGGTAGTCCAAGTGTTTGTCAATCATCAAAACATAGGCCATGAAAATAGATTTGCAACAGAAGAGGCTCAAGCACCTGCACCTACACCTGCTCCTTGACCTGAGAAAATTTTCTATCAAGAAATGGTCCAATGATTTGATCTACTTAAGTCTCACTTTGATCAATGATTTGATCATATTTAGACTTGCCTGGACCAGCAGGATGCCATATATAATGAAGATATAGGTTGGGTGAGATGATAGTTTTACTCAATTAACACTTAAGTAGTTACCATCAATAGCTACTTTATTTTGATCACCCTCATCTACCTCTAGATCAAGATCCACTAGCATATTAATTTTCATTTTCTATTATAGTTTTTGTATGTTTTTTATTTTTAGTTTTCATATGATGACATTTGGATGTTAGTGTTATTATTTTAGCTGTATTTATATTGTATCTTGAGTTTTTTTTTTTTTTTGGGAAATGGAATGATATTTGTCTTATTTTGAGGTTAATCCTCTTGAATTGTTTTAAATCTTATATACTAATAAAATATAGTTGATCTATGGAATGAAATTTTAAAATACTTTACTCAACTACTTAATTTCCTAACAAAATTTAATTTTTCAAAATTTTAAATTAACTTATGGTTTGATGAAGATTAGAAGAACATCTTCATCTTCTTATAGACAAATATTATTTAGCTATAATTGTTACAAAAGAGATGTCTTATTTTTTAAATTTCTTGTTTAATGTATTTATTTTTGTTAATCATTGGATTTTGTTTTAATATTTATTGATATTGGAAAGACCAAAAATGTAAAAATATGCAAAAAGTGTGCCAAGCTTGAAAAGATGCACAAAATGTGCCTCAAGTTTAAGAGATGTGCAATGTTCGCCAAAACTAAAAAGAGGCACAAAATTAGCCCAAATTGAAAAGATGCACAAAGTATCCCAAAACTTGAAAAGATGCGCAATTTCTCCAATCAAAAGTATCCTGTTGTTCTTTCCTTTATCTCTCTTTTTCTTACACAAATCCATACAATCAATAATAATCTCCACTATTGAATTGGAAACTAATTGATCTTTATTTATTCATTTTTTGCAATAATTATTTAATTTGATAGGTCTAAAAAGAATAATGAATTTGATTAACATTTCTTATATTAATTATTCTTTGATTTAAAATATGAGGCTTTCCTTTTTCCCATAAGGACGTTAGTGTTGCCTTTGCAAACAGTTTAAACTCCTCTTCTTTATCATCTATTAGATTTGTCAATAGCAATTTACTTTTTCAAGAGGAACTTCACTTTTTGTTGTTCTCAAAAGGGCGAGTCATTGTTTATTATTTGTTTGCTTGATTGAATTAATTGTGTGTGTTTATTATGTTTATTATGTGTGTTTTATTTTTTGAATTCATTTTGGTCTTGTATTTTTTAGTATTCACTTAATTTTAAATGAGCATTCATTCAGTAGAAGCTTAGGAGAAAAAGGACCTTTAATGTTAATTCAAACAATAATTATTTTGCCATCATAAGAAAGGGTGAGATTGTTGCAACTTAGAAATCAAGATTGAGTTTTGCATAATGTGAATTTTTTATGATAACAAAATATTATTGTTATGATATTATTACAATTTTTCCTAACTTCTGTTGGATATATTTCTGTCTGTTTTTACATGTACTAATATTTCAGCGAAATCATACTCTAGACTACTAAAGATTTCAAGACATAGTAGAATGGGATTTAATGTATTAAAGTCAATAATTTTTATTTTCTTGAGTCGGAGAGAGTGGGATTATAATTGGATAACTATGCAAACACACACATAGGAAGAGAGTTAAAATTAAAATTAAAAAAAAATAACCCTATTCATACTGTATGATGTCAGTTCATGCAAACAACTAATAGTGTAAAAATTAATCTTCATACAAGTTCATCTAGGTGAATTTTAACTATTCATACAGATGATCTAAATATTATGCAAGCAACTAATAGTGTATGAAATAAGCTTCATACCAAATCGTCCAGACAAATTTTAGCTGTTTATATAGATGATATAAAGATTTTATAGATGACTGACAATATACTAAATAAGCTTCGTACTAGATCATTCAGACAAATTTTAATTATTCATATAGATGATCTAAATATTATACAAATGATTGACATGTACAAAATAAGCTTCATACCATATCATCCAGACAAACTTTAATTATTCATACAGATGATCTGTAAATCATACAAATCATTAATAGTATATGAAATAGTGTTTGTACTTAATCATCCAATGATTTCTAAATTGTTCGTATAGTCAATCCATGACTATACTGTACTATCTTACTCATTTTTACTTTGAAAATTCAGTTATTGGATAATTTTTTATGTGTTTTCTATATAATGAGTCCTTGAAATAAACTTAGAGATCTATTTGCTACGAATTTCTCATGAGAGTGAAAAAATAGAGTGTTTTGGTAAATTGTTTGGGAGTGGAGAGTGAGAGATCTTACAAGAGGAAATTGTGAGGGATTCACAAGATTTCCCAAAGAAGATAATCTCTTAATTATTTTTCAAAACTCTTGAGAGAAGATCTCCAAAGTAGAACAGGTACTCTGCCTTCACCATAAGGGTTAAAAAAGATGGCGGTACTCTTCCTTCACCATAAGGGTGAAAAAGGATGATGGTATTCTTCCTTCACCAGGAGGGTTAAAAATGATGACAGTACTCTTTCTTCAACAGGAGAGTGAAAAGGATGATGGTACTCTGCCTTCACCGATTGGGTGAAAAAGGATGATGGTTCTCTGCCGCATCGAGCTAGTAGAAGAGAGGTTTTGTAAGAGCTTCTCTACCTTCCTGTGCGTGCAAAGGGAGATTCACTTGTGTTCAGTGCAATACTTAAAGAAACAGTCTCCAAGAAGTGGGCGAAGGTCTAGTTAGACCGAACCATTATAAAATTTGGTGTTCTTCTGCTGTTTTTCTTTTTACTAAAATTTTATTTTTCGTACTTTATATAACTATGGTTAAAAAATATTTTGTAAAATTCTATTACTATAAAAAACTGCATACTTCAAGATGGTTGACTAAAATTTCATTAAATAGTTTTAAAAAATCCAAGAGATTTTTTAAATTACCAATTCACCCCCTCTAAGTTAGCCTTGGGATAGTTCTATTAGGTCTTACAACCTGCACGAACATTTACAAGTGCCATTTGCTTTTCAAAGAATCCAATTCAACACTCCATGACTAAACATATATATATATATATATAAGACATCATTTTATTAGGGACCATATCATGAAAGTGGAAATTAAACTACAACGTGTAGTATAGAAAATCTAGTTGCAGATATTTTAACAAAACCTCTAGTTTTTAAAACTTTCAGCACCTTAAGAATCATATTGGGTGTTATTTATATTCAAGCCTAACAATTATAATATTGCAAATCTTATTTGTGGTGTATTTCATTTGTGAATATGATTGTGTTTTATTCTTTGTTGTGATTTATTTTCGGTTGATATTTCTCTATATGTTATTTTTTATTTATCTTTGTATTGTTTTTTATTTTTATGTGGTGCAGATCTTATTTTTAATTATTTTAAAAAAGTATCATGGTCATCATGTGAAAACCAAAATTTCTTTTTAGTTTATACTATACAAACCATTATCATACTATACGAATTGTCCATATTTTACATGATTTCTTCTCAGAGTTAAATAGGTAGAAAATTTATTTATTTTTTATGGTGATTGTACATTACGAACACTTATTCATTTGTACAACCATTAATAATTCGTCTATACGAGCATGACAGGCCTTCCAAAGTAAATTATTTTTGAATATCATACCAGATGAATACTTATTCATCTGTACGATTAGACTGGCCAAAGATAATACGAAATGAATCTTAAAAAGATAACTTTATGAAAAGTCATTTCTTTGTAATAACTACTCTTAATAGTTTTTTTATCATCTATGCAAACTTCCCAATCATGCGTACAAACCTATTTCCATACTTTATGAAATGGTTTGTTTTCTTTAAATTGGAAGCCCTTCTCCAACTTTCTTCACAATCCTTTCATTTTCATTTTTTGTGTCCAAGTATTTTCAAATGGCTTGTGGAAGAAAGGGAGTTCGCCAAACAAAGGGGAGTTCATCTCGTACCGAATGAGATGATAATTTTTCTCATGAGACAAAATGAAATAGCCTATAACAAGTTTGTTCAAGCCAAAACTACCCCTTCTCGTATTCTTATTTAAGAAGACATTCACTTCTCAATCATGCACCTCTTTAATTCTACCCATTTTTCCTTCATTCTCACTCTAATTTATGTATTTCATTATGATACCTTTTATAACTTTCATGCCAATATGAGAATGAGAGAAAATAATACTATAATGACATCTTATGTCATTCATCAAAGAGCCGAGATTACTAAAGAAGATTTAAGAACCTTTCTACACCATAGAACAGATTGAGTGAGGGCACACTCCTTGGTTTCTAGAGGTGATTATGACTGGTCAGAAGTCAATCAAATACTTAGGGGTATATCTTCCATCTCACATTTACCTCTTGTTCAAACACTAAGTCCAAATGGCAAGATCATCTAATATGTTTTAAGAACTTCTATCATTCCTAAAGCTATTGATCGAATCAATATTACCCCTCTACTTTCCATTGTTGTATAATTTATATTGAAGAACACTCCTATTGATGAAGCCCAACTGATCCTGGACTACATTGATAATTTGACTGACATTAGACTTCCTGCCACTAGAAGAAAGAAGAATGTGGCTTCAGGACACTTGATTGCATATATTTTGGAGAAGAAGTATAATCTAATTCTTCCTGATCCCTCAAATAATTCGCCATGATATTTCACTGATGCTTTTTTTTTTGCATTCTATTCCATTGGGATCAAGGGGATGAAGGATATGAAGTTAGTGAAGAAGAGGCCCCTACTCCAGCACCTGCAGTTTCTCCTTCTCCTGAACCTAAACAACATTTCTATCAAGAAATGGTCCAGAGATTTGATTGACTTGAGTCTTATTTTGTTCAACGATTTGTTCATACTAAGACTCTCTTGGACCAGCAGGACTTCAGATACAATGAAAATATTGGCTAGGTTTGAGGACAAAGTGATTTTCTCAATACTCAAGTGGCTTCCAACAATAGCTACTTTTCCCAGTTTAGCCCTCTACAACTTCCTTCAAGTCAAGATCCGCCAGGGTATTAGTGTTATTGTTGTTTTCTTTTTATGTTATATTCCAGATTATTTGTAATATTTTATTTATGAAGTTTAAATGTTTTATGTTGAAATTTTTGCATTTTTTGATATGATTTTTTTATTCAAATTTGATTATAATCTTTAAAAAAATTGTTCTTCTTGAAATTTGTGAGTTATTATTAACTTATCCATAAAGTAGATTTAAACGACAAAATAAAAAAAAATAATTGGATTCTAATGTTATCTCCTTAAATTTTTTTCTTACTCACACTTTAAATCAATTTAAAATTGGATTTAAATTAGATGATCATCTTCATGTTCTACTAGACATTTATCTTATAATTATAATTATTGAAAAAATTGTAAGTTTCTTTCTTTTTTTTTTCTTATTCAAAGTGTTGTTTTTATTGTTATCCATTGTATTTTATTTTCTGGTTTAATCTTCTTTATATATTCATATAAGATAAGATTTGTTGATTTAAGGTGTGGAAAGAATAAAATGCAGAAAGAAGCACAAAGAGTGCCAAATTTAAAAGTGACACAAAATGAGCCCAACCTGAAAAGATACACAATGTTCACCAAATAAAAGTCAAAATGAAAAGATATACAATTGAGATAACATCTCAATTATAATTAATAAGAGGAATAAAATGAGCCCACACAACATTTGGTTCATTCCTATATGTCTCTGATTCTAAAAAAAAAATACATGCATTAATTAATAATATGAAGTCTTGAATGTGAAATTATTTTCATGTCAAATATTTTTGCGATTATTCTATTTAATATTTCTTCTTTTTAGAATGAACATTGAACATGATAAACTTTTATTTTCTTATTTATTATTTAAAATAAAATATGAGTTTAAAAATCTTATTAGACTTTAATTTTGTGCAATTTTTTTCTCACATTCTACCTCTGATTAACATCTAGATTTATCTATAACAACTTTTATATTCAAAAGATTTTCTTTCTGGTTTTCTCCTCATTTTGTTGATGTCAAAGGTGGAGGTTGTTTATGTTTTGATTTGAAGTTTTTTGAATTTTGTTTGATTTGGTTTGGTGTTAATGTCAAAATTGCTCTATGGGGAGGTTGCTTATGATTATGTATTTTTGAAGTTTTATTCCGAACTTGGTCTCATGTCGTGCTTGATTATTTTAAGGGTCTTTTTGGTGTTTATATTTTTTTTGTTTGTTTTCCTATAAATTTCTTTATTTTTGTTTATAAAAGTAAAATTAAAAAAAAGGGGATACTATTTATTTATCCCCATGGTGCTTAAGTTTATTCATTGGGGAGAGCTTAGGAGAAAAGAACTTTTAGTTTGAATTCAAATAATAATGGATTTTGTCATTATCAAAATAGGGGAAGATTGTTGCAACTCAGGAATTAATATTATGATTTTTTATGATAAAGAAATATTATGTTCCAAATTTTATTGTTTCTCCTAATATGTGCATAAACCTATGTGTTTTTATGTGTACTGACATATCAAGAACTCCAGAATGCTAAAGACTTTAGGATAAGTTAGAATATGATTTCATGTAATAGAGTCTATACATCTTTATTTTTTTATTTCTTGAGTATGAACAAGTGTGATTGTGATTGGGTAACCGTGCACACACATACAAGGGGAGCGAGATAAAACTTAAAATTTTAAAACTAATCATACAATATATTGTATAGCTTGAATTAAATTAGTTTTTTATCTAAATAAAGTTAATCAATTCATGGCTTGAATTCTTTGAACTTATCGTATAATATGATGTCATGATGTATAGATAACTAATAAAGTACAAAATTCCTTTTATATCAGATCATACTAGACAAACATGTTCATTTTTTAATAGTTTATATAGTACGATATTAGGTCATACACAAAATTGATATAGTATAAAATTCCATTCCTACCAGATTGTACCAGACAAACTTGTTCATTTTTTAATAGTTCATATAGTATGAAGTCAATATGTATAGGCAACTGATATTATACAAAACTTTGTTCATCCAAGTTCATATCAAATAAAGCCCTAACTTTAAACTTTTTATACCATATGATCTGTGATCGTACAATATTGGAAGATGGTTCACTTGAAGTTTTTAGTTTTTGGACGATTTTTCATGTCTTATCTATATAAAGAGTCTTAGAAATTGACTTAATGACCATTGCTATGAATTTTTCACAAGAGTGGCCATTGAGTGTGAGTGTTTAGGATAGATTATGAGAATTAAGTATGAGAGATCAAGTGAGGGGGAGTTGTGAGGGATTCACAAGTTTGCCTATAGCAAGGATTGCTTTATCTTCTTTTAATTTCAGCTTATCTCCTCTGGAGGCTCTTGAGAGAAGATTATCAATATTGTGTTAAGGTACTCTGCCTTTACTAGGAGGGTGTAAAAGGACATCAATGTACACTACCTTTATCAAGTGGGTGAAAAAGAATATTTTGGTACTCTTTTTTACCAGGAGGCTAAAAAAGGATATGACGGTATGCTACCATCACTTGGAGAATGTAAAAGGCATTGGTACTCTATCACACCGAGTTAGTGGAGGAGAGTTTGTAATGGCTCTCATGCCTTGTTGTTGGGCCAAAGTCACTATACCTGGAGAAAGAGTCTCCTGGAAGTGGATGTGGGTTAAGTTTTATCAAAACACTATAAAAACTGATGTTCTTCTTTTATTATTTATTTTTCTTGCATTTTTATTTTTTATATGTTAAACTTTTATGGTTGAAAAATCTTATGATACTCATTTTATTAAAAACATATGCATATTTCAGGATCAGTGATTTTGAATTTTATAAAAAGGTTTTCAAATTATTTAAGAAGTTTAAATTTTAAAATAACCAATTCACCCCCCTCCCCCCTCCCCCTCTTTATTAGCCTTGTGGTAGTTCTAAGAGGTCTAATGACCATCACAAACTAACATCAGATGCTATGTCACCCTCCCGGTGATGGTAATGGACCTTGACTCATTTTCCTCCCACCTGAAGAAGGAAGAGAACCTCAGCTCATTATTTTCCCTCCAAGATAAGGCCTCACCACGTCTCCTTTTTCTCCCTCCTAGAGAAGGAAGAGTACCTCAGCTCCTTTCTTCATCTTGTAAAAGGTAGAGTACCTCAGCTCCTTTTTCTCCCTCCTGGAGAAGGCAAAGTACCTTGAGGATTTGGCCTCAAAGCCTCTCTCCTAAGAGAGCCTTCAAGACTCATCGAGGCTATAGGAGGAGTAAAGGTTTAGCTATCCAAGAGCAACCGTGTGATCCCCTCACACTCCTTCTCTTACATGCTCAACCTCACCTACTCCTTCCTCCCAAGCCCAAGATTTCTCAAAAGCTACTCTATCATAGTTCCCTCAGTTGTCACAATATCCTCTCTATATTACAAAGAGAAGAAAAAAATTTGATTAAGTATTGGGTTTCAAGAAACCTAAAAATTTTGAGTTAGTTGTCACTATTCATATAATACAATTTGAGTTCATATACTACAATCAATTAAAAACTAGATCTATCCATTACAATTTAAATATTTGTTTAGAAGAACTATTCAACTTTTTAAGCACGTCATATCGTATAATCCAAAGATCATCTAGTATGATATGTTAGCTCTTCTCTCTAATTTGTACACGATAATTACTGAGATGACTAGAAATTACCTCTATATTTCATCTTATACTTTTACATCATACATATTGTTAGTTGATTTCAAGTAACTCATTCAATACAATATGAATATTGTATAGTACGATTAGTTCAAAAATCATAGTTTCATTTGGTATGCTCTTTTGGACTCCCAAACTTTATCTCTAGAAGTTGTTTGGTATAATTAATATCATGTAGTATAATTAACTATCATTAATAAAATTATGATTTGATTGACTAATTCTAGGGGTTAATTTAAGTAAGATTTTTAATATTTGTATAATATAAATCAAATTATTCAGTGTGATTAGTTCAAAAATCAAATTTTGAAAATCAATTCCTCTGACGGCTAGGGTTTTCAAATCATAATGAAGAGTATAGTATGATTCAGATTATATAATATGATTTGTTCATATAAACCAATTTTTCAATTAGTTGTTAAGCCCATTCTTTCTTTTTTTATTGTACAATATAATTGTAAGTCGTACAGCTTTATTAGTACAAAACATTAAAACTTTTAAAGTTTGTCTCACTCCCCCTTGTGTTTGTGTGTGGACAGTCACCCAATTTCATTCACTCTTATGTGGCTAGAATCAAGAAATATAAAGTAAAGAAATTAAAATAACATACTTTATTTACTTGACATTCCTATTCTACCCATTCTTGAGTATTTAGTAGCCTTGAGCAGTGTATGTCTTTCCTAAAAAATTAGTGCTCACAAACAAAAGAAATATCTAAAATATTTAAGGATAAAAGTAACAATTCAATAAATAATATTTGTTATCATCAAAATCATAGACTAGGGATCCTACATTGAACAATATTTATAAGGAGTATTCATATGAATGAAGATTTTATTATGGCCAAGTTCTTTCACCTCAAGCTGTACATTCTATTAGGCATTGCCTGATAAACTTATGACATATTTTTTGAAAGAGTTGAAGCCACATGGGTAGTTAGCTAAGCTGTTAGGAGTGAACCTTAGTGATTAGCTAACTATTTCATAATTTTCTTGCAACTAACTGGCTTGAACTTACTAATCTAGGTTACTAGAAGCTTCTAGAGCAAAATGACAGTTGGAATTGTTTTGTCTAGTTTGGATTTGAAAAATATCCATGATTATTTGATTCTTGATACCTTGTGATAGCCCAATTGGCTAACCCAAGTTAAACCATGAGCTTTGCTTGCCATGTTGATGTATTTTGTTTATAAGCTTTTAATGCAAATTTTAGCTTAATTTAATTTTACGTAGGTTGAAAGTTGGATCCACAAAACCCTCTTTTGGACACTTGGGAAAAGTTTAGTAGAAAGACCTAACGGGACCAAGGGTTGAGATGGTGATGGGGGATTCCTTATTTGTGTGTTTGTGATTTGGAAGTTTAAGCTTCACTTATGGCAAAATTAGATGCTAATGAAATTACTTTCCACTAAAAATTCATAAGCTAAATGCTCCCAACTAATGTGAGTGAATGTGTTAATAAATTAATAAAGGGTTATGAGAGAGTGTCGATCCCATGAGAAAATAAGCAAATCATAATTGAATATAATTTAACCTAGTCAAAGTACTATGTTTATCCTATGTAATTAAATAATGGGTAATTCCAAAAACTGCTTAGATATGTAGAAATTTTTTGAAATAACCAAGAAAAATATGTTTTGGATTAATGACGGTGAATAAATCAATATTCTCCTAAAAGACTTGTCTATAATAATTATGAATTAGAGCTCATGCACCTTTGGATCAATATCAATCATGTAAAGGTGTAAAGAAAGGTTTATGGCCTTTCTATAGCTACTATATTTCCATATATCAAAAGTGGTAATATTATTAACGATGATTGTTTTACTAAGGTTGAAAAAAGAAAAATAAAATTAAAAAGCATGTGCATTTCCCCACTCCTCATTCTACCATTGCTTAAACTATTATGAATTCTCTTAATGGTTAAGTCACTTATTTGGAATGTGAGGGGCATGGGGAGTTCTGATTCTAGAGTGAGCTTTAGGAACCTTTGTAGAGTGCATAACAATGTTGTTCTTACTTTATTGGAACCTCTTATATCATCTTCTAAATTGATTCCTACTGATAATTGCCATAGTTTTAGTAGGAGTATTTTTAATTGTTCCAACAAAATTTAAACTTTTTTTGGAAATGCCTATAAGTATCAACATTAATCATGATTTTCCTTAGGTGATTCACAATCAAATTAGTATTTTCCAACTCAAATGCTATAGTTCTTTTATTTTTGCTTCTTGATCATGTTTTGGTAGAGAAATCCTTTGGAATCAATTAAATAATTTTCCAAGTACTTTTAACCCTACTTGGCTTATTGGAGGGTATTTAAATACTATCTCTAATGCTAAAGATAGGAGTGGGGGTAGGCACCCTAAGTCTCAGGTTATGGAAGATTTTAAAATAATATGGTTTTGAAATGTAATTTACATTATAATGGCTTTTCTAGTAGTGCTTTTATTTAGAACAATACCAACATGTGGTAAATCCTTAATCAGATCCTTTTAAATGATAAATGGATTTTTGATTTTTCTCAAACACATTGAACATTTCAGTAGAACTTTCTATGATCATTCTCCTCTTTTGCTTAGTATTAACTTTCAAAATTGCCTTGGGTCTCCTTCCTTTAGATTTTAAAACATGTGTTTTTAGATGATTCTTTTTACAAAATTGTTGAGATCAATTGGTAGTGTTCTTTAACTCATGATGGAAATATTAAAGGTATGAATAAGGCTTTGGTTTAAACTAAAAAGTTTAAAACAAAAGTTATGCTGATGGAACAAATGTGATTTTAAAAATCTATTTTCCAACATTAAGGATGTTATGAAATCTATTAATTATGTAGAAAATATTTATCTTAATGATCCCTCTAGTTGGAATTTAAAGTTGCTAAGTGAGGCTAATGTTAACTTATTCTAACTTCAATATAAGGGCAACATTTTCTCACTATAGGAAAATCACTCATTTCCGGTGGTTTTGGCAGGCGGTTAACTCTTGTTTTCCGACAGTTGTGTTAAAAACTGGCAATTTTTCTGTTGTTTACAAACCGCCAAAAAAAATTGCATCGAAAACTAATACTAGTAGTGTTTTTCTAGAGGTTTTCTTCACTGACGGTATACCAGCAGTTTGTACCGTCAGTTAGCTTCCGGCGATTTTGAGTGCTAGTCACCGCTAGTGTTTTTACCGATGGTTCATCAGCTGTTAAACCGAAGGTAAAAATATTGTCGTTTGATAGCCGATAAGCCGCTGGTAATCAATATTGGCGGCTTACCAGCGGTTACAACCGAAGGAATTACCCGCGGTGTGACTGCGAGCTTATCGCCGGACTACCACCGAATACCATCGGTAAACCGGCTGTAAATACCAGCGGTTATAGTAAATTTCTAGCAGCGTCAATCAGTCTTCCTATATCGAAGTTTTTGGCGGCCAAATCACCGGTTTGCCGCCAAAAACCTGTAGCATCTGAAATAAAATTTGACAGCCTCCCCTCTATTTGAGGGATTTTCACCCTAAACTCTAAACCTACATAGAAAGCAATCACAACAATTTTGAGCAACACGCCATTTTAGTCAATCACAACAATTATCATAAATATATTCATAAGTTAAAAGAAACAAAGTTCACAAGTTCCAAAGCTTACAAGTTCACAAATAATTTCATAACTAAGTTCACAAGTTCTAAGTTCAATACGTTCAACCACATAAGTTTACAATCTGATCATCATAAGTTCATCAAACATAAAAAAGTACTAATCCTCGTTTGTATCCTCGCTATCTGGACATGCATGTGGCTGCTCTATCTCTTGCTCTTTCTTCCTTTGATTTTCATCTCTACAAGATCGCAGCTATTCTTGCATTTCATTTTGAACCTTTCTCATCTCTTCAATCTATCTAGTCAGCATTGTAACCCTCTGACTTATAGTTTCTTCAGCTCCACTTGGATCATAAAATGCTGATATGGATGAACTGCCCTTATAAGCATTGCCTTGCAAACCCAAGCCATATACACTCCCCCTCTGTCTTCCTCCAAGAACATCTGACCATGTATGATACTCAAAAATATGGGTCGATCCTGAAGATGATCCCTCACCAGTGGACTAACAACTTTCCCGAGCTCGTACAAAATCATCCAGCGAGAATAAATCCATAAAACATTGATATTACATTTAATTTTATTATAATAAAATTCTATTCCCAAACTACAAAAAATTATACTCATATGAGCATTCTTAGCCTTTTCATCAACCCACTGATGGTCAGCTTAATGTTGATGAGTTCTCGTATACAACTCCAGCGGTGTTGGCTCCCAACCAAGAAACTCTTTCTAAAAATATAAGATATAGTTATAATAACATAAATATATTTAATAAACTAATTTAAAGCTCTTGCCAGTCATCATCTATGTTTCGTATGAGAAATAGATCCACCTGTATGAAGAGAGCTTCCTAAACCCCCACAGTCAGATGCTTTGTTCTGCTTTTTCTACTCTTTTATTTTTGTGAACTCAGGGGTCGCCCAAGCTCTACTCAAATCAGCCCATATGCCCTCTCCAATCCATATTGGACGTTGTCCGGACTTTCTAATGTCCGTGAATATGTTCTTGAGACAGGTCGCTTCTCTCCTCTCAAAATTTGTTCTGATCATCGTGTTATGCTTAGGCAACCACCTAAATTCTTTTTGTAAAAAATTTAGGCATAACCAAAAATATTAATACAAATTAAATCAAATATTTGAATTCATACCAAATAAGTATACCTAAAATTCTCCAAACCATATATCCCTAATCTCTTTTGGGATCTTCTTCCATGATAAGTAAGGAGCATCATATTTGTTCTTTATAATATCCTGGATCTTATGAGTAGGTGGCTTTGAAGGATTGAAGCTGTAGGTTAATTTTGTCAATAACATAAAATATATTAAAATACAATAAACTTAATGACATAAACTGAACTTACTTATCGCCCTCAAGCTCAATGTATTGAGGCTTATCTGCTGTAGTTGCATGATCCCCAGCACCAACCTCTGCTAGTCTAGATGGTTCACCGTATTTTGGTTGCACTTGATATGGGTAATAATATGGGTGGGGGTAAGGAGGGTAAGGACCGGTGGATGGACCTGCTGTATGTGATGATGGTGGGGGATAATATGGATAGAATGGGGCTACATGTGCCTGATCTGGAGAGGAAAAGTGAGGACACGTTGACGGAGAAGGGAAGTAGCCAGGCAAGGGTGGTGGTATAACATCAGGTGGATCTGACTGACCTTGACCCTACTCACTCGGGGACTACTACTGACTCCTGGGTGGTGGTGGTGAAGGTATAACTAGTGGAACTGATCTCTATCCCTCACTTTTATCAGGTTGTCTGAGTCTATTAGGATTAACACTCAACTTTTTTCTAAATAACTTTGAGGCAAATGATCTACGAGGAGGATCATCACCTGAAGCCATCTGCATTAAAAGAAGTAATTAGTATAGCATTATAAAATATAAAAAATAAAGAATACATAATACAAATTAATGAATTACAAAAATAAAGAATGACATAATACAAAAAAATAATTAATATTTTCATTACTCAGAATTCAAAAAGTATAATTCTAAATATTACAAAAAGTAAAATTCTATAATTCTAAATTACAAAAACTACTTATAATCAAAAATATTTTCATTGCTAAGAATTCAAAAAGTACAATTCTATAAGTATAAAACTATTTAGAAATATTACAAAAAGTAAAATTCTATAATTCTAAATTATAAAAACTATAATTCTAAATTACAAAAATTTCTCAGAATTAGAAATATTTTCATTGCTTTCTAGGGTATCTTCCCTTTCATCCTCGTTCTCACTTGATGAGCTAGTTGAACTATTAACATCTTCTAACTACATTTCAATACTAGTGGTTATAGTTGGCACCTCCTCAATTTCAGCAGGCCTACAACTTGACATCTCATCCTCTTGATGTGCAGTTGCTATAACGTATTATTGATCAATTATTCCCCATGCTTTTATTTTTATGACAACTAGCCAATCTTGTTATCCCTACAACCACTAGGATATTTGCTAAAATAAACTTGAATAGCTTGACTTGCTAACACCAATAGATCAAACTTCCTATATATTCTACTATGTTTTACATCGACTAAACCATATGCAGGATGAACCCTTGTGCCACTATTCTATACTGGATTATACAATTCACAGTTAAATAAGCATATAAAGTTTTCATCTTTACCTGGGTACTACAGGTCAAGAATCTCATTCAGAATACTGTAATAATCACACTCATCTTCTTCATGAGTGTTCCCTCTAACACATACTTCACAATTTTTTGTTTTTATTCCTTCACTCCATGACTTGGTATAAAATTTGAACCCATTCACTGTATATATTGGCCAGTTTTTATTTTCTGCATTGGATCCCATACTAGTGCTTGCAAACCTTTATCGAAACATATATTATCAGGGTTCTATACCTAAAAATATTTTAAAATATTAGTATTTTTTGTAATAAATATGATGTAATTAAAATTAAAATTTTAAAATTTATGAGCTCACATAAGATCTGAACTAAGTTGGGAATTCATTTGCAACAACATGCTCAATATCCCTCGAATATGTCAGAGGAAAATTGCTTACGAAATACCTGCTGATAAATCATCCAAATAATATTTTAGTATTTTAAATAAACATTAATCATTATTAACATTATGGAAGAACTTACTCTAAGATTGACTCAACTTCTTCACAGTTCAGTAGCACATATAAATTTGCTATTTTGATTTCTAAATCATTGAGAAATCTTTCAACATATTTACCACTAGACTTTCCATGACTTCTAAATACTGATAGTGCAGCATGTGATTATTCTTCTACATCGAAGTCCATGTTACAACCAATCTTTATTCTTGTACTCCTTATATGGGGCTCAAAGTAGTAGGAGCAAAAGTGCGTGGTTTCTTGAGACAAATATGCTTCCCATATCAATCCTTCTAGTCGTGCCTTATTCTTAACATATTTCTTCAACTTGTTCAAATATTTATTAAATAATTATAATTATCAAGTTAATAAACATATGTTCTCTCAACTTATTCAAAAATATTGGAGACTTAATAAAAATATGTTTTACCTCTTGAAAGTATACATCCAATGATATTATACAGGTCCAGCAACTCTAACTTCGTAAGGTAGTTGGATTGGAAGATGTTCCATAAAATCAAAAAAACTCTAGGGAAATGTTTTTTCTAACTTACAGAGGATAATTGATATGTTATCCTCCCTCCTCTATAAAGCATCTTAGCTTAGTTTAGATGAACATAGATCTTTCAAGAAAATGCTAAGCTCAGTCAATGGATTTGATATGTAATCGGGTAACATACATACTATGATCAAAAGAAGAACCTCCATAATTATATGAAAATTATGACTTTTTAGTCCAAATAACCTCGCAAATTTTATGTCAATACATCAGCTTATGTTTGATCCATAGCCATCAGGAATTTTTAAACTTTTAAACTAATGTCATATTGATCTTTTTTGCTCTAACGTGAAAGCGTAAGGTGCTTTTGACTTCATTATTTTGCCGTCGATTATTGTTACTAACTCTAGATTTTTTCACTGACAGTACTCTTTAATGTACATCATTGCTTTAACATTATCTTTACTCTTACCTTTAACATGCATAATTATATAAAAATGTTATCCAAGAAGTTCTTCTCAATGTGCATAACATCCAGATTATGCCTTATCAAAATTAGTTTGACAATATGGTAATATCCAAAAAATACTTTTTTTAATCCAATTATGTTCAACACTATATCGCTGATATTTAGACTCTAATAATATTGGAAAATTAATAATTATTGGAATTTCATAAAGTCTCTGTACTAAATCATCACCACTTAATCTGGGTAGAGGAGATGACCGCTCAACTCTATTTTTAATGAATACTTTCTTATTCCTCCAAAACTGATGATCAGTAGGTAGAAACATACGATGATAATCAAACCAAGTATTTTTTTCCTCCATATTTTAGTGTGAAAGCTTTAGTATTTTCCATGCAGTAAGGACGTGCTAATTGTCCTGCTGTGCTCCAACCAAACAACATACCATAAGTTGGAAAATCACCTATGGTCCACAATAATGCAGCTCGAAGGAGAAAATTTTGTTAAAAAAATCAGCTAACCATCTTGAAGTGAGAGAGTGTCTAGGATTCTAGTGAGAGAGCATCCAGGATTTTAGTGAGAGAAAATTTTGGTTTTTCAAATTCCCTTGTTCCGATTATCCTGCTGAACTTAGTTATGGTGGCAGAGGGTTGCCGGTCATCCAGTATGGATGATCGAAACACCACCATTCCCCACTCTACTAGGATTCCTAACCTTTGTTGGGCAACCAAAGGTAGAAACAATGAAGTTCGGGATGATTTATGAATAGCAAGGATGAGGCATCGCCCATTGACAATTAATGAAAGAGGTATTACTCTGGTTAAAGTTCCTATTTATGTGGAAGGTAAGGGAAAATCTCCTCTAATCAAGAGTGATAAGGAGAAAAGAACATCTTCAAGGTGTGTTCTTGCATTACCTCCGATTAATTTGGTTTCAGGTTTTGAAATCCAAAATGAATGATTGTGAAGCATCTACATCTTCTGATTTCAATTTGAAGGTGAATAATTTTTTGAATAATTTTGTACCTAATATTCAGAAAAGCCTAATTTCAGAGAATTCGAGTGATATTTCAAATTTTAATGCATTAGATATTCAAGAGACAGTGGTGGCAGATAATGTGGAAAACATTTATGAACCTAAAGTTTCTCCTTTTAAAAGTTTTGAGAACGCTTGGGACAAAAACAAGCATATTAGAGTTCTTAACTTAGAACTTAATCCTTTCCATGGAGAAGATGATGGTATTGTGAAATTAAACAGTTAAAAGGAATGCGAGAATTTTCATTTATTACAAAAATCTTTGGTGGTAATGGTGTTTGGTAGGAATGTTCCTTTTTCTCTATGTAGTGTTGAATTAAGGCGTCAACGGAGTAAATTTGGAAACTGTCATATTACTTCATTGGGTCTTGATTGGATGTTATGCTCATTCCACTCATCCCATGCTATAAAGGAGGTGTTCAGTGGAGGACCATGATATGTAGGAGGATATATTATTGGTTTAGACAAATGGTCGCCTGAGTTTTCTCCATTATCCTTGAAAGGTCTATCTTCTCCAATTTTGATTCAATTACCTCATCTACCTCTTTATTGTTGGTATGAGGCGAATGTTACAAAATTTGTCTCTAAGATTGGTACTCCTTTATTTTATGATGGAAATATGTTCAAATGGGGAAGGCGGAAGTTTGCAAGAGCTTGTATGCGTATTAATCTGTATTCTAAATTATGTCATGGAGTTTGGATTGAAGGCATATATGGAAAATTCTTTCAGAAAGTAGAATGTGAAAAGATTTTTTCTTTTTGATTTAATTGTGGCAAGATAGGACATGTTCTTCGTGAGTGTGCTGATGGAAAGATGGCTGAAAATGTTAATGGCCTTTTAGAAGTGAGGAATAATGGGAAGGCTGATATGGCTGAGAAGACATTGGAAAGGAATATTAGCAAATCAGAAGAAAAGTTTGGTCTGTGGTTGAATGTGAAGTTAAAAAAAAAATAGTAAGAAAGTTTGGAAGGTTGGCAAGAACTTGGATTCTATGAATCATCCAGATTTGGCTATTACTACTAACAAATTTGATACTGTATCTCAAGAAAATCTTGGCTTGATTGTGGACAGGCTATTGAATATTCCAGAAAATAATGGTGTTGAGAAGGATTCTACCATTTTGATAAATGCATTTCCCAAAGAATAGTGAGTAATTTGGCTATCGAGGTTGATAGCAATGAGGCTCCTGTCTCAATTTTCCATGATGATTCTAGAGCTAAAACTATTGTGGTTGCAGTTGGATAAAGTGAAAAGATAATCCATAATTCTGCTTATACTGATTTGGATCTTACTCAGGATAAGCTGGTTGATTCATCTAAAGGTAATATATATATATATATATATATATATATATATATATATATATATATTCAATTTTGGAAACAAAAGCTATTGTTGATGATTATAAGTCGGTAAGAATAATTTCTGAGCCGAGAATCAGTAGTTCTCATAAGGAGGGGTTGGATCCAACGGTGCCTTGCCCTGTTATTGCTGTTATGGAATCTGAATAAGAAAGTATTGTTGCTAAAATGGGATCTCAGGATTTGTCCTCTCCTAAACTTTTTGTTTCTAAGATAAGTTCAGAATATTGTGTCCTTGATAATAATAAAGAGGTAAAGTTTGGAAGTATTAAACATAAAAGCAATAAACAACTCAAATTCCTAGGTCATATTGAAGACTTTCCTAGAAAAAGGAAAACTGATTTGAAGCCTTTTGGAGGTAACAACTTCAATAGTATCTCTGGATGAAATTTTATACAGGTTGGGAGGCGGATAGATCTTTTTTGAGAAAAGCTTTCATTTCTTTATGTAATGTGGATATGGAAAAAGAAGTTTGCATTACTTCAATTAATGCAGATTTCTTCAATCTGCTCTTATACTACAGAAAAGATCGGTCTTTAGCTGATCTAGGGAAGGAGATGCTCAAGCTATGCTATGGTCATACTTCTAAAAGTGGAGTGGAAGGAGCTGTTTCTATTGTAGTTCTGTATAGTCTTATCTTTTTAGTATTATTGTTTTATTTTGTTATTTTAGTAGATCTAGTTTATTTTTTTGGAAATATCGTAATAACATATGAGATTCTTACTAGTTTTCATTTTTCATCTCTTGGGAACTCTGGGATACTAATCAAACTTTTAGGTTGTTTTAATATTTGGTATTCCCATCACCCCAATGGATTTAAAATGGGATTTAGTAGATCTTATATCCATTATGATAGTTTTGAAGGGCTTACTTTGGTCTTTTGCTTTCGAATTTATAATAGTTTTTCATTTTAAATTTTATCTGCATCTTCTAAAAAAAAAAAAATAAAAAAAAATAAAAAAAGGAGAAAATTTTGTTTTGTTGATATGTCATATGTGAGAACTCCTTTCCATAATAACTTGAGGTCATCAATTAATGGTTACAAAAAAATGTCAATTTTTGCTTTTGGATTATGTGGTCCAGGTATTATAAGAGTTAAGAACATATACGGAGTAGTCATACTCATCTTTGGTGGAAGGTTGTATGGTGTTACAAGAGCACGGTGCAGCTGCTTGACTATACAGGGTAAAACCATCGGCACATAATCCCAATCTTATGTTGCGGGATTCAGCAGCAAATGAAGCATGCATATGATCAAAATGTTTTCACACTTCAGCATCTGATGGATGAGAAAGAACACCACTTTTTGCAAATTTCTCCTTATGCCATCTCATATGACCTACTGAACTCATTGATGCATAGAGTCGCTGAAGTCTTGGAATGATCGGTAAGTAAAATAAATGGGAATATGGAATATATTTCTTTTAACGATAATGTTTTTTTGAGTTTGGCTTAAACCGAGGAGCATTACAGGTGCGACAATAAACTTTTGTTGCATCATCCTTATAGTATAATATACATCCATTGATATGGCAATCAAATTTCGTAGTTGTGAGACCAAACTTGGATACTAGTTTCTTCATTCGTTATAAATCTGAGGGAATTAAATTGTCCGTTGGATTAGTTTCCTTGAGAAGACCAATAAAGTCATTGAAATAATCACGAGGAATATTATACTCAATTTTAATACTTAGCATCCTCACTGTAATGGATAATTATGAATCAGTACTGCAACCGTCCCAAATTTATTTTTGAGCTGCATGTAGTAACACTAAGAATTTTTGGGTTTCTGCAGTTGTTGGCTCTTCCACACTAGCCCTTAAATTAGGATCTGCTACATCAAAAATAAGTTCTTCATATGGTCTACTCATTTGATCTTCATCAAATGTTTCATAAGTTATGGATGAACCGGCATGAACATCTCTGTGTGGCACATACTCTCCACGTGATATCCAAATCTAGTAGTCTGGAAGAAATCCTCTATGATATAAATCAAGTTTCACATCATCGGGCTTGAGGAATGCTTGATTTTTATGCTTTGAACATAGACATCTAAACATTTTATCACACCTTCGGCCTTGCAGTGGGGAGCTTATGGATGGTTAGAGAGGCCTCATTGGCGGTTGGAGGGACCTCGTCGGTGGCCTAAATCATCTCGATCGTGAGAGGGCGGGTGGAGGAGAGGGGGCGAGCACAGCACAGGAGAGAGAGAGAGAGGGAGATGGAATGAAATGGGAGGCTTGGGATGGTTAATTTTAGGGCATCTTCTGGTGGCTTTCCGAAGGCCCAAATTGCCAGTACCAAAATCACTTAATACCGATAGTTCTAGCCCCCAATAACGCGCCTGTAAGTTTAAATACCAGCCATTTAACCGATAATTTTTGGACCACCGTTATTTCTGGTGGCCTATGCTTGCATAATGGCCGGTTAAGCTGCCGGTAATAACCGGTGGTCAGACCGTCAGTTAAGCTGCCGTTATTACCGGCGGCCAGACAACCGTTGGTCCAGATCTGCGGTAATCAATGAATTTCTTATTGTTTCTAGAGGCTTAAAGTAACTACTAAATTTTTAGATGAAGGGGATAGAAATACCAAATTTTTTTCTTGTTATAGTAAATCATAAGAGGGACACTTATCATATTCATAAGATTCATTTGCATGATGGCTCCATTTATGGAGAGGAGTTAATTATTGGTTCAGGTGAGGAGAACTTTAAAAGTGTCTGTAATAGTTATTTTGCTCCTTCTCCTCTTTATAATATTAGTATCTTCCCTTAGTCAATTTTTGAAGATGAAAACATTCATCTAAATTAAGATCCCACTGATAAAGAAATCATTGATACTATTAATGGGACTAATTATAATTCACTAGCTAGTCATGATTGCTTTACTAACACTTTTTTTAAGAAAACTTAATATATTATTAAAAAGGAAATGGTGGAAGTTATTTTTTTTTTTTTGGGAAAATTGGGGCACTAGGCCCATTTCATTCATGAAAAGAAAGAATACATAAGAAATAATAAATTGCTACCACAACTGACCAGTAGCAAACAGAAGAACGAAACAGCATAGACAAAACTGCTTCAAAACAAAAGAAAAAACCTATTACATTTGATCACCCTATCAGCCTTTGCTGCAGAATTATAAAAACAAAATTTGATTTTCCAATGCAAGTATACCAGATGACATGAATACCAAAAGTATAACCAGAATAAAACCTGAAGAAGGAAAACCACCAACAAAAAAGAGCTCCCAAGTCTATTAAAACCTGGACTCAGATTAATCATATTAAGGCACACGAAAAACCTGAAATCCCTGGTTGCCCGTAGACCATCCAAAGGACCCAGAGCGGAAGCTTCATCATTGTCCAGGCAAGACTTCAAAAAATGCTCGCAGCGACTGGATGAGTTTAGGGACTTAACCAGCATATAAGCCGCATCACTTGTTACAGAAGTTCCAAGTAATCCATAGAGTTCTTCCATTTTTCTATTCTCTCAGAAATGTTCCTTTTAACATTGAGAATCAGGGTATTATGGCAATTAAAAATATGCCCAAATCTCCTACCATTCCTCTCCTTCCATAAGTGGTAAATAATGCAACAGATGAGGGTATAATAGAAGTTTTTAACCTTCTTGTTCCCCTTGTAATTACCTTTAATCCATTCAAAGACCTGCAGAATGTTGGGCCTAAAAAGGAATGTTTTCGTTCCAGGTATAACCTCTGTAAGAATATAAAAAGCATAATCACATTCGAAAAAAATGTGAGAAACAGTTTCATTTAAACCCTGACACAGATTGCAACCGACAGGAACCAAAATGTTACGAGAGATAAGAGCATCCGTAGTCTTAAGTCAGCCCACCAAAGACATCCAGGCATATACTGAATGTTTCATAATATTTCTATTTGCCCATACCGATTTGTGCCAAGAACAGGTTTGTAAATCAGAATAATACTCCTCAATGTAATTCTTGAATTTATATGCACTGCTATTTTTCCATTTAAGACAAGTCTCACCATCCTCAATGCTAAATCCAGCAAGCAGAGTTTTCAAATTCAGAGAAATGTTCTCAGGAAAAACCCACAGAGATCCACAAATTAGACTTTTAATGGTGATATCAGGACAGCATCCCAAATACGCACCCCTAGGAATTCTGCAATATTGTGATTGTGACACCAGTGATCCCATATCAAGGATATAGGAGCATTTTGTGATATGTTGAAGTTAAAGTAGTGTTTTACCTCCATAGCAGTTTTACATACAAATTTCCAAAGATTAGAAGCAAAAACAGGGGGCGGCTTCCACGGGGACTTATAAATACAAAGGAGCCATTTGGATAGTGGAGATGCAACATTATACATCCTTAAAATCACAGAACAGTTATAAGCAAATTGGAGAGCAGAGATAGAAGGAATCCCCAAACCACCTTTATTTTTAGGCCTGCATATCTTATCCCAGGACACCATATGTAATTTTTTAGAATTCAAGATATCCCCAAAAAACAAGAATCTAGAACTAGCGCGTTTGATAAACTTGTGGACTATTTTTGGTAAAATGGAGCCTCTAATACAATACGCAATCGTGTTTTGGATAGTGAATTTCAGGTATTGGAGCCTGCCCGCGAAAGACAGCAAGTTGGCTTTCCAGCCGTTCATTTTCTTGTTGACACAATCCAAAAGAGGCAAATAGTCTTCTATCTTGATCTTATAAAAGGATAAAGGGATACCAAGATACATGATTTTGTTAACCACATTATGAATTGATAGAGTTTGGTAGATATCCTGCGTGTTCCTTAGATTTTTAGGGAACATAATAGCACACTTATCATAGTTTACATGAAGCCCCGTGTTATCAGCAAATTCCCTCAAAATATTATTCACCTTGTTGCAATTCTCAACTGTTGCCTCTCCAAAGATTAAAATGTCGTCTGCATATAGAAGATGAGATAAGGATTGGCTGTCAAATGAAATTCCTCTAAAACCCCTACACTCCAAGAGATTAGAAAAAGCATCCATCACAATACAGAAAAGGTAAGGGCTTAAAGGGCACCCCTGTCTAAGCCCTGCAGTAGAAGAGAAATAACCTTCTAGGGCTCCATTTAGCAGAATAGAAAAATTAACATCAGTTATACAAACTTTTATCCAGTTAACGAAAAAAGTTTAATTAATATTTTAATGGTTCTACTTACCCAAGTACTTATCATCTTCTAATATTTCTTTGATTTCAAAGAAAGAGGCTACTAATTATTAGGATGTTTTTAGGCTGATTAGTTTTTTTTCTTCCTTCAATAAATTAAATTTTAAGATCTTTATTAGTAGGCTGGCCTTATTGCTTCCTAAAAATGTTTCTCTTTGCCAAACTGGTTTTGTTAAGGGTCATGAAATTTTTTATAATGTTATTTTGGCCCATAAATTAATTCATGACATTAATATTTAGGTTAAAGGGCATAACTCTATTCATCAAGCTTGATATTACCAAAGCCTATGATAACCTTAATTAGATGTATATTTATAATATTTTGGCTTGGTTTTGTTTTAATGATTTTTTCATAATAATTATTAATAATTGCATTAAGAATTGATTCTTTTATGTGACTATTAATGGTAAAAAGTTGTGGTTTTTCTTATTAACTCAAGGCATTAGGCATGGTGATCCTCACCTGCTTTATTCATCATTTATGTGAAATTTCTATCAAGGGGTTTAATAACCTTTACAACCAACATTTTGATTTGCATTATAATTCAATTGGTGGTTTTGATATTTCAAATTTGAGCTTTGTTGATGGTTTTATCATTTTTGCCAATGCTTCTATCAAAATGTTAAAAATTCTTTTTAAGTTTCTTTCTAATAGTCAACTCTTTATTGGGTTGAGTTTTAGAAAAGATAAAATTCTACTACATTTATGGTAAGTCTATCTCCCTTTCTAGAATTAATACTATTAAGAACAAATTATTTTTTTCTCCTAAAAAACATCATATTAAGTATTTAGGTACGCCCATGATTAAAGGTAGGAAGAGAACTCATCTTTTCTAAGATATCTTTACTTCGATCCTTAAGAAGCTATCTTCTTGGGCTTATAATTTTATATCTTCTGGTTGGAGACTTGTTTTTTTAAAAAGTGTTATATTCTCCTTGCCTATTAAAATTTCTAAACTATTGAGCCTATAATAATATTTGTTTGCCTATTAATATATGGAAAGGCTGATTAATAAGTCCTTTTGGATTTCCAAGAATTCTACTTGCATTCATTGGTCTTTTTGAAGAAGTGTCATAGTGTTTTTGAAAAAGGGGGCATGGCTATAAAAGTGTTTTTATATTGCTCATGCTTTTTCTTATAAGCTTTTGTTATCATTTAGAGCAAACAAAGTTTATGGGCTAAATTTATATTGTGTAAATATTGCATTGGAAAATGTCCCCTTATTTGTCATTATAGAGGTTTTGTTTCCTTGGTGTGAAAAAGTCTTTGTTCCGTCAAATGGCGTGCTAAGAACCTGATTTAATGGAGCATAGGTGAAGGTAAGGTGTTCTTTTGGCCTGACAACTATATGGGTTATTATTCTATTGACACATTTGAATTTTCATCCCACTGCTTCTGTTAAAGTTAGTAACTTCAATATTAATAATGATTGGAATTATAACAAATTGAAAGATTATGCTCCTGACAGTCTAGTAGATAAAATTGTAAAAATGCCTTTTCAAACAAACTTTGAGGATAGTTTGTTATTCAATTTGTTTATACTGAGAATTTATCACTCAACAAAGATTGGGAGGCTATTTGACCAATTCACCCTAAGTCTATTTTATTTTCTATTATTTGGCATAATAATATTCCTTTATCTTATTTTATTATTGTTTGGAGAGTTCATAAGAATTATTTTTCAATTGATGCCTTATTTAATGAATAAAGTTTTATTTATCCCCTCTAAATGTCAATGTTGCGACCATATTGAAACATTAAATAATGTTATTTTAAATGGTTATATTATAGCAAAAGTGTGAAGGTATATTGATGATATTTTTAATAGTAATCACTTTATTAATAGCACTGATATTTATTCTTTTTTACTTACTTGGTAATTATCTAGTAAAGGCCATATTAAAAAATTATTCATTTTCTTATTTAGTGTATCTTTCGGGTGATAGAAATGATTCCAAACATAAGGATATTATGATGAATGTTATTCATATTATATCTAAAGTTAAAGATAAAATCCACTATCTTCATACTATTAACCATCTCCAATCAAAGATTTTTAAGAATTACCAATATGTTATGAACAACTTTGGAGATAATTTTTCTGGTTATTTTGTGGATTTCTATTCTACGATTGTGTGATGGATTAAGCCTTAGCTAACTTTAATGAAACTTAACATTAATGGATTTGTGAAAATTCTCTTGGTTGGCTGTGGTGGGATTAAAAGAGGCCATTTAAGTAATTTTTTGAATGGTTTTTTGGTCCTTTAAACACCACATCTGTTTTAATTCTTGAGCTTAAAGCCATCTATTTTGTGCTTAATTCATGTTATATTATGGAAATTAATGATGTCTTGATTGAGGTGGATGCACTGTTGGTGTTACATTTCCTACAATATACGGCTTTTGCTAATCCTTAAAATTTCTACCATATTATATAAATTAAGTAACTTCTTGCAAATTTTAAATATTACATGATGCATATTTATAAAAAGGACAATTGTTAAGTTGATTAGCTGGACAAATTTGACAATAATTTAAATGGTTTCATCAAATTTTTTTGGCTAGATTTACCTCAGATTTTATGGGGTATGGCTTTTTTGGAGCTAGTTTACCATATTATAGGAGGAGGCCTTTTGGGTTTGTGGATTTAGGTTTTCATGTTTTAAAGTTATCCTTGATTATGTTGCATTTTTTGGTTTCTATTGGAGCTTAATTTTTCGTTAACCTATTGCTGGTTTTTTTTTAGGTTCTTTTTTATAGTTTTGGTTGTAGGTTTTTTTGCTCATGTTTTGGTTCTAGATTTTTTTCCCTTTATTTTGATGCTTATTTTGGTGCATGTAGATTTTTTTTTTATTTTTTTGTTGTTGGTGGTTGCTTTTGTATCAAGTGATGCCAATGCCCTATTTCCTCCCTATTTTAACATTGGCTTTCCTTATTGTTTGGCTACTGTTAGTTGAGTTACTATGAGCAGTGATTACTTTAGGACAATTATTATAATTTTTTTTAACTACTACTCAAATTTTCCATTACTATCTTTGATTGGGATTTCCTGTGATATGAGATGGGGGATTTTGTTAAGTTATTGGATATGGGCTTTCTCTCAATGTGGTTGTTTAGTATTTTTTAAGATTGTTATTATCTGAGCATTCTTAACCTCAAAAGGATCTATCTTGTTATTGTGTTCTCTAGCTCTTGGGTGTTTTTTGTTAGCCTTATTTTTTTACATTTCTTTCTCTTCTATTGGCTGGCAGATGTATCAGTGTAATTTTTCCCTTTATAGTCTCTAGTTTAGCCTTTGGTTCTTTTGGGTTTTGGTGGTCATTCCATTGCTATGTCTAATTATTCTAGAATGGTTTGAAGGGGATGTTTATTATATGGTTTCCTCTTTTCTAGAAGTTGGCTGAACAGTGTTTTCATTTGAATTATTATTTTTCTTATCTTGTTTGCTCTAGTTCTTTCTTCAAGGTTAGGGTTTTTGGATTATTATATGATGTGCATATGTTGGTTCTATTTTGCTGGCATTGGGATGATGCGATTAGTAATAGTTTTCTCTTAATTGTTCAATGTTTAATTTTATTATATGTTTCTGATTACCTCACTTATATTTTAGGGCCTTAATTTGACAGGTTTAAGAGTTCTCCAAAGCACTTCGCTTACTGGATTAATGTGCTCATTATTTATGCTGAGAAGTCTAGCCTTACTAAATTGTTGGACCAGGTTTCTAATGGTTCTATTGAATATTCTTTATGGAGGTGCTGGATTAATCCTGATATCTAATTATTCTAGTAGTTCATCTTTTTCCAAGAGGTTTAGGCTAAATTACTTTGGTTAATCTCATTTTTTCCGGGTTGGCTCCTTGCCTCCCATAAATTTTTATATTCTTTTTTTCTGATTCTTTCAATTAGCTGAGATCAAAGGTTCTTAAGATTTTATTTTCTTTTTGATGTAGTTTTTTTAAACATGTGTGAGTCAATGATCTCTCTTAAGGACTTTTAATATTCTTTTTCATATTAAAGCCAATGTAAAAAAATATATAAAAAAATGAACAAAAAAACTAAGAACACCCTAAAATCTTTCAAACCTTGAATCATACATGTCTAAATTCAATAGAAACCTTGGTGGATCATAGTTTACCACAATTGAGAAAAATCCCCTAGATCTTAAAATAACCATATTTATACATTTCAATAAACCCTTCATGGCTCAAACACACCATGATGGACGACCACTTCTAATAAATTTCAAATGTTATTTGAAGTGGATTTATCCTAAATCCAAGCCTTGGTCAATATTTATTGACTAAGTCCATCGATGTTGACAAAATCAACCCTTAATCTCTTAAATTTCCATTTAATGCATTTTGGCCATACCATGAATTAAAACCTCATCCAATAAGTTACTAATGTCATTTGGAATTGTCTGGACCCAACCCCAACCCCTGGACAACTCTGGCTGACCAAACTAAAACTAAATCTCTAAACCTTAAATCTAATTATATAAACCATGCCAAGGAATCCAAACCCTATGGGACTATCCATTGGGTCCCTAAATGTAAGTTGTGGGTGACTATTCCTTTGGGTTCACTTGGATTAGCTATTGAACAAAGTGGTCTAAAAGAGTTATTCATGAGCAATCTTAAAACTTATTTCATGTTACCAAAGTCATAGGCTAGGAATTAGGACCCAAAGAGTCATGGCTACCATTATTTTCTAGTGGGTTATAATCATTATGGTGTAGGAATTTCTAGAAAATCAAAGTTTAGAAAATTTTAGAAGTTTAAACTTAAATAAAAATATTTTAGATTATATTAAGTATGATTGCAATAGATAGGTGTGTTCATATTAAAGAGTCTTGATTAAATTCTCGATTAAAATTCCTTGATTCCTTAGATATAGAGCTATCCTATCTTATATTTTAAAGGAGATTGATTGCATTTTTTGATATTAGCTGGCAGCCCAATCTAGGAAGGCATAAGTCTAGATTACATACACATATTTTTAAATCTCCTCCCCTGGAGGATTATCAAAATCCTAAATGAATTCTATATCTAAATCTAAATCTAAATAAATGATTAGTTGAACTCAAATCTTTGATCAATCCTTTCTAAATTTGAAAAGCCTAGTCCTCACATTAATTAACAATATTCTCAAGACTTATCTTGTGAGGTAATTAATTAAAGAGGCTTGCCTCTATAGGGATTTTAGAGTCTATCTTTGTTCCTTTCTAACGTGGAGGAAGAATCCTATGAATGCAGACTAGTTTTATACATTAGTTTATGTATTCATATTAAAAATGATTGGCAAATTTATCCTTCAGGATAAGTTGAACATTTCTTATGTTTAGTTTATATATAAAAGTAAATGTTTTCCTTTCTTAAATTGATATTCAATCATCTATTTATCTTTTAAGGAAATAGATGTTAAGCTATGGAGATTTGATTAAAGAAATATTAAAGTAAATCATGGGGTTCATTTGTACATTTATTTGTATATAATGTTCACAAATAGTTTCTAGTCGCCTTCTAATTTGGATAATCCTAAGGGAGTAGCAAGTGTATATGATTCAAATCCCATGTCAATTTTGATAGCTCAGGTAACATCAATGTTTTAGAAGTTTGATAATTTTCGAGTTAGTCAAACATTAGGATCACATATGCATTTAGAGGAGTATTATTTGAATTCTTCTAGTGAGTCAAAAGCTTAAGGGATTGAAAATGTGAATTTGCATAGAAGATAAAATAATCCAAATTCAAATATAATTAACCCATTGGGGGAACCATCCAAATTTTAGTTGGCATTATGATAATGGTGGAAATTAGTGGAATGTAACCAAATCAAACTGGTAGGAAATTATTATAATCCTCAACCATCTTTACTGAAAACTAGAAAATCTTATCCCCTAATCTTTAATTATAAAGATCAATTCATAAATATGAATACACCTTTTGAACACTTACTGATTTGGATGTGAAATCAATTGTAAATTTAAGCTACTTTATTTAAGAGTTTAGACATTTAATTAAGACATCATACAATACCCTTTAGTTGTAGGACCCATGGCACCTTACCCATTACTACTGAAGTTATTCCTTTGAAAAAATAGAAATATTATAGTATGGAAATTTTGAGAAGTGGTAGTGATGCCATCCAAAAAATTTGAAAAATCTTGGAAAGATAGGCTCAAAAGTAGAAACTAAGCACTACTAGGGAGGCATCCCAATTATATTGATGTTAAATCTTAGCTTTATGGTTAAATCTTTTATTTGTTTGTTCATTTCTATTATTTATATTTCATTATTGTAAAAATGCAAATGTGTGTAATCTGTGAGTTATTAAGTATGGTTGACTTAAATAATTACATCATTTTTTTATTTATATAATATTTAAATTTAAGCCAATGTCATAGCATCATATCATTGAGCATCGTAGCATCTAAATTTTGTCATGTTGGAATGAAGTCATAAACATTTGTGAAACATAATGACATAATGCTATACATTTAAGCATTGCATCACTACTTCCACATAAAAAGTGCTTCAACACTAATCCTTGTAACATTGTGACATGAAATCTTTTATTTAAATAATTCTTTGACATTGTATTCATTAATTATGTATGATGCAACTAATTTCATTATGAATCTTTTTTTATTGTTGTAGCACTAATGCTAGTGTCACAACATCAAGTGTAAACAAAAAATAGCCTACTATAACACCGCAGTGACAGTCTTTTCCAAGCACCACTAAAGTCAAATGTGTAAAATAATGCCACATGTTTAACCACACTGCAGTGTTATATCAATTTGACCATTTTGTTATTAAGTATTTTCCAGGGCCACAACATTACACTTTGTAGTGTTGTAGCGCTTCTCAAGTTTATAAATCAGAAGGGTTATTTTCTTTGATTTTCAATAAGCTTTATTTTGATCTCCCTTCTCATCATTATGTTAGTTATTATTTTTTCACCAAAAAAAATTTCCTAATGGATCCTAATGTTTAGCTGAGTAAGAAGAGAGAAGCTTCCTCATTTTTAACCGAAGGAGGTTAATTTTTTTGAAGCAAAAGTGAGATATGCACTACTATTCTTGAGCAAAAAGTTGTTAGTTGAGTGCAATTTTCAAAACCCTAGAGGAGCTGTGATGTAAATTATAGTAAATAAGGGTCGAGAAGCATAATGTTTAGGGCCTAATTCTAGTGTGGTTATCAAAGTGAGAGAATTTTTTTACAATTCCAAAGAAGAAAAAAAATAATAAGTGTTTTATGAGAGGGAAGTGGGTGCATTTAGATTCCCAGATAATAAACCACAATTATAAACTTAGGGACAATGAGTTTGATGACTTCAATGCCTTTATAAATGAAACCATTGATCCTTATAAACTATTAAGATTACTTTGTGGACCAAAGAATGAGGTTATTTGGAAAAGGAAGATGGGAAGGTAATAAATTTTCCTTCAACCTATTTAGCTTAGTAATCCAAAGTTTTTCATAATTTTAGTTGTGTTCATTTTTTGCCATGTAAGAACCTTAGCAAGGTGACTAGGGAGATTGTTCTTTTAAATTATGCAATTTAGCTAGATCACTCCATAGATAAAGGGAAGTTAACTTTTTATTCTATTATATGCATCATTAGGGGTTCCACTTTAATTAGGTTAGGTAATCATTCTATTATTTATTCTCGTTATGTAGCTATTAGAGTGTTACATAAATTTAGTGAGAGTAACATTTTCCTATTTTTTGCTCTCACAAAATAAAAAGTTGAGAGTTTTAAGAAAAGGGAAGGGGAGTAGGTGAAAGGCCTAGTGAACTCGTTTTACCTGGTCATCCCAGTTAGAGTCGATTGAGTGTTCGAACCACAAAATCCATTTGTGTCCATATTGCAAATCTATGAGAGCAAAAGGAGGATATTACATCTTCTTGTATGGATAATAGGGAGTGGCATCAGGAGTAGTCTTTGTATGTTTCATCTTCTATGGACTTGCGAAAAAGGAGGTAAAACTATACTTCTAATTAAAATGAGCCTGTATTGGAGGAGTCCTTTTGTAGAGAACCCCTATCAGATGTAGTTTTCTTTAGTAACTATGTACAAACCCGTTGTGTGGCATCCCCCGGAAATAGTAGTAGATGATAATGAGGAGTTGGAGGATTGGGATTAATCCTCATTAATTTATTTTTCAATTTTTTATTTTTTCTTTATTTCTTAAGAGAGATAGAGGATAAGATGATTATTGATGTTATAGTTGGTTATTCTTTTTATTTTCTTTATTTTTATTATTTATTTCTAAGGGAGGTCCCCTTTGATTCTAAAACTCTATTTTAGAAAAGAGAGAGAATGTGAGCTATCATATATGAAGGTTTATAATTAAACTTCAAAATTAACTAATGTACAGCCAATTCTTACATGATAAACTATTCATATTAAAATAATAAATCAATATTGCACTTATACTTATAGTAAATGAGTTCAATTTGGGTATTTATAAACGTTATTCCTTGAGACGATTGTTCTTGTTCATGATTCATTAGATTAAAAGTGTTACTCTTTGATTTTTTTAATTTATATATAAATTATAGAGCATTTTTATATTTTAATTAATTTAGAATTATAAAATTTTCAATGAGATTAATGAAGCTTTGGTGTAAACATAATTGCTTAAGGAAAAGCAAGAGCCTAAGTTTGAGTAATTTATTAAGTAATAATTATATAGTATTTTATTGTGTAAAATTCCAATGAATAACTTCATTTTTAGTTGATGACATACATGAATGTCTCAAAACTTTGAGAAACTTTCATAGGTGTTAAACCAATGTTGTAGTACCTTAACTATCTGCGACACAGTGTCTTAATGCCCAAGTTCTATATCAAGACATTATAGCACCAGAGCCATGAGAAAAATGTCATTTAATTCCTAACCCTTACAGAATAAAGGTAAGTAATTATGCCCAACTTTTGTAACACCATGGTGGACAATATAATTAAAAGAAGTACTATGCCATATTAATGAAATGTCATGCTCGATCATAAAATAGCCATAACAAGTTAGCCCAGTGTCACAGTGGAGCCTATTTATCAATGCCGAGGTGCTAATTCATATTATAATGTTGTGGTGCCACCTTGTTATGACTTGTCCATATTGTATGGAATATACATCTCCACATCTTTATTGTTAGATATTTGTTCGTTTTTGTTGATGATATTATTCTTATTTTTGTTATTGAGTACATATTTGGTGATGTTCTTGATTAGAGCTGGAAGTTTGAATGTATATAGTATTGCATTTTTATCTATGTAGGTTTGTGGAAATTAGTTTTAGAAGTGAGGTTGTTATTTTTTTGGCATATATAAAAAACTTAACAATGGTGCAAGATAACTAATTCTTTAACCACCACTCTCACCATCACAATGTAGTGGCTCTCATATACAAACATCACTATAAACATGATAATCATTCACATTACTTAAATTTCCCCCAAAGAAAAGCATGCAATAAAATAAGAGTAGCATTCACACACACGTACTCTCTTTTTTAAATACATAGAACATGAAAACTTTTTATATACATATTTAGGATATTTCTTATATACATGGTTTCAAACTATGACAATTATTTTTGAAGATGTGAAAATTTTGCTTATCTTGAATCCTTATGATATCATTAAGATATATTCAAAGAACATTAAAAGAACTAACTTATCCAAATTTAATTTTTCCATGGTAATATTTCTTCCTATAATAAAAAGGTAAGACATCTTAACTAGGAGAAAATTCGTGATCTATAACTTAAAACCCATAGATCTTCCTCATTTTTGCTTTATAGATTTGTGTATATTCTTAAACTAAATTTCTAAATTCATGAGGTTTATCAACTATTATAGAACTTTGGATGTTTAGAATAGAAAAGGAATCTTGATTCTTTAAGTACGATTCACTTCTTTTTGAGGATAAATGTTATCATTTCTTTCTACCTATAGCTTTAACATTCAAGAAAAAAAATAAAGATACTCAACAACACTTCACTCAAGAAAAAGTTTCATGGATAGAAAAATCAAATTTCAACTTACCCTTCTTATAATTTTAACATGCAATGGTGCCAAAATTTGTATTTAAAAACACTGTGAGGTAGTGGCGTTATAAAAGTACTTTGATGCTCCATATACTCTCTCAGGTTTTTTTATAAGCAAACCCACAATTAAACACTATTGCTAAATCTAATCTACCAAGAACAAAAAAATCAAAAGCTAAGTTGCCTCCCTTGTAGTGTTCATTTTATAATCTTCAGCTTGACTTGCCTAGATTTATCAATTTGGCCTATAATGCTACAATTCTTCAAATGATTTTTGCTGCAATCTTTTTCTTTTTCCTTTGGGTTAGCTTTAGTATTTCTAGGAAATGATCCAAGAAGTCTACTACTGATAGAAATTTTAGGCTAACCAAATTAGGTTTCCATATTTTTAATAGAAGTGGTTTGATTTGGTAATTGACTCGCTAACTATGTCACTACATCTTCCAATGGGGATTTTTTACTTCCAAACTGATTCCCACCTAAAAACAATAAAACTTTGCATAATATACACAATTATACATGTCGAATCAATTAGCAAAGTTATAGGGTATAGTGTCAAACCTACAAGGAAGTATGCTTACTTGCAATTAACTACTACCACTTACTTTACTATCAAAAATTATCCTACCTAACAATAATAATATATTTGGAGATTATATCATTGAATAAACCAGTAAAAATATTGGGTACAAAATTGAGCAAAATTAATTTAGATTGATGATTGAAATTTTCATATCTTTCCTAATGAGACTTTTATTTATAAATGTTTTTCAAAGTATATGTATCCCAAGATATCTATCAAGCTTATAGGGGGGAAAGGATAATTATTGACCTCCTACAACTATAGATCTCCTTAAGAACCTAGAATATTTTATAACCTACTTCTAGGTATGAAAAAATCCTACTTTAATATTCGTTGTTGTTCTTCCATTCCTTCATCGAGGCTTTACATGAAATTATATTTTAACTACACATATGGCCACTATGTGTATTAAACTAAGAATGGGATAATAATTAAAACATCATTTAACATTTACAAAATTAGAGTCTTCATTAGTATTTATCATGCACTTTACTTCTTCAATCTAAATTAAGATAATAAGCCAGACATAGAATAAATAACAAGCAAACTCATTTTATTTAAACTCATTGAAGATTAAATGTATGAAAGGGTGATATAACTGTAAAGGATCAAAGTATCTCCTATACACTCCTCTTGTTAACTTATAGAGTTGCTTCAAATCATACAGGCTAAACACTCCAAATGATTGTATCTTATTCTCCCCCTAGTTCACTTAGATTTTACTCTTAGAGGAAAGTAGAGAAGTACTCTAAGAAATTTTTAATTTTATACATGTGATTGAACTTTCATACAAACATGACATTACAACTATTTATGGGACAACAAAAGAAGGCATCTGTCACTACGTGCTTGAAAGAGTGGCTCCACGATGCCATTGAAGTGAACTAACACCTAGATGATAAAACTTTTGCACCATCATGATGTTTTCTAATGTGCATCGATTACTTAGTTAAGAGACGTGTTCCATCATTGAGAGAATTTGGCCCTTGTAAGTTATAATTGCAACACTGCTGTGTTGTTGACATTTGAGCATTGTGGTGCTTAAGTGACAAAAAATACACCAAAGCAATAGAATTTTTTTGCCACATCATTTGAAAATAGAAAATTGTGTGCTACCAAGCTAACCTTTTGATGCCACAGTGATGGTATTCTTGTGGTGGTAGCTTTGTCACCTTTAAATCTCTTACAAATAAAGAACTTGATTCCATAGTTTTCAATTTGTGGTGCCTCAATGGCAATATTTCGTCAGATGCCGCAGCACTATAAGTTCCTTAAAATTAATACCTTTTTTTTTAGTTTTTCTTGTATAAAAATAACTAAAATAGCAAAAACAACATCATCATCATTATCAAGCCTTCATCCCACTAAGTGGGGTCGGCTACATGAATCCTTTTTGGCCATTATGTTTGGTTAAAAGTCAATTTCTCATTTAAATCTAATAAAGAAAGATCATTTTTAATATTTTCTAACCACGTCTTTTTAGGTCTACCTCTACCTTTCTTAATAAAGTCAAATCTAATACCTCAACTTTCCTAACCGGATCATCGGAAGGCCTCCACTTAATGTGATCAAACCATCTAAGGCGACTCTCTCTAATCTTATCTTCCACTGGAGCCACTCCAACCTTTTCACGTACATGCTCATTTCGTATCCTATCTCTAAGGGTAAAGCAACTCATCCACCTAAGCATCATCATCTCTGCAACGCCTAACTTAGTATTATGCTTCTCTTTTAATGGCCAACATTCGGCACCATAAAGCATTGCAGGTCTCACCACGATCTTATAGAATTTTCCCTTAAGTTTGAGGGAGACTTTTGTATCGCATAATAAGCCTAATGCATTTCTCCACTTCAACCATCCAACTTGAATTCTATTGATAGTATCCCAATCAATTTCACCATCACTCTGAACAATAGATCCAAGATATCTAAAACATGTACTCTTATTAATGACTTGATCACCCAAAGTCACAATCCCTTCACTAGGTCTATTGCTACTAAAATTACACTCCATATATTCAGTTTTAGATCTACTCAAGCAAAAACCTTTAGACTCTAAAGTTGACCTTGATAATTCATGTTTACCTTCAACTCCCTCTCTAGTCTTATCAACAAGAAGAATATCATCACCAAAAAGCATACACCAAGGTACATCCTCTTGCAAATGTCTAGTGAGAAAATCCATGACTAAAGAAAAAAGATATGGACTTAATGCTGAGCCTTGATGTAATCCAACCGAAATAGGAAAATACTTGGTCAAACTACCTTGTGCTTGAACATAAGTAATAGCTCCTGCATACATATCTTTCATGATTTGAATATAAGTATTATTAACTCCTTTCTTTTCAAGAACTCTCCATAGCACTTCTCTTGGAACTTTATCATATGCTTTCTCTAAATCAATAAATATCATATGTATATCCTCCTTTTTCTCTCTATATTTCTCCATCAAACCTCTCAATAAGTGTATGGCTTCCATCGTAGACCTACCCGGCATGAATCCAAATTGATTTTGAGAAACATTAGTATCACGTCGCAACCTACACTCCACAACTCGCTCCCATAGTTTTAAAGTATGACACATTAACTTAATTCCTCTATAATTTGCACACTCCTGTGCATCACCTTTATTCTTAAAAATTGGAATTAACACACACATTCTCCACTAATCTGGCATCTTTTTAGTCTTCAAAATAGTATTAAAAGTTTAGTAAGCCAAGAAATTCCTTCTCTCCTAAGTATTTCCACATCTCTGTTGGAATATCATAAGTCCAAAAGCTTTCCCCCCTTCATTTTCTCCAAGGCCTCTCTAACTTCGGTTTTACTTATATGCCGATAAAAAAAAAATCTTTATTTCATTTAGGGTGATAAAGTCACTAAAGTCAATCGTATTTTCACATTCTTCATTAAAACGTTTAGCAAAATACCCCATCCACCTTTGTTGAATATCATCTTCTAAGAAAAGTACTTTTTAATCTTCATCCTTATAACACTTCACTTGAACTAAATCTTTACTACTCATATCTCTTTGTTTGGCTAACTTATACATATATTTTTCTCCCTCCTTAGTATCTAATCTATTATATAAATCTTTAAAAGCTAAGCTCTTTGCATTACAAATAGCTTTCTTAGATTCCTTACAAGCCTCTTTATAGCTTTCCCAATTATCATAATTTTTACATCTAAACCAATTTTTATAATAAATCTTCTTATTTTTTATCTTTTCTTGCACATTTGGATTCCACCACTAACTATTTTTACTATTAGGAGTTTTCCCTTCAAAACTCCAAGCATATCTTTTGCAATATTCTTAATCTCGCAAGCCACTTTTTCTCACATAATATTAGCATCCTCATGCACATACAGAATCTTAAGATCTAAAATCTTACTCTCAAAAATATTTTTGTTAATATTCTTTATATGCCCCCATCTAATCCTAGAAAATAGTTTTACTTTATTTTTTATTTTTTGCTCCTTTATCTTAAAGTCCAAAACTAATAATCGATGTTTGATACATAAATTTTCACTCACAACAACTTTACAATCTTTGCAATCTAAATGATCTAATTTTCTTATAAGAAAATAATCAATTTGCATTTTATTATATCCATTTTTGTAAGTGATAAGATGTTCATCTCTCTTCTTAAAAAATGTATTAGCTATTAAGAAATCATAATCTAAAGAAAAATCTAATATAGTCTTACCACTTTCATTTGTCGCTCCAAACCCATGGCCACCATGGATGCTTTTAAAATCATCTACCTCTATACCAACATGTCCATTTAAATTTCCTCTAATAAAAACTCTTTCTTCAAGAGGTAGCTTTTGTATTAATTCTTCTAAGTCATTTCAAAATTTTAATTTTGAACTCATATCCAATCCTACTTGAGGAGCATAAACACTTATAATATTAACAATCTTAGCATTAACAACAATCTTTAAAGCTATAATTCTATTTCTAATTCTATTAATTTTTATAACTTAATCCTTTAAACTCTTGTCTATAATCACACCTACACCATTTCTAGTATGACTTCTACCTGAATAGCAAAGTTTATATCATAAACTATTAATCTCCTTAGCTTTCTCTCCAACCCATTTAGTTTTTTGAATGCACGTAATATTTATCTTCCTATGAATTATAATATCTATTAATTCCATTAATTTTCCTGTAAGGGAGCCTATATTCTAAGTTCCTATCCTAATTTTAGTTTCATGGACTAGCTTCTTTGCCCTCATCCATCCTTAATGAGGGAACCCTTGCCTATTTAACATTGCACCTAGGTGCCGGGGCAACTGCCCTTGCACACTTGGCGGCCCTTACAGACTTGTCACTGTATTCAGGCCATAGAGCGCGTTGCTTCCAGGGGACGCCCTAGCATTAACACTATTTTTTAAAGGATTCATGTCTTGATTATTTGACAAGTTTTACGCTAGTTTTCGACTACCTAACGTAACCCTTCACTTTTCTCATCCAGGACTTGGGACCTGGCAATGGTAGTGTTAAAAATAACTAAAATAACACATTTTTATTAAAAATAAAACATGAAAAACACTTCATTATTTACACTTATCAGTATCTAGTCACTTCCCATTTCTATTAAGCATGGTAAAATATTCAATTAGTTATAAAAAGGTTATTAGGTATGAGAATTTTAGAAAACTTATCTAATCACCTGAAGTATTATTACTTTAATGAGCTTATTGAACTTATGTTAAGAAAGATAAGGAGAGATTTCAAGCTTCATTTTTGGAGGAAAAAAAAACAAATTTAATGAATTGTTAAAGTTGAAGGAAATACTTCAAGGCTTGAATAATATCCTAAAGGAAGTATATTACCATTTTATTTAAATTATGTTCTATGTCTTACACTATATACAGTGCATTATATTTGAATTTTAGTAAAAATGTATTGCTTTATTTATTTTTGTAAAGGAAATACTTAAAATTGTGAAAAATACAAAGTAAAACATTACACGATGGTGCCAGATGAAATAATGCACTGCATTAAATTTAATTCTGTTGAAGCATCATTTCTAAAACATTACAATTCCATCCACTCTATTTCCAAGCACTATAGAGACATTACATATAGTACCACTACATTGTAAGCATTGATACATTGAACATTCAACTTGGTAGCATCTGGATCTTGCGAAAATGAATGCCACACCACTATAATTCAAAATACCCTAATATTGAAAACTCCAACTGGGCACTACAGTGCTCAAATTTCTCTTGCACCATAGTGTAATAGTTACAACTTCCTAGATACATGATCGACACAAATAAATGATGCATCTATTCATTTAATAACCATTCCACATCATCAAGTGTCACACCAAAGTAAATCTATCAGCACTAGGGCGCTAGTTCAACCTTAAGTTCCACAACACTATGTTATTAAGCATTACAATACTTGAGGCCATTTCTATTTTTTCCTATTAATTTATATATATATTTTTAAGAGAGTTTAGTCACTTGAGTAAAAAATAGTACGTTTTTAGTGTTCCCTCATACTAACTTGAAGTAAATCTAAGAGAGGCTAGAGAAGTGTAATATATAATCTCTGAGAGAGTTTAGCCTAAGTTTATGTAAGAAACTCTTTAAGTAAAGGAAGGACTATAGAGAAGATATTTTGATCCTTCCTGGCGATAAAATTTTATTAGTTCTCTTGTACTTAATTCTTCTATTAATATAATGAAAATGTGTTATTTTCTTATTTCTTTTATGTCTAGCTACATCTCTTATTTTGGATTGATGATGTAAAGAACATATTAATTACTAATATATACTCATGTACTCTAAATAATTTATTGATATTTTAAATATATCATGTTCTTCAATCAATTCAAGTAATGGCCATATGTCTAGTTAAAACTTAGTGTCATGTATAGCCTTGATGGAGGAATACAAGAATAATCAAGTGTATTGAGATAGAATATTTGCATGCCTAGACATTGAATGTTTAAATATTCTAGGATCTATAAAGATATTTAAACTTAAGGAGGTTAATCTATATCCTTTTTACCCTTACAATCTCGATATAGATCTTGGAATGCATTTAAAATTAAGAGTATCATTATGAAAAATATGATTTTTTTTTTTTTTTTGAAACAAGAATGCTAAAGAGCTTTATTAAAGGAAATTAAAAACTGCTTTACAATCTACTAGCACCTTCTCCAACAAGCTAATGAAGGAAGGAGAGAATTTTCTCAAAGTAACATCATTCCAAAGAAAAGAACTAAAGCAGGCATAGTTAGCACATAGATCAGCTAACTTATTGCTCCCCCTATCAACATAATTAAAAACAACAAAATTAAAATCTTTAATGAAAGAGAGGTATATCGAATCATTACCACCTTTCTCCACCAGTCCCTTAATTAATTTGATTACATTCATGTTGTCCCCTTCAATGATTAGACCTTTGTAGTCCAACATCCAATCTTTAATCACAAGCTTAATAGAAAGGACGGACTGAATTTCTAAGGCTGCTGAATCCCAGTGAATAAGAGCTTTTCCAAAAGCTAATAAGAACCTCCCATAGTGATCTCTAAAAACTCCTCCAATTTCAGCCTTATAGGAGTTGTGCGGAGCAGCGTCTATGTTGACTTTGATTTAATTAGGTGGAGGAGGGTGGCAAGTATTTAGCAACCTAAATGGTTGATTAGCACCCTCGATACCTGAAATTGAGCAGTTGGAATGTTTGAAGATTGTAGTACTACTTACTACATTTGAAGCAACCATTACCATACTGTAGACTTTTCCCGCATGAACACACATATTTCTTGCCTTCCATGATTGGTATACCATGTTATAGAATAAACACACCATCCATGAGCTTTGAGAATCAAGCCATCCATAGCAAGCTTCCAGGGAACAGAATCTTGGAATACCGAACCCCCATATGTTCAAAACTTCCGTCACCTCAATTAAATTCCTACATCCATATACAATGTGATCAAGGTCTTCTATCACCTCACAACCTGTAGGACAGTTATCAAATCCTTGTAATCTTCTATAACAAAGAAATTGGTTTGTTGGGATGGCATTATTGAACAACCTCCACCATAATAAATTCACTCTGGGATTTAATTTTACCCTTCTAATCCATTTCCAAGGAACAATCTCTGACTTATTAGGTTCCATGGCTACTAATGAATTACTAGAGAGATTGTGCATGAGCTCCATACGATCTTCTCCTATATCAGTCTGTATGTGAATTGAGGTGATCAGATTAATTAACTCTTCCCTGAAGAACTCCTATAGCTTATTGATGTTCCAAACTCCATCGCTTATAAAACTGTCCACTAATAGATTGCCTCCTTACATTAGATTGACAAAAGTTGGCCAATTAAGCAAACTTTTATCCAGTACCCAAATGTCTTCAAATGCATTAATAGCTTTGCCATTGCCAACTATCCATCTGACAATTGGCCTCAACAATTCACCTCCATTACAGATCAACTTCCATGATACTGAACCACCTGTCTTAGCTATGTCTTCATCCAGTATTGGGTCATATTTAGGAAATAGGATCTTATGCATAAGGGACTCCCTTTCTTGAATATACCTCCAAGCTAACTTGGCCCTTAATAGCCCAACCTTCTTTAGAAATTGATACCGAGACCTCCCCATCTTCTCAGTTTGCACATTAAGTCCTAATTAGCATAGTGAAGACCTGCACTACCGTCACTTTTGTTCCAAATGTATTTCCTGCACAGCTTATCAACCTCAAATTGAACTTGCTTGGGAACCATGGAAAGGGTAGAATGATAAGTTGGGAATGATAATAAAACTAATTTAACCAAAGAAATCCATCCAGCAAGGGAAATAAGCTTCCCACCCCAAACACCTAGCATGCTCAATGCTTTATCAAAAATAAATTAGAAATCTTCTCTTGACAACCTCCTCAAAGCCACCTTGGTTCCCAAATAAGAAAATTCTTGAACTACCCTGAATTTCATGAATTTACATATTTTTTTCCTCCTCCTTATCTTCACATATTTTCCAAAAAGAATACAAGATTTTTGCAAATTCATCTTTTGTCCCGTCCATCCACAAAATTCCAAAAGAATGTCTTTGACTATTTTAACCAATTTCAAGTTAGCATCAGAGAAAATAATGATGTCATTGGTATACAATAAATGAGAAACCTTAAGGCCATTTGCAGAAATACCAACCCCAATAGAACTTCCTTTCTGTAAGGAGTTGGAAATAAGTTGGGCACACATCACAAATAAGAAAGGAGAAAGAGGGCACCCTTGATGAAATCCACACTTGGCTTCTATCCACTTAGAATAGGAACCATTAACTAGCAGAGAAAACTTAGGGCCAATAACACACTCAACAATTAAATTGGCATAACTGACTAGAAAATCAAAATAATTCAAAATTTTAATCAATGTAGGCCATACCATGGAGTCATAAGCTTGCTCCATATCTATCTTAAAGGAGACCAACCCCTTGGAGGATTTGGAATGCCTAAGTTTGTGAAAAACTTCTTGTGACATTAAGACATGATCCGAGAGAGATCTGCCCTTCATAAAAGTCACTTGTTCCTCCGAAATTATCTTAGGGATCACCATCAAAAGTCTATTAAGAAGCATTTTGCCACTATCTTATAAACCGAGTTGCATAAACTTATGGGTCTATAGTTGGAGGGAGATAATGGAGTTTTAACTTTAGGAATCAAAACTATATTAGTATCCTTCCAACTATCATTCATCTTACCACACTTGAAAAATTGCTCCATAGCTTTCCATAAATCAAGTTTGATGATATGCCAATAGTGTTTAAAAAAAGAGTAAGGCATACCATCTTGGCTCAGTGCAATGTTCCCCCTAGCTCCTTGATGACCTCCTCCAAATCCTCAAATGAAAATTCTTTGCTCAGCAATCTTTTGTCTTCATCACTCAAAGCTTTCAATGGTATTGGCCAGCCCTCCAAATCACAATTCCTGACTTCCCATTTACTGTTGTAGTACCAGAACATCACCTCCTCTACTCTTTTTGGTCTTCTACCATCAAGCCTTGTTCATTTTTAATTTATGGATGTAGTTATCATTCCTCCTAGCACTTGCATATGCTTGGAAGAATCTTGTGTTTGAATCCTCCTCCACCATCCACTTCACCTTGGCTCGTTGTTTCCACCATGTGCTAACTTGAGCCAAGACTGAATTCAGCTCTTTAATTTTTGCTTTTAGAACCCATTGAACCTCCTCAAAAAGGTTCCCGTCTTCAGCTTCCTTCTCCTGCTGTCTCAAAATTTCTACTTTCAGCTCCTCTTTGGAAAGGTTTAATGCCTTGAATTTAGCCTTGCTCCAATAATGTAGATCCTTTAAAGTCCTCTTGAACTTCTGGTTAAGAGCTTGAGAAGGATCTCCCCGTGTATTTCTCCTCCAGGACTTTCTCACAACTATTATAGATGCTAGAATTGAAGTCCATACCTCTTCGAATATGATTGCCTTCTTGTTTGGAGGGCTGAAATCCAACAAATTTAACAAAATCAAACAATCGTCCGAAGCAATCCTCACCAAAAGTCTCACCATTAATCTATGAGAAGAGTTAAAGGCTACTGTGTTAATAAGGCATCTATCAAGTTTTTCAAGAGTTCTCTCAGCCCCTCTCTTGTTGTTAAACCATGTATACTTGGGACTAACACAAGCCACCTCATGCAAATCATTGCAAATGATGAAAGTCTTCATCTCCCTCGAACCCAAGCTGAAAACAAAATTTCTTCCCCCTTTCTTTTCCTCCTTGGACAACAAGCAGTTGTAGTCACCCCCTATAATAATAGGGAAGTCTTCAATATTGTGATGTTCCAGTCTCTCCCATAGAGAACTTCTCTTGTAAACATCTTTGTTCCCATAGATCGTAGTTATTCTTCATGTAACTTTGTTGATCACATTGAGATCACCTATGAGAATTTGGGATGAAGCTTCCAACATGCTGAAAGTGGCCATACTTTGTCTCCATAGCACCAAAATCCCTCCTGAAAGGCATTCAGAGGGAACATGAAAAAATCCCAACCTTGACCAACCAACGAATTAACTACCTTCTTTTCCACAGCATTCAGCTTAGTTTCAACTAAGCTAAGAAAGAACAATCCATAATCCCTTATAAACTCCCTCACATATAGAGAAGCTTTACTTTTTTTTGCTCCTCTACAATTCCAAAAGCTAATGGAAGACATTAATGACCTAAGGGGAAAAGGTTCCCTGCCCTTGCCTTCACCTCTCCTTCCAGTTTTCTGTTTCTCGAAATCAACTTAATGGGACCTAAGCCCTTCAATTGCTTAGATCCTTTTTTCCTTACCTTACTAGACCTTTCCTCTAGCTAATTGAACTGAGCCTCCATATGATTATTCTCCAACAATTCATCATTTTCTCTGCTTGTTGGGATAGGATTTGAAGCTATATTCGATTCAGGATCCTCTTCTACATTGCCAATTATTTCTCCTTCCTCCCCCAAGTTGTTCAAGACCTCATATTGATTGAGATTACATAGGCTGTCATCTGAATTCATTCCCATGACCTTCTTATGGACTTCTAAATTAGCCGCTGGGATACCTTTGTTACTATTAGAAGGAACCAAAATTACCTCCGTTTTCTTCTCCCAGCTCATAGAATCAACATTCCTCAGGCTTCCTCTGTTCATGCCAGAAATATTTCCTTCTAACTCTGCTTGACTACTAGCCCCAACATTAGTTAACTTCTTCTTAGAATTTTCTTGCCGAGCTCACTTGTTTAGAAATTTTGAGATCTTTCCTCTCTTCCTCCCATAGTCCACATGAATCCATGGACCATAACTATCCTCTTAGGCCTTGGTTGCATCTTTCTTCATAGGATTAGCCCTTGGAATCTCCCTTATGCCTGCTACTCCACCTTTCAAAAACACAGGTTTGGATTTATTTAGAGCCAATACTGGTTCCTCATAACTCTCCGGATAGAATTTTTCCAAATGTCCTATCTTACCACATTTGAAGCAAATGTTTGGCTTTTTTTCATAACTGACTTTTTGATAAAATTTGCCCAAGGATCCTTCAACCGAAACTCCTGATGGTAACTTGTCATCCAACTTGATTCTAACACATACTATGGCAAACTCGTGCCTCCCCCACTAGAACATTTTCTCATCAATAAAAAAAAGGAGTACCAACTTTCGATGCAATCCTACAAACACTGATTTTATCCCAACTTTGTAGAGGGAGATTGGGAAGCCTAATCCAAACAGGTGTCGTTAATCCTTTCAAAGAAGAGGGCTGAAAATTAGGAGACCATTTATCTAGTCCGATTATGCTACCATTCACATACCAAGGTCCACTATTTAGGACTGAATCCATAGCCTCTTATTCTTCAAAGGAACATAAGACCCAACCACCACCAAGCAAGGTCATATGGAATCTACCAAACTAATTCCATTATCTCCTTAACTCCGAACCAATGACATGGTAAGGAGCACTGTCTCTAGACAGCTTAACTACCAGAAATTTCTGCAATATGTTCGTGTTCTCAACCTCACTTTGCTGATGAAGTTTCACTACACCATCTTCCAAAAAATTCTCCCCATATTCAAAATCAATTGATTTAAAATTCGGCTTCATATTCCAGGTATTAAACAATGTCTTGCTCAATTGATGAGGAATAACGGAATCCATACCTTCCACAGTTTTACAATTTCCCAAAACCATAGAGTCACAAACTCTAACATTCTCCAGGTCTCTCTTGGTTTGTTGGACTCCACGAATAACAACACCACCTTTATACAAATCTGAATCCAGACAATCAGTTCCAGCTGACGAGATCTCCGTCATTGTCTCCAGTTTATTTTAACCAGACGAGGAACTTTTTAAAGATTCCAACCTTTCTTTTGTAACCACTTATCCACTAGAATTACAAACAACTTTCTCAACACTTTGACAGTAATCTTTACTTCAAATGTTAGATGCATCCAGCACTATTTTCTTTCCTTTGCCAATGAAGTCCATTTGTTTTTTTGGAGAGAGATAACCTCCCTCATTAATCACCAGAGGTTTAGCAAGTTTAAACCTTAGATTGGACTCTCGATTGAACACCGTGTTGGCATCGCAAAAATTGTATCAAAAATATTTTATTAAAATTGTATCAACTATTTTACTTATTTATATTCAGGAACTCCAAAGCATCAATTTTAATTTAGTAAGATAACTTATGTAATTAGAGTAAAAAGTAATAATTTTTTAAAATAAATCACAACTCTTCCTTATGGGTTTTAATACTCTACTTCATCATATTATTACTTAATTCAGCTTGTATACTTATGTATATTTAAGTGGGCTTTAATTATTGAAATATAAAACAAAACCTAATCATATTTAAATCTTGCATGACACATCTAACTAAGATTAAATAAAATAAATCTTGATTATCTATACAATTCCAACATGATGAAGTTCTCATAAGAAAACTTGAATTTAACAATAAATGGAGCTTAAGAAGAAGGTGATTGACTTGAAGTCCATATAAGCATGATTGGAAACATGGTGGAGGAAAGGAGCTAAGGCTAGTTGGTTGGAGAAGGGAGACTCAAATACTCATTTTTTCCAATCTTATGCTTCAATTAGAAGAAACAAGAATAAAGTAGTCCAAATAAAGAATCCTGATGGAGAAGTACTAGAGATTCTAGGAGCTATAGAAAGAACTTACTTCATGTTATTCTTGTATAAAAGGAGAGCTAGAAGTTGTGATCTTGATGGATGGCTAGAAGTTGTGATCTTGATGGATGGCCTGAGTTCAAAATGGAACAACAACTAGAAAAGGTAAAGAAAAGCCTTATGATAGTAAATTTCTCTAAAGAAGATGTAGCTTAACCTTTTAAGAATATGGGCAGCAATAGATCCCCTATAGTATATGGTATTTCGATGGCTTTTTTCAAAAATTGTTAGGTGATCATTAAAGAATATCTAAAAAATGCTATTTTTAATTTTTTTTAATTTTGGTATTATAATGGAAAGTTGGAAGGATATAATCATTGTATTGATTCCTAAAGTAAAAGATGCAAATGCACCATCCAAATTTAGACCAATGTTTATGTTAAACTACATATAAGCTTGTTACCTTAATGATTTTAAATAGGCATAAATTTTGTGTATAAAACCTGATATCTAAGGACCAAGTTGCTTTTGTGCATATAAGTTCTATGTCAAGCCCTTTTCCTTAGTTCAAGAGGCCTTTAACAAATTTAGAATCACTTTCCACAGAAAGTTTATATGCTGCGAAAGCTTGAATGGAGCAAGCCTATGATAGTGTGTGTTAGAAACATTAAATTAGGTACTCATTTGTATGAGATTTCATTTAAGGTGTATTAATAAGATTATGCAGTGTGGTGTCTCCAATCCGAGGTTTTTTATTCTAATCAATGGAAATAGATCTGATTGTATTCAAGCTGGATATGGGTTTAAGCAACTATGTCCATTTTTGCTCTATCTATTAATAATATGTTCTAAATTTTTATCTAAGGAATTTTATCAAAGGGGGGATGGTTTGGTTATGAAAGTGGCTATTAATAATGATAGAATATACCAACTTTTGTATGTTGTTAATGTGCTAGTTTATACTGAAGCATCAAATTTTTTAGTTACGCTAATCAAAAAGATTGTTACATATTGTAGCTACTAGTCGGAACAAAAGTTGAGTAGGAGCAAGTCTATAGTGATGATTGTGAAGTAAGTGTGTGATAATTGTAAAAATGGTTGGCCAAAGATTTAGGATTTAGATTTCTTACCCAGATGGACTACTTGGGTGTGAAAATGAACTTTGAAGGATAATTGAATATGATTTTCACATGGTGAATAAAAAAGCTTTAGATAAACTAAATGTGTGGGTATTAGGTCTTTGTATATGATTGAGAGGATGACTTTGCTCAAATCTTCCTTTCTTTCTATAGGTTCTTTGCTTGTGACCTATCCCTTGGTACATAAGTTGGTGCTAAATGATCTTGATAAGATCGCTAGAAACTTATTACACCATAGAGATCTAGGGGGGAGGAATGCACTATATTGATTGGTATGAGCTTTACATTTTAACAAAAGTGGGAGGTCTACGTTTTATTTCTCCTTCCAACAAACAAGTGCCAATGAGGACGTAACTATCATGGGATTTCATCCAAAATCTAAAATCTCTCCTCAGTTAAAATTTCATTACATTATAAGGGAATGACATTTGGAAGGGGCCCGTGAGGAGGGGGTCATTTGTTATTTGACAAATTTTAGTGGAGGTTTCTTAGTTTCTTATGCCCATTATAAGATGGAATATGGTGAATGGAGCAAGTGTGTAAGTTCTTCTTGATGTACGGATCTTCGAGGGAAGCTTGTCAAGCTCACTGTATTTCTTCAATCATTTGGGGTTGGAAGAAATGATAATTAACGAGCTCATGAATGAGGATGGTAGACGAAATCTGGAAGAACTAAGGAAGCATTTCAGGGAGAATTTACTATAGCAGGATATACATGTGATAATAAAGTAAAATAAGATTTATGATAAGCTAAAATATATTTCTTTGGATGTCAGGTAAAATAATAATAGCTCTAACTTGTGATAGTATGGTAAAATTTCCTTTTTGGAGTATGTATACAAGATAAATAAGGAGATTGAAGTTAAGTCCAAGAAAGGAATTGTTCTTATTGAGGTTATGTAAGAATACATTCCAACAAATTATTGGCTGGTTTATATAATGCTTCAGGAAAATAATTAGTGTCCTAGAGCATGCTAAATACCTTTAGACATTGAGTATATTTTGATCACTTATGATAAGCTTAAGGAGATAATTAGAATTATCAATGGATTGGGTATTCTTATTACTTGCTTTTAATCCTTTACTAAGTGTTTAGAATATCTAAAGGATATGTCTACAGTAAATAAAATCATGTTATGGATATATTGTATTTAATTTGCTTATATGTTGAGGGCTAGAATTGATGAAAACCATGGAAGGCAGGCTGCCACTATATCTATCATAACAAAATTTGTTTTATAAACTTCTTATTAAACTTATAAGAACACAATTAGGGATAACTCGGATGCTAACCAGTTTTATGAGCAAAATTACATATTTTAGCATCTCGTACCTCATGATTGGATAAATTTTAATGTCGATGGCTCGCTTCATAACTTATACAAAGTTGGATTATTATCTATTCTAGCCATCCAAGGGGTTCTTAAAGAATGGATATGGGAATTCAAAGATATAATTATTGAGAGTGGAAATTTAAATGTTATAAAGTAGCTTCATAGGTCTAGGAAGATTTTCATGTTTGTATCAGTGGAGGAAGGGTTCGAGGTGGGGGTAAAGGTGTTATTAGTGGTGCATTCATGGGCAAGTTTGGTGGTGTTCATTTGGTTGGTTCTCCTTTTTAGGGTAAGGGAGTTTTATGCACTAAAAATATGAAGCATGTCTTGGTAGAAGTCTTCCCTTCATGAGACGATGTCATTAGTGGTTCTAGAATGATTATTCAATGGAAGAATAGTGTTATGTTTTCAAATGATAATGGAGCCTTGTCTTCTTCTACTCTCGTCATTAATTTTTCTTATAAAAGTATCAATGATGAGCCTATGACTGGCATTAATGATGTTAATAAAGTAAGTCCTATTGACAATATGATGTTATGACTTAGTTTTCTAATCTATACTTTTATATCATGTGAGTTTTTCATGATACCAAAATATTATTTTGTTGATTATTATTTTCTTCTAGCACACAATGGAAAAGTCAAGTTTGTGTTTTTTATGTGTACTAATGTTTCAGAGAATTCAAACTCCAAATTGTTGAAGACTTCAAGATAGATTGGATTAGGGTTTTTTATAATTGAAGTTTGTACTTTTTTATTTTTCTTGAGTCTGAGAGAGTGTGATTTTAATTAGGTAAGCATGCACCACACACTATTGGAGAGAATCAAAACTTATAGTTTTTAAAACTAATCATACTATACAATTTTGTAATTGTACTGGACAATTTGAACTATGTGTTCCTCTAGAAAGCAGTTAAACGAATCATGCCTTAGGAAATTTTGATTGAATTATTCGTATTGTATGAAGTTACATTCAAACAAATGACATTCAGAGTACGAAATGGCTATGTACCAGTATGTCCCAAACAAACTCACCCTTTTCTGAACTTATCGTACAGTACAAAATGAGTTTCATACAAATGGCATCTAGAGTATGAAATGGGTGCGTACTAGTACGCCCATATGAACAAGTAAATTTTTTGAATCGTTTGTACTGTACAAAATTAGGTTCATATAGATAACATCCATAGTACAAAATGTTCTCATCCATTTCCTTACCAAATGAAGCATGATTTGGTTAAACAGATCATATTGTATAAAATTAGTTTTGTGCAGTACATCGTCCATAGTACAAAATGCATTCTCATTAAATTTTACCTAACGAACTTGTTCATTTTTTGAACTGTTTGTACAGTACAATGTCATTTCGTACATATGATTGATAGAGTATGAAAATAGGTTTGTACATGTTCATACCAAGATTTTTGAATTATTCTTACGTATGAGGTATGATCATACAATACGATCAATGGCAGTCAAATTAAAATTTTTAATTTTCATGATAATTTTTCTTGTCTCTTCTATATGAAGTCCTATAAACTGACTGCCTACGAACTTCTACTACAAATCTTTTTTGAGAGTGCACTTCAAGAGTATTTGGGAAAGTTTCATGTGATTGGAGAGAGAGAGAGATTTCTTGAGAGGGAATTATGAGGGGATTCATAAGGTTGCCCAATAATAAGTATCTCTTGCTTGTTCTTTAAGGTCCTTCCCTACCTTCTTGAAGGCCCTTGGAAGAAGATTTTCAAATGAGCTCTGGTACTCTATCAACACCAGTAGGGCGAGAAAAGATGCTGGTGAAAGGTCGTTAGGGATGTTAAGCCCTTATGAACTAGTCCTGAGGCTAACCAAGAGGGGGTGAGTTGGTATTTTAAAATTTTTTATGATCAAAGTACAAAATTAAAATCAAAACAATTCACCACAAGGAGTAACGGATGTCAAAATAAAATAAAGAAAGAGCACAATAGATTTATAGTGGTTCGGTCAAACCTTAAATGTCCACTCCTCGAAGGCACCCTCCGAGTATTGCACTAACTAAGTGCCTCTCATTTAGCTCCCATAGCTAGGCGAAGAAGCCTTTACAATAGACTACTTTTCACCAACCCCAGTGCGGCAGAGAACAGACTCTGTTTGCTTCCTCCTGAAGCAGGCAGAGAACTCGGATCATTTGTTGAAGTAGACCTCCCAAGAACCTCCCAAGAATAAAGGACGAAGAATGGAGAAGACAACTTGGAACCTTTCTTGGAGTAACCTTTGTGAACCCTCTCACAAACTCCCCTCACAAGTTCCTCTCTTCCTCTCTATCTCTCTCTCTCCTTCTCCCTAGGTTCTCTCAGGTTAAGACATTAGCACTCAAGGTCTTAAGAATGATTAAATTAGAGTCTTTAAAATAGATTTTCAAGAACTAACATTATCTCCCTGGACGATATTCCTATCATCCTGTATGATCAGTACAAATTAAGCTCAATCAGCCTGGACAACTCATGATGATTAGAACAAATTTTGTTCACATCGTCCCGGACGATATAACATCATCATGTATAATTAGTTCAAATCGAGGATTATCATCCAGACCATCGCTCTGAATGGTAGTCTGGACTAAAGTAAAATTACTTGATCGTCCTAGATGATATCGCGATCGTCATGGCCGAGTAGTTCAAAATCTGCCCAAATCATCCAGCACATTGCTCTAGACGTCTAGAAGAAATAAAGGTTTTTGAACTAATAATCCTGGTTGATCCTGCAATCATCCAGGACGATATGATCGTATCAATCAATCTTGGTTACTTTCCTTAATCTCCAGATCAATTTTAGCATAATTACACTGCATCGTCCAGGATGATGTCCTGGATGATAATTAAAAAATAATGCATTGTAAATTGATCTGGTGGTTGATTCTTTCTGATTTGAGCCTATTGTCCCATATGATACAAATATCGACCAGGATAATATGCTTAATGTTAGCTGCCTTTACTAGGATGCCCTAATTAGGATTTTTATTTTAGACTGATCGTCCAAGATGATTTTTAGATCATCCTAGCCGATGTACTTAAAATAGAGAACTCTAAGTTTAGATAGAAAAAATTCACTCAGGTGTGTGTGTGCAAGGTTACTTAGCATCAGGCACCATAAGGATTACATTTAACTCAATAAAGGGAAAAAGTACATTACAGACTGACTCAGACCTAATCTACCCAATCTTGAGCTGGTTCAAACTTGTAATCTCGATCTTGTGGTCCTAAAATATTAGTAGGCAAGGCTGTCGAAGTAAAATAGAAGTGTTTGCTATCATCAAAATTCTATTTCTAAAAATAGATACGCAACAATCTCCCCCTTTTTGATGATGGAAAACACAAAGGAAAATCTAAGGAAGACAGCGTGAGGTAAAGAACATCTAAGTAAGACAGTGTGAAGAAAAGAACATAAGTCAACTATCAAAATCAAAGTACAAAGAAGCTAATAGTACAGCAGACTACTCCCCCTTTGACATCATAAAAAGGAAGAGAAATGTAGAATAGAGAAAAAAAATGGAAAACAAATCAACAGAAAAACATATACAAACTACAGCAAAAGAAAACTAAAAAAATGATGGGCCCTGGTCATCGGAAGGAGGAGGTGGTGGTGGTGGAGGCTGCTGAAAGCAGCTAGTCAGATTGGCAAACTACACTCCAAACCAGGCCATGTCCTAGTCGTGTTGCTGTAGCTGGTGAGTGACGTAGGCATAAAAACAAGCTAAGTCCTAAGCATGCTGTTGCTGCTGAGCAGTAATAAATGTGTCAAATTGGGCCTCCCACTGGTCAAAGCGCTCCACCAACTGGTCCAGCTGAGAGTGCTGGTAGAGAGGAATAGGTGCAGGAACAGGTGCGGGAGCCTCCTCCTCTTCAGCCCCCTGAGATTCCTCGTCCTCTGGATGGAGACTAGTACTATAAAGGACATTAAAAGAGTTGTTGGAGTAGAAGGCAGGCTAGAAATTTGGAGGAGCAGGGTATTGGAGATTATATCTGGATTCTAGGACATAAGCAATGAGATGTCCTAGGGCAAGATTGGGCTTTCTCCTATGACCTGAATCACGAATTGTGGTCAAGTGTTCGATGTAGCAAAAAATCAGATCAGTTGCATTAAATTTGCGATGGGCTAGAATGTAAAAGGTGGTGATTGAAAGAAGAGGAGTAATGTGGACACGATCATCAGCTTTTGGGATTATAGAGGTGCGAAGGATATGTTGAACAGTCCTAGCATCTTTAAGTAATGACCTAGTCACTCCAACATGAAAGTGGGCTGTGGTGTTTTGAAGGAAGTGATTGGCCAGAGCCCAGTCATAATCAGTATCGGAGCAGAGAGCATGAAGTTTATCTCATGTGGTGGAGAGCTACAAAAATTCTGCACAATCTTAGTATATGATCTCGACAGGGCATCAATTCACATATGAGCCAAGAGAGGTGAAAGAAGAATTAATTATAAGGCTCGTAAAAAATTCAAACAACAGTTCAGAATTGAAGGGGACTGTGAGCATTAGAATAAAATAGAGAGATGTGTGTGAGAAAAGATCAAGTAACATATAAGAGAGTTGGTTGGGATTGATTGAGTGAGACAAAGTGATGCCAGCTGATTTATAGCGATGATAGGCGGCTTGATCTTCCACCTCCATGAAGCGAGGGTCCAAGGTGACCCTTAAGGAACTTCCTGCAACTTAACAAGAAATTTTCCACCAGCCATTAGCACAAAATATGGAGAAAGGAGAAAGTAGAGCGCAAGTGGAGAGAAAGGATGTGAGAAAAAATGGCTGGAAAGATCTGTATTTAAAGATATGGCTGGATCATCCAGGACGATCGCAGGATCATCCAGAACAATCTAGTGCAATAATTGAGGCTGGACGATTGGTCAAAAAGGAAGTCGTATCATCCAGGTCAATCAGATATCATCCGTGATGATAAGACACAGGCGATCACCCTGAGGTGACAATCTGGACGACCGTTAAAAAGCAAATTCCTGGCCGATATATGGATCATCCAGAACAATGATATATTATTGATCATATCGGCCGAATTTAAAATGTTTAAAGGCACTGCCATGTGTATCGTCCAGGATGAACAGGTGGATCGTCCGGGATGATTCTCCATTAATGGATCATTCCGTCCGAATTTAAGGATTATTAAATGTATGTCCATGTGTATCATCCAGGATGAATAGGTGGATTGTACGGGATGATGACCAATAATTTTGTAGAAGCAAAGGCATCGTCCAGGATGAAAGAGGATCGTCTAGGACAATCAAAGATAATTGAAGCAGAGGACAATCATATCATCCAGAAAGATAATAAATCTTCCAGGATGATAAACAGTAGAAAAATCAAAACAGTCAGCAGATGGATTTGAGAAGTGAATGGAACCGATCATCCAGGATGATATGAGGATTGTCCTAGATGATGTGAAAAATTTGAAAATTGAGGGTGGATGGAGATGATCAGATCAGGCCCAAAAATAGTAAAAATAATAAAAACAAACAGAAAATCAGATACAAAAAAAGACAAAAATGAACAAAAAAACACAAAGATTTTTTTACTAAATACGATAATTTTTCCATTTGATTGAATTTAAAAATTTGAAAAATCAATTAGTTAACATCGTCCAAATCTGAAAAAGCAGTAGAATAATCGATCCTGCTAGCCCTAACTCAGTCTTCTTTAAGATAAATTAACTTTTGAAAAATAAGAGTCTAAATCAGAAAAGCCAGTTGGTTCAGAAGAAGAGATACGTTCAAAAAACTTGTTTCCAGAAAAATATTTTATGGAATAATATATCAATGTAATTAGTTACAATCAGAAGTTCAAAATCAAGCCTTTGAAAAATATCAAGTGACACATGAAGTCTTCTAAGATTTAAAAATTTTGAAAGGGAAGAAGCTTGCTTTTGGTAGGCTCATTTTAAGCTTCTTGTCAATTTGATTGGCAATTTGCACATCTTTTTATTTTTGATATAGTTTGTTTATAATTTTTTTTTCAATTTGGCGACATTGCGCATCTTTTATTTTTGGCATCATTAGCCACTTTTTTTATTATTTATTTATTTTTATGTAAGCGAGATCCCTTTTTTAAAATCTTTAAATATTCTTAGTTGTGATTTTATCTTCTGGATATTAGAGAAGAAAAATTCACTCTCTAATATAAGGAGGAATGAATCACAAAATAGAATAAAAAATCATATGATAATTTCAATGGCAGGATTACAAGAATCTAAAAGTAAAGTAAAGACTTTGAATATTAAACATAAAATAGATTACTATAGCAAGATTGAAAAGTTCTCAATTTCAAAATCCATTTATTAATTTGAGATAGATTTTTGTTTAGAAAAGAAAATTACATCACTAAAAGAAGTTAGAGAGAATGTAACAATTAATAGTGTTCTTCCTTTTAACTAATTTATAGATGTTAATTATTGATTACAAATTTTCAAAATCGAAATCAAGGCATAAGATATCGATTCAGCAGAGTCTAAAAGAAAGAGAAACAAATAAAAAACATAGACAAGAAAAATAAAAAGAAAACAGTAAATAAAAATAGAGATCAGAAAACAATAAAAAAAGTTCATGCGTTTATGTTAATCACACCCAATATGGTCCCTAAAGTACTGAAAGTGTCGAAAGCCAGTGGTTTAGTAAAGATGTCAGCTAGTTGATTCTCAGTTGCCGCATGGTGTAACTTAATGTCTCCCTTAGTCACATGGTTTCTAATGAAGTGATGTCTTATGTCTATGTGCTTGGTCCTTGAATGTTGGATAGGATTCTTAGAAATACAGATGGCACTAGTGATATCCCAAAGGATTGGAATTGTGCCTACAAGTAACCTTAAATCCAGAACTTGCTGCTTTAACCAAAGGACTTGGGCCACACAACTTCCTAAAGCAATATACTCAGCTTCAGTAGAGGAAAGTGCAACTGAGTTTTGCTTTCTACTAGACCAGGAGACAAAAGATTGTCCTATGAGTTGACAGGTCCTTGAAGTGCTTTTTCTATCCACCTTACATCCAGTAAAGTCAGAGTCAGAAAATCCAAAAATCTCAAAGGAAGTATTGTGCTTATGGTACCAGATTCCTAGGTTTTATGTTCCTAAAGGTATCTAAGAATTCACTTAACAGCGATCAGGTGGGATTCTTTGGGATCAGCTTGAAATCTAGCACAGAGACAAACACTAAATATTATACCCAGTCGGGTAGCTGTCAGGTAAAGTAAAGATCCAATCATCCCTTTGTACTTTTTTTGATCAACTGATTTTCCATTTTGGTCCTTGTCCACTTGAATCCTAAGGTCATGGGAGTACTAATTAGCTTGGCTTTGTCCATTTTATATTTCTTCAAGATGTCCTATATGTATTTTGTTTGGCTCAAAAAAGTTCCATCATCCAATTATTTAATGCTAAACCCTAAAAAGTAGGACAATTCTCCCATCATACTCATCTCAAACTCCTTACTCATTGCTTTAGAAAATTTATCACATAGTCTTTTATTTGAAGATCCAAAAAGTATATCATCGATATAGATCTGAATAATGAGTAATTCATCTCTTACTTTCCTCAAGAAAAGGGTGGTGTCTACGCTCCCCTTAACAAACTCCCTTTCTAATAAGAAGATGCTAAGTCTCTCATACCAAGCTCTGGGTGCCTATTTTAATCCATATAAGGCCTTTTTTAATTTAAAAACTGAAAGTTCATTCGGGATGTTAAGCCCTATGAACTTAGTCCCAAGCTAACCAAGAGGGGGGGTGAATTGGTATTTAAAAAAAAAACTTTTAAGACAAAGAAATAAAATCACAAACCAAATCACACCACAAAAAATTAATGCGGAATTAAAAAGTGCGGAAGCAAAAATAAGAACATAAGATTTATAGTGGTTCGGTCGACTCGACCTACGTCCACTTCTTGGAGGCACCCTCCAAGTATTGCACTACAAAACGTGACTCTCCTTTAGCCCCCACGGCTAGGCGGAGAAGCCCTTATAAGAACCTCCTTTTTGCCACCCCGGCAAGGCAGAGAACCTACCTCCTTTTGCTTCCTCCTGAAGCTGGCAGAGAACACAACCAAAAGCAAACTCCTTAACTCTACCGACCCTTTCACGGACAAGAAACTCCAGACGAAAGACAAGCAGAGCGATCCTTGAAGCAACCCTTGTGAATCCCCCTCACAAGCTCCCCCTCACAAGATCCTCTCTCTCTCCCTCTCTCTCTTTCTCTCCTCAAGGTCTTCTCAGGTCAAGGAAGCAGCCAAAGGTCTCCTAAAACATTTGGACAAGAGCTCATAAATAGAAGAGCTCTCAAGGAGCTCATTAATTGCAAGTAGCCGACTTTATCGTCCCGGCCGATCTGGACATCGGCCTGGCCGATCAGTACAAATCAAAGAAGATCACCCAGAGCATCACCCTGGGAACAGTCCTGGACGATTGAAATTTGGCTTGATTGTCCCGGACGATCATACGATCGTCCTGGCCGATTAGTTCAAATCAGATGCAAATCATCCTAAGCATCGCCCTGTTTATGACCTGGCCGATATTTATCATCCTGAAGCAACTCAAGGATTTTGAATGTATCGTCCTGGCCGATCCTTTGATCGTCCAAGATGATATGATCATATCAATCATCCTTAATTACTCCCTTGATTTCCTGATCAATTAAGGCATAATTTGGTAATTTCATCCAGGCCGATATGGGGATCGTCCTGGCCGATAATTTAAAAATACAGTATACCTTAACTGTCTAAGGCGGCTACTTCTTTCTGTTTTGAGCTTATCGTCCTGGCCGATAAACGTATCGTCCAGGCCGATATGTTAATGTCGGCTGCCTTAATTAAGTATCCTTAATTAGACTTTCTATTTTAAGCTGATCGTCCAGGACGATATGAATATCGGCCTGGCCGATGTGGGAAAAAATAGAAATTCTAAGTCTCTCAAGTGTGTGTGTGTAGGGTTACTTAGCATCAGTCTCTTTGACCATTACAAGTAGACTCAAAAGGTGAAAAATAAAATTACAGACTGACTCAACCCTAAACCTACGCAAACTTGAACTGGCTTCCTCTTGATCATCCGATCTTCGTTTCCTGAAAAGTTAGAAGCAACAAGTAGTCCAAGAGAAATAGTGTTTGTCAATCATCAAAACATAAGTTATGAAAAATAGAATTGCAACAATCTCTCCCTTTTTGATGATGGCAAACATAAGTAGGAAAATAAAAAAAAATAGGTTCATTAGATATTCAAAGTTACAAACCCCAACCCAACAACTTTTTCCTACCACATCGTACTCCCCCTTTTGTCATCACAAAAAGAGGGTCCAAAAACACAAGAAAAACATCACAAAAGACTAATCAAGCAAACTAAAAAGGACAGGAAACAAACAACACAAAGTACAGACTAAAAAAGCGAGGGATCCAGATCATCTGATGGAGGTGGTGGAGGTGGCTGCTGAAAGTAGGTGGCAAGTGTGGTGAACTGAGCATTGAACCAGGCGATGTCCTGGTCATGCTGTTGCTGCTGCTGAGTAACGAAACTGTCAAATTGAACCAGGCGATGTCCTGTGCAGCCACGTAGGCATCAAACCGAGTCTCCCAACGATCAAACCTCTCAATCAACTGATCAACTGGAGAGTGCTGGTGGAGAGGGACAAGATCAGGAACGGGAGCGGGAGAGGGAGCCTCCTCCTCTCTCGCCCCCCGACCTTCCCCATCTCCTGGGTGGAGACGAGTACTATGAAGGGCAGTGAAGGAATTGTTTGAGTAGAAGGGAGTTGGGAGGTTTGGTGGAATAGGATACTGAAGTTGGTATTTGGTTTCAAGGACATAGGCTATGATGTGTCCTAAGGCTAGATTGGGTTTCCTTTTGTGGCCTGGATCACGGATTATGGTTAAGTGATCAATGTATCGAAAAAGTAGGTCCGCAGTATTAAATTCCCTATGAGCCATGATGTAAAAAGTAGTGAGTGAAAGTAGAGGGGTGATGTGGATTCGGTCGCCCTGCTTTTAGAATTACGGAGGTGCGAAGGACATGTTGGATTGTCCTAGCATCTTTGACTAAAGAGCTAGTTTCTCCAACATGGAAAGGTGTATTGGTCTGACGAAGGAAGTGATTCACCGTGGACCAGTCAAAATCAGGATCAGAGGCTATTAGGTGCAGCTTATCCCCAGTGGTGGATAGCTATAAAAGATCAACACAATCCTGATATGTGATTTTGACTGGGCGTCGATTCACATAGGAGGTCATGACTGTGAAGGTGTGGTTAATGCGCAGGCTAGCATAAAATTCAGTGAGGAGTTCGAAAGAGAAAGGGACGGCGAGAGTGAGTATAAAATAAAGAGAGGTGTGGGAAAAAAGGTCCATTACCGAGTATGAGAGATGTGCAGGATTAATTATCCGGGAAAGGGTGATGCCACTCTCCTTGTAGCGACGATAGGCAGCCTGATCTTCTGCCTCCCTGAATCGAGGATCCAAAGTTGACCTCGAAGAACTCCCAGACGCCTGGCGAACACGCTTCCCACCAGCCATAGGAGAGAGGTAGCAAGAAAATACACAAGAGATGAAGGTAAAGGGTGAGAAAGCATGGCTGGAATTGGCCTGAATTTAAAGAAACGACCATATCGTCCTGGCCGATCGCATAATCGTCCAGGCCGATATGGTTCAATAATTACGTACAGGCCGATTGGTCAAAAAGGCGGTCCAATCATCCGGGCCGATCCGATATCGGCCAGGCCGATTAGACACAGGCGATCGTCCCGAGGAGTCAGTCCGGACGACCGTTGAAAAAGCAGATCGTCCGGGCCAATTAGGTGTATCGTCCAGGATGATGCACAATAATTGATCATACCAGCCAAAGTTAAAGCATTTAAAATGCTTGCCACGTGTATCGTCCAGGACGAACAGTGGATCGGCCCGGACGATTGTCCAATAATGGATCATCCGAGGCCGAATTTAAAGATCAAAATGCGCTGACACGTGGATCGTCCAGGACGATCTAGTGTATCGGCCAGGACGATGAACATAAATTGCATCGTCCAGACGAAATATTCTATCGGCCAGGACTATCACCATGATTTCGATCAAATTGTCCAGGACGATATATGATCGTCCAGGCTGATGAGATATACCAAGCACAGAAAAGTTCAGCAGATGGAATTTGAAGAGAATTTGTCACATCGTCCAGGACGATAAAAGTATCGGCCCGGCCGATGTGACTTGAAATTGAAATCAAGAGAAGAATGGTGATGATCAAGACCCTCAAAAATAAAGCAAAAGAAAAAAAAAACAGTCAATACACAGAAAAATTAAAACAGAGAATACAAGGAAAAACAAAAGATGAATATTTTTGGATTTTAATTTTTCTAAATAATTTTTTTTTTGTTTTATGGAGGCATCATATGAAAATTCTTTTCAAAAAGTTAAACTTTTAGAGTTCAAAGGGATCAAGAAGTTTAACAAATCCCAATTAGAAGAAGGTAGAGCATCTGATTCTGTTAACCCTAGATCGGACATCCTTTAGGGTACAAAATTCTAGGAAAACAGAAATCTAAACTCAGAATAACTAAATAGGATTAAAGATCTATTCAAGACTTATTTACAAAGAAAATATCTCATAAATAATAAAACCAAGGTAGCTTTTCTCAATCATGGAAATTGAAATCAAGTCTTTGAAGGCATCACATAATCAAAGAGTTTTCTAAGTTTTAAGAATTTTACCAAAGAGAGAATAGCTTGCATTTAGTGGGCTCATTTTATGCCTCTTGTTATTTTGATTGGCTCTTTTGAGCATCTTTTGATTCTTTGATACACTTTTGTGTATATGGCTTTCTTTTCAATTTGGCTTCATTGGCCTCTTTCCTTTTTAACTCTTTGTAAGCTAAAAACTCTTTAATTTACCCTTAAAAAGGACTTAGTTGTGAGTATATCCTCCAAATATTAGAGAATAGGAGCTCTCTCTCTAACATAGGGAAGAACAATCTACAACACAAAATCAAAATCAGGTGATAAATGCAATGGCAAGATTTCAAAAGCTTGAATGATATCTAAGAACTTTGTCTATTATGCATAAGATAAATTAATGTAGCAAGATAAGAAAAAGATCTTTAAATGAAAAGTCATTGGTTAAACTGAGTTTAGACTTTTGTTTAGAGAAGAAAATCATACCACTAAACAAAGTCAGAAGGAGGGAAAACATCAACAGTTTACTCCCCTTAACCAATTTAGAAAAAGCTAAACACTATCTCTAAAACTCCAAAATCTAAAGGCTTGAAAAGATTCATCATATGAAAGACCAAAATTAAATAGCAACGTGAAAACAGAACACATAAAAACAAAGAATGAAAATAACGCAAACTAGACTACCACCAAGTAAGCACAAAAACTAGCACAAAAATAAAATAAAAGGAAACACAAAAATTAAAGATTTCAAGCAAGTGATAAAGCAGCGAGTTTAAGCAATTTTGAGCTGCAAGCCTCCTTATGTCCAGTTATCCTATGCTCCCACGAGGTCTTTGGTGAGAGCACTCCTGCAAAACTCAACAACAGTCAGATTTAGGAACCCAAACAGGTTTGGGATCCATCTTATGAAAAGTAGAAGGTGATGCTTGTGTGCCATGCTGTGCATTATTTAATTTTGGTCTCCACACCCATCATGTACTACGATAAACTGTGTAAGTGTGTGAGATGTGTCCTAGCATGCCACAAGAAAAATATTGAACTCCAGGAAAAAGTTTTCTTAAATGGTTAGGGTAAAAATGCCTCTTCCTAGGTTCTGGCTTTTGATTAGTAGTTGGTGTCATCCTAGCTTTCTTACATGTTTCCAAATCATTTTAAATCCTCAAATTTGTTCTTTTTAATGCATCAATCTCAATCCTCAAATTTTTCTCAATCTCTTTAGATTTCTTAAGATCAACCTTAAGTGAGGTGTGTGAAGCTTTTAATGCATTATATTCATCAACTAATTCCAAATGCTTTTTGTTCAACTCATCAAATTCATCAAGAAGAGCCATGTGATTTGAATCAATCGTTGCATGATCTTTGAGAAAAACTTCATGCTCTTTTTGTAGATTTGAATGTTCTAATTTTAGGCTAGCATGAGTCTTCTTAAGTTTTTTGTATGATGCATGAATTTTTTTCACAAATTTCAAATAATTCATCATAGGTTAGTTTACATACCTCTTCATCACTTTGATCTTCTCCCATGAAACACAAGTTTGTAGTCTCTTCCTCTGGTTCAGTCTCAGATGAGTCAGTACCAGATTCTGCCCAAAAACCCCTTTGGATTTTCCTCTTGTCCTTCCTAGACTTAGCTTTCTCCTCACCTTTTTCCTTTTCTTTGCTCGAATGATCTTGAAGTGTAGGGCAATCGGCTCTCACATGTCCAGGTTTCCTGCATTCAAAACAAACAACATCAGAAGATCCTTTAACATGTTTATGATTCTTACCTTTCCTCCAACTTTGATGATGCTTTTGTTTCTTCCTTAGAAAGCTTTTGAATTGCCTTGTGATGAAGGCAATTTCATCACTTTCAGACCCGGAGGATTCAGAATCCAATTTGTGCGCCTTCAGTGCGATTGTTTTCTCCTTTTTCTTCTCACCTGCATCAAGATTCCTTTGATTCACCCCTTGCTCATAAGCAATGAGTGAGCCAAGTAAGTTATCAATAGAATAGGTGTTCAAATCTTTAGATTCAGTAATGGCAATAATTTTTGCATCATAAGACGAAGGCAAGCATCTCAAAATCTTGTTAACTTTTTCATAATTTGAAAGCTCTTTTCCTAGTGCATGCAATGAAGTAACAATCTGAGTAAACCTAGTGTACATGTCAGAAATCGATTCATGAGGTTTCATACAAAAAAGTTCATATTCATGCAAGAGAATGTTTAAACGGGATTGCTTAACTTCATTAGTACCTTCGTAGGTGATGCATAATTTATCCCAAATCTCTTTACCAGTTTTGCAAGTTGAAACACGCAAGTAATCCTCAGATTTCAAAGCACAGAAAAAGCAGTTCAAACACTTTGCATTTAATTGAGCCAAATCACGTTCATCGAAAGTCCATTCAGTAAAAGCAACTTCAGTTTTAATACCATTAATTTCACGAGAAGGTGGAAAATAACCTTCTTGAATAAGCATCCACATGCGATAATCAGTAGATTGTAAAAACATTGACATGCGGGTTTTCCAAAAATCAAAAGGTAGGTTATCGAACAGGGGAGGTCGGGTAATGGAATACCCTTCCGTAGTGTTACGATTCCCAATGTTAGCCATGGATCAAATTCAAAAAGTTTTCTAACTTAAATTTTCGAATCCCGCTCTGATACCACTTGAAAGTTCGTTCGGGATGTTAAGCCCTATAAACTTAGTCCCAAGCTAACCGAGAGGGGGGGGGGGGTGAATTGGTATTTAAAAAAAAAACTTTTAAAACAAAGAAATAAAATCACAAACCAAATCACACCACAAGAAATTAATGCAGAATTAAAAAGTGCGGAAGCAAAAATAAAAACACAAGATTTATAGTGGTTCGGTCGACTCGACCTACGTCCACTCCTTGGAGGCACCCTCCAAGTATTGCACTACAAAACGTGACTCTCCTTTAGCCCCCACGGCTAGGCGGAGAAGCCCTTACAAGAACCTCCTTTTTGCCACCCCAGCAAGGCAGAGAACCTACCTCCTTTTGCTTCCTCCTGAAGCTGGCAGAGAACCACAACCAAAAGCAAACTCCTTACCTCTACCGACCCTTTCACGGACGAGAAACTCCAGATAAAAGACAAGCAGAGCGATCTTCGAAGCAACCCTTGTGAATCCCCCTCACAAGCTCCCCCTCACAAGATCCTCTCTCTCTCCCTCTCTCTCTTTCTCTCCTCAAGGTCTTCTCAGGTCAAGGCAGCAGCCAAAGGTCTCCTAAAACATTTGGACAAGAGCTCTTAAATAGAAGAGCTCTCAAGGAGCTCATTAATTGCAAGTAGCCGACTATATCGTCCCGGCCGATCTGGACATCGGCCTGGCCGATCAGTACAAATCAAAGAAGATCGGCCAGAGCATCGCCCTAGGAACAGTCCTGGACGATTGAAATTTGGCTTGATCGTCCCGGACGATCATACGATCGTCCTGGCCGATTAGTTCAAATCAGATGCAAATCGTTATGAGCATCGCCCTGTTTATGACCTGGCCGATATTTATCGTCCTGAAGCAACTCAAGGATTTTGGATGTATCGTCCTGGCTGATCCTTAGATCGTCCAGGACGATATGATCGTATCAATCATCCTTAATTACTCCCTTGATTTCTTGATCAATTAAGGCATAATTTGGTAATTTCGTCCAGGTCGATATGAGGATCGTCCTGGCCGATAATTTAAAAATACAGTATACCTTAACTGTCTAAGGCGGCTACTTCTTTCTGTTTTGAGCTAATCGTCCTGGCCGATACACGTATCGTCCAGGCCGATATGTTAATGTCAGCTGCCTTAATTAAGAATCCTTAATTAGACTTTCTGTTTTAAGCTGATCGTCCAGGACGATATGAATATCGGCCTGGCCGATGTGGGCAAAAATAGAAATTCTAAGTCTCTCAAGTGTGTGTGTGTAGGGTTACTTAGCATCAGTCTCTTTGACCATTACAAGTAGACTCAAAAGGTGAAAAATAAAATTACAGACTGACTCAACCCTAAACCTACGCAAACTTGAACTGGCTTCCTCTTGATCGTCCGATCTTCGATTCCTGAAAAGTTAGAAGCAACTAGTAGTCCAAGAGAAATAGTGTTTGTCAATCATCAAAACACAAGTTATGAAAAATAGATTTGCAACAAAAACATGATTTGGAAATTGGAAACTCTAAAAACTTGGGGGTTGTTCTATAAACATATCCTCTTTTATTACCCCATTTAAAAAGGCACTCTTAATGTGCATTTGAAAAAGCTTAAATCCCTTATAACAGGAAAAGGCTAATAGTACTCTAATGGCTTCCAATCTAGCTATAGGGGCAAAGGTCTCCTCAAAATCAATCCCTTCTATTTGGTTGTACCCCTTAGCCACTAATCTTTCCTTATTCCTAACCACCACACTAGAATCATTCATTTTATTCTTAAAGACCCATTTGGTTCCAACTACACTTTGTTCCTTTAGTCTTTCTACATGCTCCTAGACATCATTCCTAACAAATTATTTCAACTCTTATTGCATGTCTAAGATCCAAAAATCATCAAAAAGGGATTGATTGATGTTGGTGAGTTTAGTCATTTAGATAAAGGCAGAGTGGTTCACTTCCTTCCTATGTCCATGCCTAGTCCTAACTCCTTCAGAAGGGTCTCCTAAGATCAGTTCTTTGGGGTTACTCAAAGAGTATCTCCAATCTCTAGGCAAAGTGTGTATGGGTTCAACCCCTACCTCCAGATCTTCATTTCTTGCTCCTTGGGTAATCTCTCCTACTCCTACAGTGTTTTGGGGGTCTAACCTCTTCTCCAAATTTTCTACTCCAGTGGTAATTTTTCCAACACCATCATCATCCTCAACTCTAGGCTTCCTAGGATCATATTCATCAAACACTGCATAAGTAGTCTCTTCCACCAGCAATGTCCTCTTATTAAACACCCTAAAATACTTCCCGACACTAGAATACCCTAAAAACCCTCCATCAAATTTTGGGTCAAACTTTCCTAAGTGAGATTTCCAATTATTATAAATGAAAAACTTACAACCAAAGACATGAAGGGGTGAAAGATTGGGTGTCCTACCCTTAAGGATCTCATAAGGTGCCTTATCTAATTTGGCTTTAACATTCACCCTCTTCAACACATAACATGATGTGTTATCCGCTTCAGCCCAAAAGTATTTTGTAAGTGAATACTCAGCAAGCATGGCTCTAGCGGCTTCCACTAAGGTCCGGTTCTTCCTTTCAGCTACTGTTGACCTCATTTTTGTATGAGGTCACTGAGGCCCTTCCAAACTCCAAATTAATTCTAGATCCTAGGATCCACTCTAGACCTTAAGATCCTTTCCTAGAGCCAGACCTTAGGGCCTACTCTAGAGCTTAGGATTCCCTTAAATCCTAGATCTTAGAACTCCTCTAGATCCTAGGATCACTCCAACTTCAAACCAATCCACATCCTTGATCAACCTCAACCTCAAATCAATTCCTACCCTTGATCAACTCCAGCTTCAATTTGATTCAGCCCTTGATCAATTCAAATCTCAAACTTCATTCAATTCAAATCCAAATTAATTCAAGTTTCAAACATATCCAAACTTTGAATCAATCCACTTGAGAATCCAAATCTCAACCTAGACTTTGATCCCACCCTTAATCTAGCTTTGACTTTATCCATCCATTAACAGTCACAGCATGATTGTTAATGATTTGGATACTTCAATATTAATCATTCAAACTTGAAATCCATTCCAAATCCAGAAATCCAGACTCAAATCTAAAGCCTTAAGGCCTTGCCCTAAAGACCCTTTTCAGAGAATTTTCAAACATCCCAAAATCCAGTCTAATGGCCTCTGATTCAGGGTCTATCACTTGTAAAGTGATAAGACATGTCTCTAGAGGCTGCCCTCCAATTTTGAGCCCATTCTGAGATCTCTAACCCCAGAATCTGAATTAAAATTCAAAGGCTGTAAAACCTTCAAATATTTACAACCTATGCCACTGAGCATAACCCTTTTGAGATTTTGGCCTTGGAACCCTTATCCAAGCCTCCAATCACTTCCAGACCTTTGAATTTAACCCATTGAGCAGTAAACTGCATTTTTCAGACCCATTTTTGACCATAGTTGACCAATAGGTCAAAATTGACCAAAATACCCCTATGGGGCTCAAATGGGGATTTCAAACCAAATGAGCTCCAAATGGGATGCAACCACCTTTGACAAATTTCAAATATCATTTCAACCCTGTTGAGCCCAAACCCAGGCCCTGGGTCAACCTGGTTGACCAAGTCAACCCAGGTTGACCAAACAGGCCCTTAGGGACTCAAATAGGGATTTTGATCAATTTGACCTCCCCAGACCCAGGAACTACCCTCAATGGTCTCCAAATGCCTTTTCAAACTTGTTGAGCCCAAACCCAGACCCTAGGTCAACCTGGTTGACCAAGTCAACCTAGGTTGACCAAACAAGCCCTTAAGGGTTCAAATGGTGATTTTGACCAAATCGACCCCTCCAAACCCTGGGACCACATCCAATAGACTCAGGATGACGTTCTGAATTTGTTGAATCCATTTCTAACCCCTGAACCCAACTGGTTGACCAAGTCAACCAGTTTTGGCCTAGAAGCCCATTAAAGGCCCATTAAGCCTCTTTAATCCATTTGACATGCATGGCTCTTGGAACCACCCTCCAATCCACCTAATCAACTCATTTGAATTACCTAAATAAAAATTTCATAACCCTTGATGGAGTTGACTGGTCAACCAGTCAACTCAAGGCTTAAGGGACCATTTGTATGGTCAAACCTTTCAACCCATTGAACCTAGCTCAAGCCACACCCATCCAGCCACTTGGAAAGACTCCATGACCTGCTTGGATGCCACCTCAGCCCCATTGACCAGTTGACTGGTCAACCTGGTCAAACCCAAGCTTAAACCTCTTCTAGAAGGCTTTATCACATGCTAAGCCCCTTTCCCTTGATTTAAGCTGCTTTAGGCCGACCCCTTAATGTCCAAAAGCTCACTTGGAGCTCTCCTAACCAGGCTCAGGGTCTGGTTTAGCCTTAAATGGCAATGTCTCCTCCACTCATCCCAAGTCCACCCAATGGGAATGAGGCATGTCCAGCCCTTTCCGCAGCCTTCCAGCTTTCCCAGGGACAGGTGGCATCATCTGGAGAGTCCAGGAGTAGATCCCAGCCATCCAATCCAGCCCAGGCCGTTTGAATAGGGGAAAAGGTGACTTTTGAGGGGATTGGATCAAAGCACTTTCTCCCACTCACCCTAGCCTCCCAGAGCGAGCTCTCTGTTCGTTTTGGATCCTTAGAGTTTCCTCTACCTCCCCATTACAAAGTCCAAGTGGTTGCACGTCACCGGCGGCGAGTTTTCCGGCGAGTTCACCACCTAGACCGTCCCAAGCTCGTGGCAGCCGATCCAGGCGCGTTCGAGCCCGTTTTTGTGCTGGGAATCTTCACTTGGACAGTCTACAAGCTCATCAATCCAGAAATTTCCAAGATCCAACGGTAAAAGTCTCTGAAAACCTTAGATCTAGTTCACATTAGATAGACTTAATTAGCTTGATGTATAAGTTGTTTAAGGCTGAGACAATCATTCCCCATCGATTCTGTTCATATATACTTCCTAAGTTTAAAATTTCAAGCGATTTGGTCCATCCGATCGAGAGAACGAACCAAAAAACGGATTCTAGGGCGTCATCTGTAGTTCGCTGCAGATGTACGTTTTCTAGACCGTTGATCATGAGATCAACGGTCTAGATCGAGTCGTTCCGCGCCTTGGTTCGCCCGTGTATTCGGTGTAAAGTTCGATCGGTTGATCGGCGGGATCAGGGCCGTCCGTTTGGAACAGCGGGATCGAACCTCCTCCGTCTGATCTTCCCCGCTGAGATCGAACAGCGGAATGCGATCTCAGCCGTTAGATCGAACCCGCGATCAATCCAACGGCTACCGCCAGCCGCTGACGTGGTTAAGTGAAAACCGCGTGAAGCGGCCCGCGGCCGACGCGTGTCCCCGCCGTCACGCGGTTTCGATCCCGCGAATCCGCGCGTGCCGCGTGTCTGACCGCCGCCGTTTAATTAAGGAAATGTGTTTCTTTAATTTATTTTAATTGCAGAAACTTTAAAAAATCATAGTAAATTAAATACAAAGCCAAAAATTAGGTATAATATATCAAACTGTTCAGAATTTTGTCTAGTTTATTTTAAAAATAAAATCAATCTATTTTGACTATTATTTTATTAGTAATTTAAGAAATACAGAAAATCCTTTTTTATTTTTAATTAAATATATATAAAATATTTTTTTTTGAAATTTAGTATGAATATTCAGGGATATATGGCTGACTTCCAGAAAAATTTTCAAAGCCATCTAAGTAAGTTTTGACATTAATTTGAATTGTATGACTATTTTAATAATTTATTAATATTGAATTAAATATTATAATAATTATTTTATATTTTAAAGAGAAATTGATCTCATATAATTTTAGGGTCAGTGGGGTCTCTCAATCCTTAAACTTTTTTTTTAGTATTTTCAATCATTCCATCTTGAAATATATATATTTATATGTATATGTATTTATATATTTATGTACATATTTTAAAATTTACTTAAAAAAAATTATATATTGCATATATTTAGATCATCAAGAGTTTGAGAGATCTCCTTTGGAATTTTGAATATAGGTTGAATATATGGATGGAATATATGGGGGAAGATGATTAATGGATGATTATATTCTAATTATTCATTAATCATAATCTAATTATATTAATGAGATAAAATTGATCTTTGCATGCTTAGGTTGTGCACACACCACTTAGCCTAGGCTCTCCTAGTTTTAAGGACTTGATTGTGTCATTTCATGTGCTTATTCATGCTTTGTTTAAGGGTTAGACAATACATGGATTTGAGCCCATTAAACTTAGTGTCATTAAGGACAATAATTAAGGATTTCTATAGAAAACCTAGAAAAATTTCCATAATTAGGGTTCACTTTCCCTTGAGTTGAAACTTTAAACATTTGAACTTAGTGACACCCTCAACCCCTAGGGAAATTTTCACTGATTTTTGAGATCATTAGGTCCCCTAATTAATTTTCTAAGTCTTAAACCCTTAATTAAGCCTTTAAAACTTCTAAAAAATGTAATAAATCCATTTTAACTCCAAAAATTACATATAAACCCTCAAACTGACCAGAATTCAGTCCTTAATCTATGATAATTGGAAGCCCCTTGATTTGACAGCAATTTAAACCCTAATTTAATTTTAAGTAAAAAAACCAATGTTTAATTGAGATAATTAATTAATAATAATTAAAAAATCAAAAAAAAATCTCCCAAACACTTGGGGATCTCTCCTTAGATTATTCCTGACCTTTGGAGGTGTTTTCAAGAGATTGGGAATTTGTTTCAAGCAAAATCACAAAAGAGACCCTCTAATTAAGAAATCCCTAAAATTCATTAAAATGCCCAAACTTCAATAATCCATAAATAATTCTAGAAAAATCCAAATTACCCAAACTCACTTGCATTCAACTCATATTGATGTCTAGTATTTATTAAAAATATTAAATTCCAGAAATTTGCAATATTTTAAAAAGTCAACAAATCGGTCAACTTTAAGTCAAAACTAGTTCAAAACTTCAAACCTTTGTAATAAAATGTAGAAAAATCCGATTTTAACGTACTTACCTTCTAACTGATCGTAGTAAGGTCTAGTATTTTAATAAAATACAAACATTCTAGAAGTTGGTCGTAATCAAAATTTCAACTTTTAACCCCTTGATTAAATCATTAAAATATTCAAAAATTCATAAAACTCATAATCATTCTAAAATTCAGAAAATATTGGTTTAATGTCCAAAACACTTAACAAATCTTTTAAAACACAACAACCACCCTAAAGTTGAAGTTTATTGGCTGGACTACTCCGGGCTGCGGGGCTAAGTGTCCTAAGGAGGCTGGTTCCTCGAGCCTGGTGGCACAACGCCACGAATGGATTCTAAAGGGTGTCAAACCTTAAAATGGATTAATTTTCTTTAATTATTTAACATTTTAAAAGTCTCTAATTCAATTACATTAATTTGGTTTATCGGCTGGACTACTCCGGGCTGCGGGGCTAAGTGTCCTAAGGAGGCTGGTTCCTCGAGCCTGGTGGCACAACGCCACGAATCAATTAATGGCAAACTTAAATTAATCAACTTTAAAAATCAGTAATTAACTCATTTTCGTATTAATCCACTTTTTTAATTCCAACCAATTTAAATAACTTAATCAAACCCGATTGCTACTGGGTAACCCAGGCCTACGAGGCTATTAGCTTAGCCCCAAGGAAGGTGAAATAAACTTCACGGCCTCGGTGTGAAACAAAGGTAGTAATCAATTAACTTTTAAAACATGTTTAATTAAAATTCTTAATTCATTAATACTTAAATTTTAATTCAAATTCCCTTTTAAGCCTTAACAAATCCAGACCTTTAGACAACTTCAATTAAGAACCCACTTTAGGACCTACCCCAGCCACACGACCTTTCTCACACACTTTAGATGATGTGCTAGGACAACCAACTCTAGATCTAGGTTAGGCCGGTGTTTACTTTACTGCTGTGTGCCGGATTTTTCGTAGTTTTCACTGCATGTTGTGGATGAAATTGCTTTGCTGTGTCTGCTTACTTTTTCTGTACTCTGTGGATGGATTGATGTGTTTGACGACTAGATTACCCTTAGGTTAGGTACGATCTGGATGTTGACATAGTTTTCTGCAGGTGGCCACGCTCATGCAGGGCAATATAAAAAGGGGGCAAATCATAAAAAAATGCATAAATATTATAAACTCTTTGCACAGGTGCTTCAGCTGCTAAAGCCCCCAAATCATAAAAAGAGCGTGGCCAGTGTGTTTACTTTCTTTTCTGCTCATATATAACTGCTTGGGAATAACTGCTTTATTTATATTAATTGCTTAGGATAACCTTGCAGGTGAGTCTAGATTTTTATTTTGATATCAATGTAATTTGTATAATTGTTAAGTGTTGTGAAAGTTAAGTTTGAGTTTGGGATACATAGATCCAAAGCTTGGATTCCAAAGGGGAAAGGATATCCCTTCGGGGAACACTCCTTTTCCATTTGGAAATCCAAATTTGGATCATACCTCTTCCTTACCCAAAGAGGAAGGAGTGGTCTTCCCCTTAGAGGGAAGTGCCCTCTTATCCATTTGGGTAATCTACTACGAAGATTCCAAGAAGATTGAAGAAAAGGAGTCCAAAGAAGAATGAAATTGAAGATGTGAAGATTTGAAGATTGAGAGTATCCCACTCAAAATAACTTGCGTCATTACCAGGTTTAGAATCCGGGTTGTTGTCAGTGGTGCCCGGCCACTTTACTTTCTGCAATATTCTGGTTTGTAATAAGCAAGGCAACTTTGCCTATGGACATTTATTAATTAATTTGTATTTGATGTGATGATTTGATTGCCTTTAGGATTATTTGTTTTTACTAGTTTTTTGGCGATTGCATGCCGCTCTTTGTTTTCGCCTGGATACGTGAGGCTCGTGAGGGTGTGAAAGTTTTATACTCAAAATATTAAAGTTTAAAATTTTAGTGAGTCTAAATAACATAGAAAGATAACGAATCTAGAGAATTAGCCGGGGATCGACCCCCGGGGTCGCATGCATATTTTTGCATTACTCTTTCCTTGCTTTAGACCCTTCCCCGCCTGCGGGTAGAGTCCGGATAGTCTGACCTATGAGGACGAGGTGCCGGACCTGGGGAAGTCCAGTCTTCTAAAAAATTATTTTATAAGCCTGTTTTTAAAATTTTCAAGCATATTTGATTTGAGGTTGTTAACCAGCATGCATTGCATTAGATACAAATTAAAGAGTCAAAATTTTAATTTCATAGTCCTTAGCATTTTAGCACCCAACATAAGTCCAAGGGGCCAATTAGGAAAATCTCTAGATGTCGGCCCCGCCTCTCCAAAACTTTAATTACAACGTCCCTACCATTCTTTCATAAAAAGACCGGATTCATGTATTTTAAATCGATTAGGTGGTTAGCTGGCTTCCCAATCCAGGCCGGGGTAAGTCCAGACCTTGCACTACATTAGTTAGGATCGGACGACTGTGGTCCAGTGTCCAAAATAGATTTAGGATCCGGGGCAGATCTTTGATTATAAGACCCCAAATTTCGGGAATATAGTCCCAAATTTCTAATAAAATACTTAACTCTAATTAAAGCTTCATTTCAATCCTAAAACATAAAGCCCAACACTTAGATTAAGTTGGGACACTTCCGGATGGTTCTGGAATCTCAAAGTGTCCCCTACCTCTCATCCTTTGACTCCGTTAATAACTGCTCAATCTTGATCCATTCCATTTTGATTTTCCAATAATTCTATTCACACTTTGATATCACTCCTAGAAATTCTAACAAAATTTTGCCATTATTTTAATCGAGAGTTTTCGTAGGAGACTTTGTCTCCCTACGATGTAATTAACTACGAGGGCTTGCGCTCGTAGGAGATTTGGAACCCCACACACCTGATTTTAAAATTGATTTTAAAATTTCACTAGATTTCTTTGGGAAAAGTTAAAGAATGATCGTCGTCGTTGCATTAGAAGAATTATCGTAGAATGGTGTCATTTCCCTTTGGGGAGATACATCCTTCTTCGATAAGGCTTTGGATGTGAATGCAACGATCATACTTCTTGGATATTGTAATTGGGTACTTAGTTGAACTCTATTTTGTTCCCTCGGGGCCATATGAAGTTCTCTTTAGAACCCGATCATAATATTCAAGATGTGTTTACATAATTCTAAGCCTGAACACCGTTATGAAAGTTTATCTTCGTCCCCCGGGGTGATATATTCTTTCTAACGAGTTGATTCGACCTTAGAATTAGAACTCATCCTTAATCTTAAAATCCCCAAAGAAAACTAATCTTTTCGAAACATGTTTTCAAAATTCCACCAACAGCTACCCTGTTTTGCTGAGGGGTCCTAGGAGCTGAGAAGTTGTGGCTAATCCCCTTATCCTCACAAAAGTCTCCAAATCTCTCATTTTCAAACTCTCCCCCAAGATCACTATGGATGGTCAAAATCTCAAAACCTAGCTTTTTCTAGATCCAAGTGAAGAAGGTTTTAAACTCATCAAAAGACTCATTCTTGTGTGACAATAATCTAGCCCAAGTGAACCTTGAGGAGTCATCAACAATAACAAAACCATAGACTTTCCCTCCTAACTGGCAGTGCTAATGGGTCCAAACAAATCCATGTGAAGGACATCTAAACTTCTAGAGGTGCTGATGTCCGAGTGAAAAGTTGAGTGGACTTTCTTTCCTAATTGGTAGGCATTACAAAGGTGGTCTTTTAAAAACTTAAGCTTGGGGACACCTCTAACTAAGTCTTTATGGATTACTTTCCTAAGGGTTTTCATACTGGAATGACATAATCTCCTGTGCTAAAATCATGAATCATCAATAGAAGTTTTAAAGCAAAATAAAGCATCACATTCAATATTATTTAAATCAAGCATGTAAATGTTGTTGATCCATTTTCCCTACAAAACAGTGTTATTATTTAGGCTGATAACGCATGAGTTTGCCAAAAATTTTGTGATGAAGCTCTTATCGCAAAGCTGACTGATGCTGAGCAAGTTATGTTTCAATCCATCTACAAGAAAAATATTTTCAATCAGAAGGTTCTTGGAATTTCCAATTATACCTGAGCCTACCATCTTCCTGGTGGTGTTGTCTCTAAGAGTAACCTTGCCTCATGTCTGGGTCTCCAGCAAAATGAATTGATTGGCATCACTAGTTATATGTTGAGAGCATCCTCTATGCAGGTACCACATGCTCTCATGAGGCCTTTTGTGAGAGCTTGCCTAAAAAATTATGAAATGTCAGATTTAGGAACCCAAACATGTTTGGGTTCCTTCTTATGAAAAGTAGAATGCAATACATGTTGTGAATCATGTAACTTGGGTCTCCAGACCCAATGTGAACTATGGTGAATGGTGCAAGTGTATGCTATGTGTTCTAGCATGCCACATGAAAAACATCTAACTCTAGGAAAAGGATGCACTAATCTACTCATATGGTGATACTTCTTTTTATGTGATACATGCAATGATGGTTTTTTATTTTCAAAAGCTTTTAGATTTTCAAACTTTTTAAACTCCATTTTAACTTAGCATGAGATGATTTTAATGAATCATGTGTATCAGATAATCCAGCATGCTTTTTATTTAATGCATCAAACTCATCAAGTAAAGACATATGATTGCTATCAAATGTAGAATGATCTTTAAGAAGAATTTCATGCTCTTTTTATAAATTTAAAAATTCTAATTTTAAGTTGGCATGAGTTTTCTTAAGTTTCCTGTATGATGCATGAATTTATTCTAAAACTTCAAGTACTTGGTCATAAGTTAGTTCACATACCTCTTCTTGGTCACCATGACCAAGATTATTATCTGCCATTAAGTACAAGTTTGTTGTCTCCTCTTCAGGTTCAATCTCAGAGGAGTTTGATGTAGAATCTACCTAGAATGCCTTTTGGAATCTCTTCTTATCCTTCTTGGACTTGAGTTTCTCCTCACCCTTTTCCTTGCTTGGGTGAGACTTGAGTGTAGGGCAATCAGCTTTAATTTGTCCTGGCTTCTTGCATTCAAAATAAATCACATAATTAGAACTCTTAAAATTTTTGTTACCCTTATCTTTATTCCACTTCTGATGATTCTTGTGCTTCTTCTTTAAAAAGCTCTTAATTACCTCGTGATTAAAGCTACATTATCGCTTTCAGACCCGGAGGAGTCAGTGTCCAAGTCATTCACCTTAAGTGCCATCATTTTCTCCTTCTTCCTCTCACCTGCATCAAGATTTCTTTGGTTCACCCCTTGCTCATAAACAATGAGTGAACCAAGTAAGTTATAGATCAAATATGTATTTAAATCTTTAGATTCAGATATTACAGTAATTTTTACATCAAAAGAGGAAGGCAAACATCTTAAAATTTTATTTATTTTTTCTCTGTTAGTAAGTTCTCTTCCTAAGGCATGCAAAGAGGTAACAATTTGAGTAAATCTTGTATACATTTCAAAAATTGATTCAGATGATTCCATACAAAAAAGTTAGTAATCATGCAATAAAATATTCAACCAAGATTGCTTAACTTCTTTAGTTCCTTCATAAGTAATATACAATTTATCCCAAATCTCTTTACCAGTTGCGCAAGTTGAAACACACATGTAATCTTCAAATTTTAAAGTACAGAAAAAGCAGTTCAAATACTTTGAATTAAGTTGAGCTAAATCCCTATCATTAAGAGTCCATTCTGAAAAAGGAAGAGGAATAGTAACACCATTAAGTTTGCCAGTTGGAGGTGTATAATCATCTTTAACTAGCATCCACATGCAATAGTCAATCGATTGCAAAAATGTAGACATGCGAGTTTTCAAAAAATTAAATGGAATAGTATCAAACAAAGGTGGTCAGGTAATAGAATACCCTTCCACAGTATTACAATTTCCAAAATTAGCCATGGATCGAAAATTCAAAAGCTTTCAAAAACTTATTTTATGAATCCCGCTCTGATACCATTTGAAAGGCCGTTAGGGATGTTAAGCCCTTATGAAATAGTCCTGAGAATAACTAAGAGGGGGGTGAATTGGTATTTTAAAACTTTTTATGATCAAAGTATAAAACTAAAATCAAAATAATTCACCACAAGGAGTAACGGATGCGAAAATTAAATGTGAAAATAAAATAAAGAAAGAGCATACTAGATTTATAGTGGTTCGGTTAAACCTTAACCTACATCCACTCCTCGAAGGAACCCTCCGAGTATTACACTAACTAAGTGTCTCTCCTTTAGCTCCCATAGCTAGGTGGAGAAGCCTTTAGAACATACTCCTTTTCACCAACCCGAATGCGGCAGAGAACTGACTCCTTTTGCTTCCTCCTTAAGTGGGTAGAGAACCTAGACCATTTGCTGAAGTAGACCTCCCAAGAACCTCCCAAGAATGAAGGATGAAGAATGAAGAAGACGACATGGAATCTTTCTTGGAGCAACCTTTGTGAACCCTCTCACAAACTCCCCCTCACAAGTTCCTCTCTCCCTCTCTCTCTCTCTCCCTCTCCCTAGGCTCTCGCAGGTCATGACAGCAACACTCAAGGTCTTAAGCATAAGAAAATTTGGGTCCTTTAAATTGATTTTTAAGAACCGACATTATTTTCCAGAATGATATTCCAATCGTCCTTTATGATCAGTACAAATTAAGCTCAATCAGTCTGGACAACTCAGGATGATCAAAAGAAATTTTGCTCACATCATCCTGGATGATATAACATCGTCATGTATGAATAGTTCAAATTAAAGATTATTTTCTATACCATCGCTCTGAATGGGAGTCTGGATGAAAGTAAAATGACTTGATTATCCAGGACGATCTCGCGATCATCCTGGCTGATTAGTTCAAAATTTTCCCAAATCGTCCAACACATCGCTCTAGTCATCTAGAAGAAATCAAGGTTTTTGAACTGATCGTCCTGGCCGATCCTGCGATCGTCCAGGATGATATGATCGTATCAACCAACCATGATTACTTTCCTTAATCTCAAGATCAATTTAGGCATAATTGCATTGCATCATCCAGGATGATGTCCTAGACAAAAATTAAAGAATAAAGCTTCCTAAATTGATTTGGCGGTTGATTCTTTTTTATTTGAGCCAATCCTCCCGTACGATATAAATATCATCCATGATGATATGCCTAATGACCGCTTCCTTTACCAGGATGCCATAATTAAGGTTTCTATTTTTGACTGATCGTCCAGGATAATTTTTGGATGGTCTTGGCCGATGTACTTAAAATAGAGAACTCTAAGTTTAGACAAAAAAAATGCACTCAGGTGTGTGTGTACAAGGTTACTTAGCATCAGGCACCATAAGGATTACATTTGACTCAAGAAAGGGAAAAAGTATATTGCAGACTGACTCATACCTAATCTACCTAATCTTGAGCTGGTTCAACTTGCAGTCTCGATCCTGTAGTCCTGAAATGTTAGTAGGCAAGGTAGTCGAAGTAAAACAGAAGTGTTTGCTATCATCAAAATTCTATTTCTAAAAATAGATACACAACAGTTGGTACTCTATCGACACTAGGTGGGTGTGAAAGGATGATGGTACTTAGTCAACACTAGGAGGGTGTAAAAGGGCATCGGTACTCTACCTACACTAGGAGGGTGTAAAAGGACTCTAGTACTCGGCCAACACCAGGAGGGTGTGAAAGGATTGTTGCTCCACCACCACCTGATCAGGACCCGTCTGCTTAGATTATTTGTGTTTGCATTGTAGTTTTTCTTCTTTTGCTTTTTGCTTTTAGTTGCTCCTCCTTTTTATGCTGTCAAAAGGGGGAGAAGTTTGTTGTAATGGGTTTGTTGTAATGCCTGTAATCTAAATGCATTCCTTTTATTTCATACTTGCTTTTAGCATCCTATTTTTTTTCTCTTGTGTTTAATTTAAAAAAAAAGAAAAAAAAAATAAAAGCAATATTTTTCTTTCTTACTTCCAACAAATTATTTGACATCATCAAAAAGGGGGAGATTGTTGCAACCCATGACCCCGAGTTTGAGATTTTGATGATGCCAAATAATGAGTGTTTTGGAACAGCTTTTCATTGAATATTATTTTATTTGCTATTGTCCTTGAGCACTAACATTTCAGAAAGATCACAAGTGACTCAGGAAGAAAGGAAGACTCAAGACCGGGTAGATTAGGAGTATGAGTCAAATATTATATTTTTCTATTTATTTTGTTTTTACTTTATTGAGTCTGGCCACAAAATGCGTAAGAGTAAGAGCAACCATGCACACACACAGGGGGAGAGTTGTTTTTTAACTACAAAATGTAATAAAAATTCTTCTCTGGAGATCGTACTGTACGATTGTAATTCGTACCGTACGATCCAAGCTATGTGGACGATTCTGTGAATAGATCGTACTGTACGAATATCTTCGTACCGTATGATATGTTCAGATCCAAAACCCTAGCCGTAGCTTAGTTTAAGTAAGTAATTTTGCACCGTTTGTATTGTACGAACATGTTCGTACGGTACGATCTATTTTAAATACTTACTTAAATTAACCCGTGATTAGTGCATGTAATCGAGGCCTAATTAAATTTTGAACATCGTACTGTACGAATCCGATCGTACCATACGATGAACAGAGATGAAGTATGATCATCCCGGATATCGTCCTGGACGATCTCTTGGTTTTTGTCACATTGTACTGTATGATAGTGATCGTACCATATGTTGAACAGAGACGACATCCGATCGTCCAGACCATCGTCCTGTACGAATAGTATCTTGTTGGATCGTACCGTACGATATTATATCGTACAGTACGAATTGTTTTTGAACTGTTCGTACATCTTCGTACCAGGACGACGTCTGTTTATGAAGATCGTACTGTACGATGTTGAATCATACTGTACGAACAGTAACGGCTACTTTTGAATTCAGAGGGTTTTTAGAGCCTTTTTTAGATATCAATCAAGTCCTTTTTCAAAAAGATTGACAGAGGGGGTGAACGTGGTTAGAGAGGGATTCCAAGGGAGAAAACTCTAGAGAAGTTCTTGAGGGTTGAGAGAGGAAGGAAGAGGTGAGCGTTGTGAGGGAGAAGATGTGTGAGGGAGATCACACGGTTGCTCCAAGCTTGCTGCATCTTGCTCCTCCTGTGGCCCTAGAAGGATTTGAGGGAGGATCTTCAAGGGAAAGGCTCTTCTACATCCGTTACCTCAAGGTTCTCTGCCTTCTCCAGAAGGGAGAAAAACGAGAAGGTTCTCTGCCGTCGCCAGGAGGGCAAAAATAGTGTTTGGCACTCCGCCACGCCGGGTCGGTGAAAGGGAGGTTTGTAAAGGCTTCTCCGCCTAGCCGAGGGGGGCAAAAGGAGAACTATTTTGATAGTGAAAATCCCGGAGTGGAGGACTTCAAGGAGTGGACGTAGGTCATATTTTGATCGAACCACTATAAAATTCTTGGTGTGTTTTTTCTTTATCGTTATTTATGTTTTACTTGCTTTTAATTTTTCATATCTATTGCATGTAAAATCTTGTGGAAGAAAAATTGCTTAAAATTTTGTTATAAAATTTCAAAAACAACAAAAAAAAATTAGAACTCTTGTTTAGGGTTACTTTTGTTAAGAAAAAGATTTTTACAATTCACCCCCCCTCTTGTCGTTTAGTAATTTCAATTGGTATCAGAGCTAGTTTTTCAAAAATAGTGTTTTGGAAAACCTTGAAAAAATGATCATGTCAAATTTTAGTAATCGTAACACTGCGGAGGGTTATTCAATAACTCGTCCACCACTTTTTAATAACATATCATTTGATTTCTGAAAAATTAGAATGTCTACATTTTTTGCATCTATAGATTACCGCATGTGGATGTTAGTAAATGATGGGTATGTTGCATCGTTTAAAATTGTTAATGGTTTGAAAACTCCTGTACCGTTTATTGAATGGAGCAATGAGGATAGGGAGTTAGCCCAACTGAATGCTAAGTGCTTAAACTGCTTTTTTTGTGCATTGAAATCTGAGGACTATATGAGAGTATCTACTTGTGCTTATGGTAAGGAGATTTGGGATAGACTGTGCATTACATACGAAGGAACAAATGAAGTAAAACAGTCTAGGCTTAACATTCTACTGCATGATTATGAATTATTCCGTATGAAACCTAGCGAAACAATTTCTGACATGTACACTAGGTTCACCCAAATTGTGACATCCTTGCATGCATTAGGTAGAGAAATTTCAAATTCTGAGAAAGTGAATAAAATTCTTAGATGCCTACCTAGTTCCTATGATGCTAAGATAACTGCTATCACTGAGTCCAAAGATCTTAATGTTTATTCTATTGATAACCTCCTTGGGTCACTCATTTCATACGAGTAAGGAGTGAGCCAAAGGCAAAGTGATGCAGGTGAAAAGAAAAAGGAGCGGACGGTGGCATTAAAAGCTAGCAACTCAAAAAGTGAAAGCTCTGCAGGGGAGGAAGACGATGAAATAGCACTGATGACCCGACAGTTCAAAAATTTCTTGAAGAGAAAACAGAAGCGTCATCAGAACAGCTGGAATAAAGGTAAGAGCTCAAGGTCCAACAAGGTTTCATCTGATACAATTTGCTTTGAGTGCAGGAAGCCAGGTCACCTTCGAGCCGATTGCCCCAATCTGAAGAGTCAACCAGCAAAGGAGAAAGGAGATGACAAAGCTAAATACAAGAAAGGAAAGACAAAGACACAGAAAGCTTTTTGGGCCGACTCTGCCTTAGAATCATCAGAAGAAGAAGCAGAGGAGGAGGTAACAAATTTGTGTCTTATGGCTAATGATAACCTTGATCAATTGGATCAGGATGAGGTATGTCAACTCTCTTATGATGAATTATTGCTTATTTCTGAGAATATTCATGACTCGTATAGGAAACTAAAAAAAATGCATGCTAAACTTAACATTGAATTTAGTTCTTTACAAATTGAGCATGATAACTTAGTTAAAGAAAATTCTGATTTAGATAAAGATCACATGTTACTTCTTGATGAGTATGATGCATTAAATAAGAAGCATATTGAACTAATTGAAGCGCATGCATCCTTGAAAACATTGCATATTGAACTAGATGTAGAGTTTGAAAAACTAACGACACTTGCATTAGAAGTAGATCATAGTGAGCACTTGCTATTGATAGAAGTTGATGGATTGACAGCTCAAAATAAAACTTATAGTGAGAAAATAAAAGAACTAGAAAATGAAATTGCATCACTCACAGTAGGCCATCCTAGAAAACCCCCAACACAGCATGCATCACAAAACTTTAGGAAGAGGCACCACCACCCACATAGATTAGTAAACCCATTTCCTGGTGTTAGGTGCTTCTCTTGTGGCATGTTAGGTCACATAGCCCGCACATGCACAATTCACCGTAGGACACACTTAGTATGGAGACCTAAACTGCATCCATCATAGCATAACATGCATACATCTCATTCATGCAAGCATAAGGAGGAACCCAAACTCACTTGGGTTCCCAAATCTAATCTTTGAATGAAATTGTAGGGATGCTCTCACAAAAGACCTAGTGAGAGCATGTGGTACCTGGATAGTGGCTGCTCGCGACACATGACTCGAGATATGAAGAAGTTCATCCTATTGGAGACCAAAACTAGAGGCAAAGTAACGTTGGGAGACAACACTACCAGGAAGGTGATAGGCTCAGGTATCGTTGGTAATGCTAAGAATTTTTTAATTGAAAATGTTTTACTAGTTGATGGTTTGAAACATAATTTACTTAGCATTAGTCAACTGTGTGACAAAGGTTTTGATGTTAAATTTTTTACTGATAGATGCCTGATTAGTTTATTTGGTGAAATAATTTTAGAAGGAAAACGAATGAAGAATGTTTACATGTTAGACCTTGATTGCGTAGATAACTCAAAATCATTTTGCTTGAAAACAATAGTTGATGACTCGTGGCTATGGCATAGGAGACTATGCCATGCTAGTATGAAAACTCTTAGAAACATCACTTAGAAAAACCTAGTTAGAGGTGTACCTAAGTTAGAATTTACCAAGGATCACTTATGTGATGCTTGCCAACTAGAAAAACAAGTCAAATCATCCTTTCACTCAATTAGAGACGTGATCACCTCTAGGCCACTAGAAATTCTACACATGGACTTATTTGGACCCGTTAGTACAGCCAGTCTAGGTGGAAAGAATTATGGATTTGTGATTGTAGATGACTTCACTAGATTTACTTGGGTAAGATTCTTAGCACACAAAAATGAGTCTTTTGAGGAATTTAAAGTATTCTCCATATGGATTCAACGAAAATTAGGTTGTGAAATATCAACAATCCATAGCGATCATGGTGGAGAGTTCCAAAATGATAGGTTTGAGTCATTCTGTCAAGAGATAGGAATATAACACAATTTCTCAGCTCCTAGAACACCCCAACAGAATGGCATAGCAGAAAGGAAGAATAGAACTTTGGTAGAAGCTGCTAGGGCAATGTTAGCGGAGTATACCCTTCCTAGATACTTTTGGGCAGAAGCAGTCAACACAGCCTGTTATGTTTTGAATAGAGTAAATATTAGATCGAAGCTGAATAAAACTCCATATGAACTCCTTAAGGGTAGGACACCAAACCTTTCACATTTACATGTCTTTGGGTGTAAGTGCTTCATCTTAAATAATAGTAAACATCCCTTAGGAAAATTCGATCCCAAGTCTGATGTGGGTGTCTTCTTAGGTTATTCTTCTGTAGGTAAGGCCTATAGAACTTTTAATAAGAGAACCCTTGTAATAGAAGAATCCACCCAAGTGATATTTGATGAATCAAATATGCCCTCAGAAACTAAAATTGAAGATGATAAAATAGAGGCAATTCAAGGAGTAGAGACTATGACCTTAGGAGATAAGGTCGAACCTCAGGAAGTTTTGCCTAGAGAATGGAGATATTCTTCTAGTCATCCTAAAGAGTTAATTTTAGGAGACCCTTCAGAAGGTGTAAGAACTAGGCATGGACTTAGGAAGGAGGTTAGTCACTCAGCTTTCATCTCTATTATAGAACCTACAAGTCTAGATCAAGCCTTAGGAGATGAATTTTGGATTCTAGCAATACAAGAAGAGCTGAACCAATTCACCAGGAATGATGTTTGGGAGTTAGTCAAGAGACCTAAAGAGCAAAGTGTTGTTGGAACAAAATGGGTCTTCAAGAATAAGGTGAATGATTCAGGAACAATAATAAGGAATAAAGCAAGACTAGTAGCTAAGGGGTACAACCAGATTGAGGGGATAGACTTTGAAGAAACCTTTGCCCCGGTTGCTAGACTAGAAGCCATAAGAGTGCTCTTAGCTTTTGCTCGCTTCAAGAACTTTATGTTATATCAAATGGATGTAAAGAGTGCTTTTATGAATGGGGTAATTAAGGAAGATGTCTACGTTGAGCACCCCCCCGGATTTGAAAGCTCAAAATTTCCAAACCATGTATTTAAATTAAAGAAGGCACTGTATGGACTAAAGCAAGCACCTAGAGCATGGTACGAAAGACTTAGCTCATTTCTTTTGGATAGAGGATTTAAAAAGGGTAGTGTAGATACTACGCTCTTTTTACAAAAGGTCAAAGAAGAAATTCTCATTGTTCAAATATATGTAGACGACATCTTGTTTGGATCCTTGGATAAAAACTTATGCGATGAATTTTCAAAGACAATGAGTAATGAGTTTGAAATGAGCACGATGAGATAACTTAATTACTTTCTTGGCTTTAGTGTAAAACAAATGGATAATGGAACCTTTCTTAGCCAATCAAAGTATATTAAGGATATTTTAAAGAAATATGAAATGGATAGTGCAAAACCCATGAATACCCAATGAGTTTGACAATCCAATTAGATAAGGATCCTAGTGGAAAATCAGTAGATCAGAAAAAATATAGAGGAATGATTGGATCCCTTCTTTACCTGACTGCCAGCAGACCGGACATAATGTTTAGTGTGTGCCTTTGTGCCCGTTTCCAAGCTGATCCTAAAGAATCTCACTTAACTGCTGTCAAAAGAATTCTTAGATATCTACTAGGCACCCCAAACTTAGGAATTTTGTATCCCAGACACAGCACTTCCTTTGAAATCCTAGGGTACTCAGATTCTGACTTTGCAGGATGTAGGATAGATAGAAAGAGCACCTATGGTACCTGCCAATTCATCGGACAATCATTAGTTTCTTGGTCCAGTAGGAAGCAAAACTCAGTAGCACTTTCCACAGCCGAGGCAGAATATATTGCAGTAGGAAGTTGTGTTGCACAGGTACTATGGTTAAAACAACAAATTCTTGATCTTGGACTACCTGTTGGAACCATCTCGATCATGTGTGACAACACAAGTGCAATTTGTATCTCTAAGAATCCAATTCAACACTCTCGAATGAAACACATAGACATTAGACATCATTTCATTAGAGATCACATCGCTAAGGGAGATATAGAATTACATCACATCGCTACAGGAGATCAATTGGCAGACATATTCACAAAACCTTTAGCTTTCGACACCTTTAGCACCTTGAGGACTCGATTAGGTGTCATAGATATAAATGCATAAAAAAATAAAAAATAAAAATAAAAATGAAAAAAAAAAATTTAGGGCTACTCCTGATCACCACACACTCACCACACCAAAACTCTGCATTGACTGTTCATCGTACTGTACGACATACATCGTACTGTACGACATACATCGTACTGTACGATACAACTCAATGTCCACCAACAAGCAGATTTTGGCTCTGTTGATCGTACTGTACGACCTACATCGTACTGTACGATAATCCTCCCGCATAATTGCCTACCGTATTGTACGATACCTATTCTTCGTACAATATGATACACGTCAACAACGGATTGGGACAAATTAAATCTGGTTGGTACGACATTATTGAGTATCGTACTGTAGGGCCTCGGGACGATCGATATTCGCATGATCGTACTATACGATACCTATCGTACTGTATGATTTGACTGCCTTTTCCCGAAATGATCGGTCAGAATATTAATTGGCTATCGTACTGTACGATCCGAGATCATACTGTACGATTTCCAAAATTTCCTATAAGTACCCTTGCCTAGGCCGTTCAATTCAATCAATCCTCTTCTCACTCAGCCTTCACTTCGTTTTTGTGCCCTCTTGCAATGTCTAAACGAGGTCGGATGACTGCTGGAAGCTCGTCCTCGTCGAGTCGCCAACCTGATCGCTTTCTGAATAGTGAAAATGAGGAAGCCAACCACCGATACAAAGCCTGCAAAATTTCCCCTTCAAAAATGCTTAATCAGGCCGCTCTCAATTTCGAGATAATGGGCCTCTTTGCTTCCACCACCTTTCAATTCCTACTCACCCTGGCGTTTCCATATAATTCTGAACTTCTTTTTGAATTTCTCGCCAACCTCACCTACACCATCGATAACACCACTTTTCACTCCTTTGTTTGTGGCCGCACCATTGAGATAACTAGAGCCGACATCGCCCAATATATTGGGCTTTCCACTAAAGGACCTATGGTTCGCTCGTTTCTTACCGATGAATTTAATTGGAGTGATGTAAATAGAGTCCTTAGGAATACTGCTTTTCATCAACACCAGCCTCTTGTTCAATCCTTAACCCGAAATGCCCGTATAATTCAACATGTTCTTCGAACCTCTATCATACCCAAAGGTGGCGACCGTATTAATCTGACCCCTACCTTGTCCGTCGCTACCTACCTTATTATGTCCAACATTAAGTTTGATGAGGTCAATTTGATTAGCAACTATATTCGCCACATGAATTTTGTTCGTCTACCTACCACCCGACGGAAACAGAATCTGGCTCTTGGTCACCTAATAGGATATATCCTCCACAATAAATATCAATTATCCTACCCTGGTGAACCCGACATGCTTCCTATTTTTTATACGGATGCTTCCTTTCGTATTCTCTTTCATCGGGGTTACGAGCCTGAAGAACCCATCTTTGATGAAGAAGAAGGAGAAGATGCCCCAGCCGCAGCTCCAGCTCGACCATGACGCCATGCCGCACCCCAAGCACCTGCACTAGCACCAGCACACCCTAATGATGATTTAGTCGCCCGCTTCGACCAGCTGCAGACTCGTCTCGACATGCATATTCAAGAACAACATCAGCAATACGAGACTGATATGTAATGGTTTGGAGAACGTTTCACTGCAATTGATCACCGCTTTGATGCTCTATTTCAATATTTTCAACCAAATCCACCTCCACCACCACCTGATCAGGACCCGTCTGCTTAGATTATTTGTGTTTGCATTGTAGTTTTTCTTCTTTTGCTTTTCGCTTTTAGTTGCTCCTCCTTTTTATGCTGTCAGAAGGGGGAGAAGTTTGTTGTAATGGGTTTGTTGTAATGCCTGTAATCTAAATGCATTCCTTTTATTTCGTACTTGCTTTTAGCATCCTATTTTTTTTCTCTTGTGTTTAATTTAAAAAAAAAGAAAAACAAAAAAAAAAACAAAAGCAATATTTTTCTTTCTTACTTCCAACAATTTATTTGACATCATCAAAAAGGGGGAGATTGTTGCAACCCATGACCCCGAGTTTAAGATTTTGATGATGCCAAATAATGAGTGTTTTGGAACAGCTTTTCATTGAATATTATTTTATTTGCTATTGTCCTTGAGCACTAACATTTCAGGAAGATCACAAGTGACTCAGGAAGAAAGGAAGACTCAAGACCGGGTAGATTAGGAGTATGAGTCAAACATTGTATTTTTTCATTTATTTTGTTTTTACTTTATTGAGTCTGGCCACAAAATGCATAAGAGTAAGAGCAACCATGCACACACACAGGGGAGAGTTGTTTTTTAACTGCAAAATGTAATAAAAAAATTTCTCTGGAGATCGTACTGTACGATTGTAATTCGTAACGTACGATCCAAGCTATATGGACGATTCTGTGAATAGATCATACTGTACGAATATCTTCGTACCGTATGATATGTTCAGATCTAAAACCCTAGCCGTAGCTTTGTTTAAGTAAGTGATTTTGCGTCGTTCGTACTGTACGAACATGTTTGTACGGTACGATCTATTTTAAATACTTACTTAAATTAACCCGTGATTAGTGCATGTAATCGAGGCCTAATTAAATTTTGAACATCATACTTTACGAATTCGATCGTACCATATAATGAACAGAGACGAAGTATGATCGTCCCGGATATCGTCCTGGATGATCTCTTGGTTTTTGTCACATCGTACTGTACGATAGTGATCGTACCATATGATGAACAGAGACGACATCCGATCGTCCAGACCATCGTCCTGTACGAATAGTATCTTGTTGGATCGTACCGTACGATATTATATCGTACAGTACGAATTGTTTTTGAACTGTTCGTACATCTTCGTACCAGGATGACATCTGTTTATGAAGATCGTACTGTACAATGTTGAATCGTACTGTACGAACAGTAACTGCTACTTTTGAATTCAGAGGGTTTTTGGAGCCTTTTTTAGATATCAATCTAGTCCTTTTTCAAAAAGATTGACAGAGGGGGGGGACGTGGTTAGAGAGGGATTCCAAGGGAGAAAACTCTAGAGAAGTTCTTCAGGGTTAAGAGAGGAAGGAGGAGGTGAGCGTTGTGAGGGAGAAGAGGTGTGAGGGAGATCACACGGTTGCTCCAAACTTGCTGCATCTTGCTCCTCCTGTGGCCCTAGAAGGATTTAAGGGAGGTTCTCCAAGGGAAAGGCTCGTCTACATCCGTTACCTCAAGGTTCTCTGCCTTCTCCAGGAGGGAGAAAAGCGAGAAGGTTCTCTGCCATCGCCAGGAGGGCGAAAACAGAGTTTGGCACTCCGCCACGCCGGGTCGGTGAAAGGGAGGTTTGTAAAGGCTTCTCCGCCTTGCCGAGGGGGGCAAAAGGAGAACTATTTTGATAGTGAAAATCCCGGAGTGGAGGACTCCGGGGAGTGGACGTAGGTCATATTTTGACCGAACCACTATAAAATTCTTGGTGTGTTTTTTCCTTATCATTGTTTACGTTTTACTTGCTTTTAATTTTTCATATCTATTGCATGTAAAATCTTGTGGAAGAAAAATTGCTTAAAATTTTGTTATAAAATTTCAAAAACAACAAAAAAAAATTAGAACTCTTGTTTAGGGTTACTTTTGTTAAGAAAAAGATTTTTACAATACACCCCCCCTCTTGTCGTTTAGTAATTTCAAGGATGATGGTACACTACTGAAACAAGGAGGGTGTGAAAGGATGTCAATACTCTGCCATCACTTGGAGGGTGAGAAAGGATGACGGTTCTCTACCGCACGAGGGTTTGGTGGAAGAGATGTTATTATAAGGGCTTCTCTTCCTTACTGTGGGAGCAAAAGGAGAGTCACTTTGGTATAGTGCAATACCTGAAGAGGAAGACTTCAGGGAGTGGGCGTCGGTCTTATTAGATTGAACCACTATAAATTTTTATATTTTTCTGTCTTTCTTTTTACTATTTTTATTTTTGCAAGTTAATTTTGCGGTTGGAAATTTTATTTTGATAAATTTTATTATGCTTCAAAATTATTAAATTTTTTTCTAAAATTTCCAAGAGATTTTTAAATTACCAATTCACCCCACCCCCCCTCTTGGTTAGCCACGGGACAATTTCTTTAGGTATAACAACCTATTCAGGCTTTAATATGATGTTAAATAAAACTATTGATAAATACTCAATAGATATTGTTAACCTCATTTTTAATGTGGTAAATTTTCTTATATCAAGCGCCAATCTCCGGGTATCAATCAATGAATCATGCTTTAAATATTATATCAAACTATTTATAATACATTGGTATAGTTTCTTGATCATTGATATATAAAATCATTACTTGATAATTACCCCTAACTTTCATGTGATCATCTGATCAATCACTTGATAATCACCAAATGATTATCAGTATTATAATCATCCTAATAAAATTATCTCATTCATTTATCTTCATTTATTAATTCAAAACTTAACTCTTAATCAAGCATTAAATCCATCAGCTGATAGTCTCTATTAATAGTTAAATGGCCATCTATCTAATTATGGATGATCAACAATGGTTATCAATGATTTGAGCATTGCACACCCTAAATCCTTCTAATCATTTACTAAATCTAAACTATATCAAACTTATTGATCAAACCCATTAGAAACTTAAAACTCAAAAATTAGATGTTAGAACAAAGCTTAAAAGACCTTGGTCTATAACTTATTTTTATCAAAATTACCATTGTCCTAAAACCTAACCAAATGACCTTAGATTATTAATCTATCACTATCATATTGATTAGGTATGTCCCTAGGGTCATGCACATAAATTTGAATACATTTCATGACCCCTAACTCCACAAACTGAAAGCACTTCCAAAGGCAACAAAACCTTTTATTTATAACACATGCCAATGAACATACCATTTGCGGAATTTGATCTCAGAAGCTTCACTAAATTCAATTAATATCCCCATTAGACTAAATAAGATGCATTAAACCAACATTGAACCTTGGTTTACCATGGTTGAATATGGTTGACCTCAAAACCCTAAAACCCTAAATCTTGAAGATTGAATTTTCTGTTAATCTCAATATTGCTGAATTAAACCAAGCCATACAAACTTCTACAAATATGTTCAAAAAATAATTTAACATCCACTAAACCAAACCCCATGCCTTTATTAACCTTGGTTTACCATGTTAACTTATGTTGACCATGATTCCCTTTAGATCCTTAAACTAGATTACATGTATGGAAATCCCACCAAGCCATGGGATAACCTCCAATAAACCCTAAATATCATTTTGAATAAATTAAACAAAGTTTTAACTTTAGTCAACCCTAGTTGACAAAATGACCCTAATGCATGGAACCTCCTCCAATAAGTCCAAAACATTATTTTGAATGTGTTTGACCCACTTTGACCTTTAGTCAAACCTAGTTGACCAGGTTAACCATTATATACCAAATCACCATCTATACTTAAAAAAATCATTTCTCGTGTTTTGACTAAATCATAGAACCAAACTCATGTGGAGCTTTCGTGAGACCAACATGTGTCTCCAAAAAAATTTTCCAAGCCTTGGGCCTACATAAATTGACCAATAGGGTAGATCTAAGTGTTAAAAATAGGATGTTCTTGGTCTAAATCACTACTGTTATAATAATGAATTTTGAAAATTACTATAGTTTGAGTGTAATAACCCCATGCACACACCCTAAGATTTTGAACCCATGGTTTAACTTGGTTTAAAAATATTTGTTCAACCAGGCATCCCAAAACAGATTAAATAGAGCTCCAACCCAACTCTACCCAACTTAAAGCAAACCAAAGGTTTGGATGCACTCTAGAACTTTCTTATAGTAGCCCAAATTAATCCCTTGCCACCTAAGCTGCTAAGGTAGTAAGATTCCCCAAAAACGTTTCTCTTTAATAATTTGTTCATGCCTAACTACCTCAATAAGCAACCATGTGCTTTCAAACTCTCTAAAATTCTAAATTGGATCCCATTAGTCAAACAAAAATTGAAATGTCAACTGACCATTAATTGGGTGGTAATATTTTAGCACTTAATTCAAATTTTCTCAATCTTGGATTGGATTAAGTATAACTCCATTTCTACTTAAACTAATGAGCTAAAGTTTTTTTATAATGAACCATTAGCTCCTTTTGGTTAGTCCATCTTCAAAAGGCTCAAGGGTTAATCAACTAATTTCCCTAACTCCCTAGTATCCTCTCTGGCCTCCTCTAAGTCATTCCTAACCACCTCCAATTGAAGAAAATCCTAAAAAAATAAGAGAGAAAGAAAAGGGGAGAGAAAGGATATGTGCAATCTATCTTCTAATCCAACCAAAATAGCTCTTAAGTCTTTTAGAGATTTGAAGAGGATCTCATGGTTTTTCAAATAAGTCTAAGATCAAGAAAATTTTACCATGAGTTAGAAAGTTATCTTATTTTGAATTTCTATAATCAAACCTAATGTTCACCTAAATTGGAATGCATGGAGCCTTGAATATCCATGCATTGAAACATTAGGTTTCCATGATCCTTTATTTTAAATTTTGAATATCCATGCATTGAAACATTAGCTTAAGATCGCAATCATTCATTATATAAATTTATAAATATATATAATTTAAAATTAATTTATATGCTTGTTGATTCAGGTGTGTTGGTCAACATAATGACTTTTTGAACTCTCGCATACCTAAAAGAGGATACTTATAAACTCAGTTATGCTAAAATGATGTTACATTAGTTTATCAAAAATGGTGAGAGATATTTGGGTTCAATTAGTTTGATGTTAGAATTTTAATACCTAAAGACCAAAGAAAATTTTCATTAAATAGATTCCAAAGCTAGTTTCAATGATTTTTTTGTGTAGACCTTGGCTACATGAATATAGAATTATTCGTTCCAACCTTTATGAGTGCATCAAACACTCTAACAAGGGAGAATATCACTATATTAAAGGTGACTTATAGCCATTTTTAATTCATAAAGTCAATATATAAGAAGATGATTCATACTATCAACCTAAGAAGTAGACTATCTTCTCTAAAAATTTCAAAATGATTAAATAAGTGGTAAAAAAAGAGAAAAGGATAAAAATAAAAGGATGGAGCATAGCCTTTTATTCTAGAACACGATGTTTATTGGTCACTTACCCCTCCCTAACGAAGAGGTGGTAGAATACATCAATGATATAGAGAAAGAGATAGAGGGTGAAAAAATATAGTGGTAAAATATAATGAAAAGTAAAGTGTGCAAATAAACGTGCCTATAATACTTATTTATTTTAAATCTAGCTTAAAGGAGGAATCATATGTAATTGATAAAAAGCCAAAGGTTATAAAATATAAGGAAAATATAAAATAGCCAATGTTTTAGATTTTTATAGAAGTAAATAACAATGGTGATAAGTTCCAAGTCACTAAGGAAGATGATTCAGATCTATCTATCAAAGAGAAATTAAAGAACTATATAGAAAATATTACCCTTCCTCCACTTTCTCAAGGTAATGTAAAGGGGTTAGAGGTGAAAACCTTATTCCTTTAAACCAAGATACCAAAGCCAATATTTTCTTATCCTCTACCAACAAACCACTACAAATGATATACAATTAAATGGCTCGTTCATTGGTGAAATAGTGGAACTCATTTTTTATTGGTACTCCAATTGTGTAAGTATGTTTGCTAATACGTTTTAACGTCATCAAATTGGACTAAATGTGAAACAATACCATTTGAACACCTATAGAATACAACATACCATAAATATACATCAAGATCAGTTACTGGCTTCACTACACTGTGTTCATTTGATGATGATGATGAATATTCCCTAGTAATATTATAGAATTAAAAGAATCTATTAAATATTTCTCATATAGTGATTCCCCTATGCCTAATATTCAATGTTATCAATTTTGTATAGAATTTGATATGTTTGATTCTGACAATTCATCAGTTGAAATATTAATGAAAAATAGCATATAGAATTAGAAGAATCAAATATCTCCTACTTAGAAGAGATAATACAGGAAAATCTGTAGGTGGTATCTATGTAGGGGTAAGATGTTACCACCATTAGTATTTGTATCCAATAAAGGAAAGAAAGTGGTTAATAATCTAGATTCTTCAACACTAGAACAAACAGATAGAGATGTGCCTAATTTAGGTATTCCTAAGGTGGACTATAATGTATTACTGCATCTCATAAAATTGCCTATTAAATTGAGTATTTACGTTGCTTTGGCTCTTTCAAAATAAATGAGGTAGGGTTTAATCAAAGCTTTAATCAATCAAGAGTTCTATATGGCTATATTAACATCAATAAAATATGAAGAAACATTGAGTTGTATAGAAATTCTAGAAATTAAGCTCTCAGATAAAGATCTACTTTTGGGAACTTCTGTGTGTGTGTGTGTGTGTGTGTGAATGTAGAAAATTTCAAATTGTCTAGTTTTCTTGTTGATCTAGGTGCGTCGGTCAACATAATGGCTCTTAGAACTCTTGCATACCTAAAGGAAAACACTCACAAACTCAGTTCTGATAAAATGATGTTATATGAGTTTAACAAATAAGGTGAGAGAGCTTTGTGTTCAATCCATTTCCTATTAGAAAATAGAAACCTAAGACCAAAACAAAATTTTATACAATAGATTCCAAAGATTATTTCAACACACTTCTCGGTAGACCTTGGCTACATTAATATAGAATGATGCCTTACACCCTACATTAGTGTATTAAACACTCTCTTCAGGAAGAAGAGAACTATATTAAAGGTGACTTGTAGCCATTTTTAATTTTATGAATTTTGTATATATGAAGATGCTTCATAATATCTACCTAAGAAGCAAACTATCTTTTCTAAAAATCTCAAATAGGTTAAAGAAGAGGTAAAAGGAAAGAAAGAAAAAAGTACGAGAAGAAGAAGTGGAAAAAAGTAAGGCTTTTTGATCTAGAATATGATGTTCATTGGTCACCTAACCCTTTCTTATAAAGAGGGGGTAGAATAACTTAATGATCTTGAGGAAGAGGCCGATGATAGAAAAATAGAGTGGTGAAATAAATTAATAAACAAAGTGTACAAATAAAGGTTCCTGCCATTTTTATTGATTTTGAATCTAGATTAGAGGAGGAATCATATGTAATTGATAAAAAGTTACATACTGTAAAATATAAGGAAAATTTAAAGCAGTGAATGTTTGAGATTTCTATAGAAGCAGATAGCGATGTGGATGGGGTCCAAATTACTAGGGAAGATAATTCAAATCTATCTACCATGGTGAAATTAAAGAAGTATGTATAAAATATTACCCATCCTCCACTTTATCAAGCAATGTAAAAAGGTTAGAGGTAACAACCTTTCTTCCTTTAAAACAAGATATCAAAGTCAATATTTTTGCACCTTCTACCTACAAAACCACCAAAATTAAGGTACACTTAAATGACCCATTCATGGATGAAATTTTTGAACTCCCTTTGGACTGGTACTCAAATTATGTAAAAAAGTTTGTTAGGCAAGGTTTAACGCTATCAAAATAGACTAAAGGTATGCCTAATAATTTTAGCACCTATGGTATACAAAATACCATAAATACGCATCAAGATCAATTATTTTCTTTGCTACTCTATCATTGTTTGATAATGGTGAATATTACATAGTTATATAAAATAAAGTTTTATAGTTTCTTTTTAGTGGACATTAAGGCTCTGAACAAACTCTGTTTACAAACTTCAAATAAATTGGATGACTCTCAAGTTAGGAATGCCACCCCCCCCCCCCCCCCCCCCTAAAAATTGAAAAGGAGATTAAATCCACTATTAATGATATTAAAGAAGTAAATATAGGATGAAGACCCTTATAGGATTTTCACAAGTTCTTTATTTAATGAGGAAGAGGCAAATAAAATGATCAAACTGTTAAAAAATCCAAAGACTATTTTTCTTGGATATGAAGAAATGCCTTGATTTTCTACATATATAGCAGTTCATGAGCTAGAACTTAAAGTAGGAATGATTCTAGTTAAAAAAGCACCTCATTGAATGTAACTTTATATTGAAAAATAAGTAATGTTTGAAGTTAAAAGGTTATTCGATGTAGGCATTATAAGGGAGGAGAAATATTTAACCTATTTAGTTAACATCATTCTAGTTTTTCTTTTCTTTTTTCTTTTTTCAGTTAAAGCCTACCAATAAGACTATGAGTTAATAACCAATAAAAGTACAAGGTCCTTAAGGGGACCTCCAGCTCTTTGCTGCTATAAAGAGCTACATAAAAAATTCAAAATAGAACTTAAAAGCCAGAGTTCCCGACTAAGAATTAGTACAAGAAATCCAAAGAACTTTCTAGTTTTGCTAGAAGATAGAACCCAAAAGGAACATGAAAAATATGTCCATTCAACATGGTGACAAGACCCAAGAGTCTTGAAGAAAAGAATGAAAACACTCTAGAAATATTGTGATCTCAATCATTTAGCTAAAAAAATAAGCTTGCACGACACTGAAGAAGTTACAAATGACCTACAAAAAAGAAACTACAGAGAAACTAGATGAAAAGGTTACAAACATTGTAATAATAATCCAAATAAAATATAAGACAAATAGTAAATAAGAAGTAAACTCATAAGCAAGCATTGATAATGTTCCAATAATGAATACCCATAGAAAAAATCTAAACCCACTACATATACAAAAAATTTTGTAGAGAGTTGATGCACCAATCTGTACAAGACTTGATTAAAACATACCCATAAGTAGAGTAGGAGACCATATCAATAATATATCAATAATAATAATCTATGGTTGTGGACAATAACAAAATCCAATAATAATACCCATGAAAAGCTTGGCCAACAATAAGCAAGATAGCACAAACCATATACAACAGGTCATATTATATCAAATAATAAGAAAGGAATAAAAGCATTTATGCTAACATCAATCCAATTAAGAAGAAGAATGGTCAAATTTAGGTTTGTGGTAATTTAAGAAATCTAAATAAAGCATGTCCAAAAGATGAGTTTCTACTTCCTATATGAGAACATATAGTTTATTTTGCTTCCTCCCATGTAATTTGCTTCTTCATAAATGGATCATCTGGGTACAACCAAATTAAAATGGCTTCTAAGAATGAAAAATATACATCTTCCAAAATAACAATAGGAGTCCACTTTATAAAGTAAGGCTACTAAGGCTAAAGAATACTGGAGTGACTAGCCAACAAGCAATGGTGAGGATTTTTATGAACTAATCCACCAACAATTGGTATATTATGTCATTAATCTAGTCATCAAATATCTCAAAGGAGATGACCACTTATATAATCTAGTAATCATTTTACAAAGATTATATCAATATAAATTGAAAATGAAGCTATTGAAGGGAAGGGTACTTTTGGGGTAACTTCAAAAACTTTTTAGGCTTTATTACATGATATCAAGGAATCAAGATATATCCAAACAAAATCAAATATATAATAGAAATTCCACCACATAAAAATCTTACTCAATTAAGATATTTCCAATTTTGACTAGTATATATTAGAAGATCTAAATCAAATCTTTCATGTAGATGCCAATCATTTATAGCTTTATGTAAAAAGGATGCCCATTTATAGTGGGATGATCATTATATGATAGGATTTGATAGTATAAAAGAGTATTTGATAAATCCTCTAGTATTAGTTCCTCCTATTCTTGAGAAACTGGTAATTTTATATGTTATATCATTAAGTGAATCTCTTGGAACCTATTTAGCTTAGGTTAACAATGAAGGAAAAGAGAATGTACTATATTATCTACATAGATGTTTACTTCCTACTGAAGTAAATTATCCTCTGATAAAAAAACATTGTCTCCTTTAATCATTACTGCTTAGAAGTTGAGAAACTTCATACTTTCTCATCAAGTAAATTTGAATTCCTAAATAAAGCCTCTAATATATCTGATGACTCATCCTTCGTTATCAAAAAGATTAGCTCGATGGTTGATGATTTTATTAAAGTTATAAATAATATTTATCCTATTATGTGATGTAAATGGGAATGCTATGGAAGATTTTCTAGTAGCTCACCCAATACAGAATGATTTTCCAATCAATAATGAACTACAATATGAATAAATTTTAAATCTAGAATCAAATGAAAAAATTACATGGGAATACTATTTTGATGGTGTTACTTATAGCCAACTAGAAATATATGATCATATTTGTTTAATAAAAGTGGTAATCAGTATAGTATTTATTACCCCAAAAAATTATGTAATGTATTACTCTTACTATTTGTTAGAGCCTTGTATGAATAACAAAACCAAGTATGAGGTACTGATAATTGGAATATAATTAATCATCTTAAATGAATTTTAAGATATAAAAATCTTTGAGATTCATAGCTAGTGATTAATCAGATAGCTGGTATTTATTAACTAATAAAGTTAAATTTGATCCCTTACGATCATCATATGATGAATTTCCTGATAAAAAATCTCAAATGTAATAAAGTAAAAGATTCCCCATTCATAAAATTCTATAATAAATGTTTTAACAAAGTTATCCAAGGCTCTTGTTTTCCCTAAAGGGGATTAAATTCCAATTGAAGTACAAGGTCATTAGGTCTTATCATCCATAGACATTAAGTATATATAAAAAAATCCTCAGTTATTGTGAAAATTATTTTACTGATAGATGATGAAGTAGTGGATTGGAGGAAACCCTTCCTTAAATGCATTCAAAAAAATAAGTCCCTCATGGTAAATTGATAGCTGATCAAATAAAAAAAAATCCTTGTCCCATACATTAATTAATGACACCTTATATTGAAGATCATTTGATCAAATGTGGTTAAGGTGTTTAAGTAAATCAAAAGCATTAAAATTTCTTAAAAAGTTTATGTTGGATTATGTGGTAAACTTCAATCGAGACCAAAAATGAAAATAAAAATTAAAATAATGGGTTATCATTGGCCATCAAAGAGTAATGACTTCATGAATATTGTATATTATTGTTATCAATGTCAATTACACAGTTTAGTTCTTTATCATTGATTGAATTTATTACACCTAATAGAAACTTTGTAACCTTTTGAAAGCTTGGGTATGGATATTATATGTCCAATTTGTTGCAAATCTATTTTTCATAACTTGTGTTTTGATGATTGACAAACACTATTTCTCTTGGACTACTTGTTGCTTCTAACTTTTCAGGAATCGAAGATCGGACGATCAAGAGGAAGCCAGTTCAAGTTTGCATAGGTTTAGGGTTGAGTCAGTCTGTAATTTTATTTTTCACCTTTTGAGTCTACTTGTAATGGTCAAAGAGACTGATGCTAAGTAACCCTTCACACATACACTTGAGAGGCTTAGAATTTTTATTTTTGCCCACATCGGCCCGGCCGATATTTATATCATCCAGGACGATCTGCTTAAAACAGAAAGTCTAAGTAAGGATTCTTAATTAAGGCAGCCGACATTAACATATCGGCCTGGACGATACGTGTATCGGCCAGGACGATAAGCTCAAAATAGAAAGAAGTAGCCTCCATAGACAATTAAGGTATACTGTATTTTTAAATTATCGGCTAGGACGATCCGCGTATCGGCCTGAACGAAATTACCAAATTATGCCTTAATTGATCAGGAAATCAAGGAAGTAATTAAGGATGATTGATACAATCATATCGTCCTGGACAATCTCAGGATCGGCCAGGATGATCTATTCAAAATCCTTAAGTTACTTCAGGACGATAAATATCGGCCAACTCAAAAACAGGGCGATGCTCAGGATGATTTGCCTCTGATTTGAACTGATCGGCCTGGACGATTGTGAGATCGTCCAGGATGAGCAAGCCAAATTTCAATCATCCAGCACCCAAAATAGGGCGATGCCCAGGCCGATCTTCTGTGATTTGTACTGATCGGCCGGGCCGATGTCCATATCGGCCTGGACGATATTGTCGGCAACTTGCAATTAATGAGCTCCTTTGAAGCTCTTCTATTTAAAGAGCTCTTGTTCAATGTTTTAAGAGACCTTTGGCTACTGCCTTAACCTGAGAAGACCTTGAGGAGAGAAAGAGAGAGAGGGAGAGAGAGAGGATCTTGTGAGGGGATTCACAAGGGTTGCTTCAAGGATCGCTCTGCTTGTCTTTCGTCTGGAGTTTCTCGTCTGTGGAAGGGTCGGTAGAGGTAAGGAGTTTGCTTCTAGTTGTGGTTCTCTGCGAGCTTCTGGAGGAAGCAAAAGGAGGTAGGTTCTCTGCCTTGCCGGGGTGTCAAAAAGGAGGTTCTTGTGAGGGCTTCTCTGCCTAGCTGTGGGGGCTAAAGGAGAGTCACGTTTTGTAGTGCAATACTTGGAGGGTGCCTCCAAGGAGTGGACGTAGGTCGAGTCGACCGAACCACTATAAATCTCTGTCTTCTTTTTCTTGCTTCCGCACTTTTTAAATTCCGCATTTTATTTCTGTGGTGTGATTTGGTTTATGCAATTTTATTTCTTTGTGATAAGAAGTTTTTTTAAAATACCAATTCACCCCCCCTCTTGGTTAGCTTGGGACTAAGTTCATAGGGCTTAACATCCCGAACGAACTTTCACAATTGATTCACCATCATCCCTAAGACATAGTATCATCTTAGTAACTTCAGATTACTTCTCTAAATGGGTGGTGGTAGTTCCCTTAAGAGAAGTCAAAGTTATAAAAGGATTTTTCTTCATCATTAAAGAATTTTTTAAATATCCATTCCACCCCCCCCCCCCCCCCCCCCCCTCCCTCTTGGTTAGCCTTGTGACTAGTTCTTTAGGGTCACAACCACCCTCATGAACTTTAAAGTGGTATTAGAGCGAGATTCATAAATTAAGCTTTTGAAAACTTTTGAAAAAAAATCAATGGCTAACTTTTGTAATTATAATATTGTAGAAGGATATTCAATCATAAGACCCCCTTTATTTAAAAATACTTCTTTTGATTTTTGGAAAATTTGCATGTCTACCTTCTTGCAATCAATTTATTATTGAATGTACTATATGATTCAAACTAGTTATTCTATACTGTCATGTATTATAGATGGAGTAAAAAATGATATTCCTTTTTTTTAATGGAGTAGAGTAGAACAAAAAAAATCAATTGAATACTAAATATTTAAACTTTTTTTTATGCGTTGAATTTTGAAGATTATATGTTGGTATCCACATGCACTACTGGCAAAAAAATTTGGGATAAATTATGCACTGCATAGGAATGTACTAGTTAAGTCAGGCAATCCAGGTTGAATATTTTAATGCATGATTATGAACTATTTTGAATGAAACCTTATCAGACTTATCTAGACATGTATACTAGGTTTACTCAAATTATTACATCATTTCAAGCTTTAGGTAAAAATCTTTCAAACTTTAAAAAAGTTAATTGTATTATACATTGTCTACATAATAATTTTGATGATAAAATCATTGCTATTTGTGAATTGAAATATTTGAATGAATATTCTACTGATAATCTTAGTGGCTCACACAATGCCTACGTGTAAAGTTTGAGTCAAAAGCTTTTGGATGCAAGTGAAATTATAGTGCTAAAAGCTGAAGACATAAATGAAAGTGACTTAGTAGATATTGTGAGTAAAGAGATAGCAACAATTACAAGCAAATTTGAAAATCTATTAAAGCACAAGAATCAACATCAAAAAAAGTTGAACAAAAGTAAAAAATGGTAAGAATGTTAAAATTTCTTTAGATATTATTTTCTTTAAGTGTAGAAAACTTGAACATATGAAAATGAATACCCTAAATTAAAAATTCAACCAGTAAAGAAAAATGGTAAAAAAAAATCAAATTGCAATAAGGGCAAATGATAAAAAGCAAAACAACTTCTTGGGCAGACCTAGTTTCTGAATCATCAGACTAGGAGCAAGATAACGAGTATAAAGTTTTGTTTGTGTGATTATGTGTCTTTGTCTATGCATGAGTATATATACTTTGTTTTGTTTGTTAATTTAAAATATTTTATGTGCTATTTTTGATACTTTTGTTTTTAATAATTTTATTTTATTTTTTATGTTTGTTTTTGTAATTTATCTCTGGTTAATACACACAAATCACATGTCAAATTCTATTTATAAAAGGGGATCAATTCACTTTTCTTACCTCCTTTTTATCTAAAAATTTTAAGTAAGTGGCGACTAACTTTTCTAAATTATTAAAAGAAAAAAATTAAGGATTATGTCTCTCCTTCTCATTTCTTTAATCAAGCTATTGCACTTTTTGAATAAAAAACAATATCAATTTAAGAAATGGACTTTTGAAATTAAATCTTTTTATCATCCTATATTTCTTCTACCTTATAGGATTCTATTGCAAGCTGATGAATCCACTTTATAATCTTCTTAATCAAGGTTTTCATTTTTATCATTGGATTGGGTTTTCTTTGAGTCTTTAAAATTTAAGAAAGGAAGTAAAATTACCAAAATAAAAAGGAACCCAAAATAAGCCCAAAATAAAAAAATACACAATGTACGCCAAAATTAAACGATGCACAAATGTGTATCAAAAATTAAAATGATGTGCAAAGTTAGTCGAAAGTGATAAAGAGGTACAAAATAAGCTCACAATAAGTTAACTTATCTTTCTTATATTTTTAAATCTTAGAAAACCCATGTGTCTAAATGATTCTTTCGATACTTAGGTTTTGAAATCATGATTCCTAACTCACCATTTTGGAATTGATATTCTATTAGATATATTTCATGTAAAAAGATTAAAAAAGATATTTTTTTTCTTCTCTAATTATTTTTTTGAATTAGATTTTTATTTAAAAATGACTTTAACTTATATGGAGCCTGAGTTAGTGTTGATAAAATTTAGATTTCCAACCTTTCTGGATCTTAGCACGGTCAAGTCATTTCTTACTATGTTTTTTGATTAAAATCAAGAGGTAACTATATCATTTTAAAAAAATTTGTTGAAATTAATTGATTCTTCTTAAACCTCAGAAACACCTCTACCTGATTGGAATATGTTATGTGTATTCTATTTTGCTTTTTATGTGTTTCCCATCTTTTTTATAATGTCAAAGGGTAGCAATCTGTTTGACTGGTTGTATTTGTGTTTAAGCTGCATTTCTTCATCTTGTATTTGTATTAGTTTATTTGTTATTTAGGTTCTAAAAGTCTTTATATTTTATTTTTTGTTTATTTCTATGTTAAAAAAAAGAAAAAGAAAAAAAGAAACTTTTTTATTTCCCTATTTTTAATATAATTATCTTATTGAGAGGGAGATTACTAAAAAATATTTTTAATTTTGTAAATTCAACTAGTAATATTTTCCATCAACAAAAAAAGGGAGATTGTTACAACTCAAACTCATGAGTTAATATTTTTATGATAAAAAATATTATGGCTTACATAACTTGTTGTCTACTTGTATTTGCAATATATTTTTCTTTGTGTGTGTACTAACTTTTTAGGAACATCATGCACCATCCAATGAAGATTCAAAGCTCAAGATTGGGTAGAATAGGTTAGGCTATAATAATTTTTGTAATATTCATTGATATATTTTTTGATTTCTTGAGTCAATTCTTATAAGGTTGTATGCTTTCTTGGTGACCATGCACACACTCACTTAGGCGGTGTGAGTTTGAGTCAAAATTAGAAGTTCAATGTTTGAACTATCAGCTCATCTAACTATCATACGAGGCAATCTAGATCATCTAGGACAACTAGTTATAATCATAAAAAATAGCCGCTAATTATAATTTAGGTAAGATTTTGAATTTTATATTTTGTTAAAATTGTCTAGGATAATCTATATTGTACTAGATGATCTATAAAAATCATACCTAATTTAATCCTAAGATTAGTCAATCGAATCTGCTTAATTTTTAAATTATGAACATATTATACTATCTGGATCATATTTTATTATTAATAGTGATGAAGTTTGGTCATCCCATATTTCATTCTGGATGAACTGTATTTTGATTGAACTATTCATCCTTGATAATCTTAATGTCATACATAATGATCTGTACAAATTTGAACTGATCATACTGGACTATCCGGAGATCATCCAGGACTCTCAGGTTAAATTTTGTACATCATATTGGATGATCCTTCCATCGTACTGGCCAATATTTATTGGAAAAATTATATTTTTAGGGTTTTTTAAGCCCTCCATTTAAACTTTGTCAAGACACTTGGTAAGTGTCATTGGTAGCCATTATGTCTTTGTTCTTCTAGAGAAAACTTAAATAGAGAAATTGAAAGGGAGAAAAGAAAGGGTGGAGTATGAGAGAGAGAAGATCCTTAGAGGGGGTTTCAAGGGAGTGTGGAAGGGATTTCACATGGTTGCTCTGGGAAGCTTATACCATATTACAATAAGATTCAAGGTTCATCTTGAGGGAAGTTTTGGGAAGTAGAAGATCTATTTAGTGTCAAAGGAATCAGCTACTCGACCATACTGAGGAAGGTAAAAGTGATTTTGTAAGGGCTTCTCCACTTAGTTAAGGGGAATAAAGGATATTCACTAAAGGTTTAGTGCAATACTTGTAGAGTGCCTCCGGGGAGTGGACATAGGTCAAGTTAGGCTAAACCACTATTATTTCCATATTTATTTTTCTTGAAATTAATTATGTGGGTGATAATCTTGATTTATCTTTTTATTCTAAATGTATCTTACTTCTACATCAAGTTATATAAACATTTTTATTCATCGTTAAAAATTTTTGTAAATATTCAATTATCCCCCCTCTTGGTTTGCCAAGGGACTAGTTCTTTAGGGTTTCACAACCCTCTCAAACCTTTAATAAATAGTCAAGGGGGTGCTAAGGTGGCATTGGGTAGGCTTAAATTATTGGTTGGGTTGATTTAGAAGTGGCTTGATGTGATTAAAGAACTCTATGACCAAACTATTGAGTATATAATGGGGCTTGGCTATAATTGATTGAGTTGACCAAGTCAACTTAACTTGTGCTTAATTGGCCAATAGTTAAGACATGATTAGGTCATGGTTTAAATAACATTGTGAACTTGGAGAGAAAAACTTAATAATATGGTTTGAATTAATCCAAATGGGTCAAATTGGGCTAGACTTAGGTCTTAGTTGTCCAAATTAATGATTAACTCAGTCAAGGGTCCAGTCAAATCCAAATCAATAAGAGAAGTGATTGGAAAAGATTGAATAGGTTTGAAATTGATATGGAGCTTAATTAGATATAAAAAGGCTCAGTGGGATGATTTGGTCAACTTAGATTGAGTTGGTTAATTAGGTTGACCTAGGGCCAGCATTTGGGCTAGATAAGTTTGATTTGATGTTTTGAGACCAGTGGAGGTGGTGCCATGGTCTAGAGAGGTCAGTTCAGTCAAATTGATTATTTGGTACCTGAAGAGCTTATTTGATCAACCTAGGTTGACTTAGTAAACCAAGGGACCTAGATTTGGTTCCAACAGGTTTGGTTTGACATTTAAAATAGGATGGAAGTGGTCTAGTACAAAGAGGAGGCCATTTGGTTTGAAGTGATTGTTCAAACCCTTGAGGGGCATTTTGGTCAAAATTGGTTGACCTGATCAACTAGGTTTTACTAGGATTTCATTAGGTAGTCGACAGCCAGCATAAAACTTGTCGAATAATAATGACATGAATCTTTTAAGAAATTGTGTTAATGCTAGGACGTCCCCTAGAAGTGACGTGTTGTATGGCCTGAATACAGTGACAAGTGTGCAAAGGCTGCTGCACCGGCGCATGGGTGCAGTGTTAAATAGGTGAGGGTTCCCACATCAAGGATGGTTGTGGGCAAAGAAGCTAGTCCATGAAACTAAAATTAGGATAGGAACTTGGAATATAGGTTCCCTTACAGGAAAATTAATCGAATTAATAGATATTATGATTCATAGGAAGTTAAATATTTTGTGCATTCAGGAAACTAAATGGGTTGGAGAGAAGGCAAAAGAAATTGATAGTTTAGGATTTAAACTTCGGTATTCAGGTAGGAGTCATACTAGAAATGGTGTAGGTGTTATTATAGATAAGAGTTTAAAATATAATGTTATAAAAATTAATAGGATTGGAGATAGAATTATAGCTTTAAAGATGGTTGTTGATGATAAGATTGTTAATATTATAAGTGCTTATGCTCCTCAAGTAGGTTTGGATATGAGTTCTAAATTAAAATTTTGGAATGACTTAGAAGAATTAATACAAAAGATACCTCTTTTGGAGGAGATTTAAATGGACATGTTGGTTGAGAGGTAGATGATTTTAAAAGCATTCATGGCCGCCATGGATTTGGAACGACGAATGAAGGTAGCAAGACCATATTGGATTTTTGTTTAGCTTAGGATTTTTCAATTGCTAATACCTTATTTAAGAAAAGGAATGAGCATCTCATCGCTTATAAAAATGGATATAATATAACCTAGTTTGATTACTTTCTTATTAGAAAATTAAATCATTTAGATTACAAAGATTGTAAAGTTATTCCGAGTGAAAATTTATGTACCCAACATCAATTATTAGTTTTAGACTTTAAGATGACCCGGTTAGGAGAGTAGAGGTATTAGATTTGACTTATGTTAAGAAAGGTAGGGGTAGACCTAAAAAGACTTGGTTAGAAAATATTAAGAATGGCCTTTCTTTATTAGATTTAAATGAGAATTTGACTTTTAATAGGACACAATGGAGAAAAAGGATTCATGTAGCTGACCCACGTAGTGGGATAAAGGCTTGATGTTGTTGTTATTGTTGTTGTTGTAGGCTTTAAGATAAAGGGGCATAAAATAAAAATTAAAGTAAAAACAAATTTCTAGGATTAGATAGGGGTATTTAAAGAATATTAACAAAAATATTTTTGAGAATAAGATTTTAGATCTTAAGATTTTGTCTGTGCATGAGGATGCTAATGTTATGTGGGAAAAAGTGGCTAGTGATATTAAGAATATTGCAAAAGATGTCCTTAGAGTATCAAAGGGAAAAGATCCTAATAGTAAAAATAGTTGGTGGTGGAATCCAAATGTGCAAGAAAAGATTAAAAATAAAAAGTTTTGTTATGAAAATTTGTTTAATTTTAAAAATTCTAATAATTGGAAAATATATAAAGTGGCTCGTAAGGATGCTAAGAAAGCAATATGCGATGCAAAAACATTAGCTTTTAGTGATTTATGTAAAAGATTAGATGCTAAAGAGGGAGAAAGATATATGTATAGGTTAGCCAAACAAAGAGATAGGAGTAGTAAGGATTCAGTTCAAGTGAACTGTACTAAGGATGAAGATCAGAAAATACTTTTCTTAGAAGATAATATTCAACAAAGGTGGATGAGATATTTTGCCAAACTTTTTAATGAAGATTGTGAAAATAAGATTGACTATAGTGACTTTAGCACCCTAAATGAAAATATAGATTTTTGTTTTTATCAGCGTATTAGTAAAATTGAAGTTAGAGAGGATTTAAAGAAAATGAACAGTGGAAAAGCTGTTGGACCTGATGATATTCCAATAGAGGTGTGGAAATACTTAGGAGATGAAGGAATTTCTTGGCTTACTAAACTTTTTAATACTATTTTGAAGACTAAAATGATGTCAGATGAGTGGAGAATGAGTGTGTTAATTCTTATTTTTAAGAATAAAGGTGATGCACAAGATTGTGCGAATTATAAAGGTATTAAGTTAAAGTGTCATACTTTAAAACTACGGGAGAAAGTTATGGAGTATAGGTTGCGGTGTGATACTAATGTTTCTCAAAATCAATTTGGATTCATGCCGGGTAGGTCGACTATGGAAGCCATACATTTATTAATAGGTTTGATGGAGAAATATAGGGAAAATAAGGAGGATCTACATATGATATTTATTGATTTAGAAAAAGCATATGATAAAGTTCCAAGAGAACTGCTATGGAGAGTTCTTGAAAAGAAAGGAGTTAATAATGCTTATATTCAAATCATTAAAGATATGTATGCAGGAGCTATTACTTGTGTTCAAACACAAGGTGGTTTGACCAAGTATTTCCCTATTTTGATTGGGTTACATCAAGGATCAGCCTTAAGCCCATATCATTTTGCTTTAGTCATGGATGTTCTCACTAGACATTTGCAAGAGGATGCACCTTGGTGTATGCATTTTGCTGATGATATTCTTCTTGTTGATAAGACTAGAGAGGGAGTTGAAGGTAAACTTGAATTATGGAGGTCAACCTTAGAGTCTAAAGGTTTTCATTTGAGTAGATCTAAAATGGAATATATGGAGTGTAATTTTAGTAGTAATAGACCTAGTGAGGGGATTGTGACTTTGGGTGATCAAGTCATTAATAAGAGTATGCGTTTTAGATATCTTGGATCTATTGTTCAGAGTGATGGTAAAATAGATGGGGATATTATCAACAAAATTCAAGTTGGATGGTTGAAGTGGAGGAATGCATAGGGCTTGTTATGTGATAGAAATGTACCCCTAAAACTTAAGGGAAAATTCTATATGATGGTAGTGAGACCTGCAATGCTTTATGGTACCGAATGTTGGCCATTAAAAGAGAAGCATAATGCTAAGTTAAGTGTTGCAGAGATGAAGATGCTCAGGTGGATGAATGGCTTTACCCTTAGAGATAGAATACGAAATGAGCATATACGTGAAAAGGTTGGAGTAGCTCCAATAGAAGATACGATTAGAGAGAGCCACCTTAGATGGTTTGGTCACATAAAACGGTGGCTTTCGATGACCCAGTTAGGAAAGTAGAGTTATTAGATTTGACTTATGTTAAGAAAGGTAGGATAGAACTAAAAAGACTTTGTTAGAAAGTATTAGTAATGACCTTTCTTTATTAGATTTAAACGAGAATTTGACTTTTAATAGGACACAATGGAGAAAAAAGATTCATGTAGCCGACCCCACGTAGTGGGATAAAGGATTTTGATGTTGTTGTTGTTGTATTATAGTTTAGATCCTATTGTTTTGAAAGCCACTATCTTATTTAGATTTTAATCTTTCTTATTTAGGACATGGTATCAAGTAAGGTATAAATTGTATATGTTTCAGAGTCGATATCTCATTTAGATTTTAATCTTTCATATTTGGGAGATGCAATCCTAATCAGGTATAAATCCCATATGCTTAAGAGCCTCCATCAAATTCAGATATCAATTTTTTCTTGTCTACAAAATATTATCCTAATAAAAAAAAATTGCATCTATTTAAGAGTTACTATCTCATTCAAATTCATTATCTAGTTTTCTAGGAGATACTAATCTAATCAAGTATAAATTTATTTATTCAAGAGCAACTTTCTCATCTAATTTGCAATCATTCTTGTCTAGGAGATACTACCCTACTCAAGTTTAAATCCATCTATATGGATGATGTTATCACTTCTAGATTTCAATATCCACTTGTTGAAGAGAAATAATTCTAGTCATGTTTAAATCTATGTATTTAAGGTCATTATCTCATTTTAATTTTAATTGTCTTATCTATAAGTGATATGTGTTGATTCTTATTGAATCTTTAATAGGTTGTTAAAGCTAAGCTTATGTCCTAAGGTTAACCAAGAGGGGGGGTGAATTGGTAATTTTAAAAATTCTCTTGGATTTTAAAATTTGAAACCGATTGATTCCCAAAACAAGGTAATTAAAGTTTCAAAATAAAAATTTTCAACCACAAAATTTAAAAACTTGTAGTAAGTAAGTAGCAGAAATTTAAATGACACAAAGATTTATAGTGGCTCGATCAAGCATGACCTACATCCACTCCCTGAAGACTCCCTCTTCAGGTATTGCACTATTACCAAAGTGACTCTCCTTTAGCCTCCACAGTAAGGCGGAGAAGCCTTTACAAAACCCTCTTCCACCAATCTCTGGTGTGGTAGAGAACCGTCATCCTTTCACACCCTCCAAGTGTAGGCAAAGAACCTTCATCCTTTCATACCTTCCAAGTATAAGTAGAGAACCTTCATCCTTTCACACCCTTCAATTGTAGGCAGAGTACCTTTGGCTGTTCACACTCTCCAAGTGTCGGTAGAGAATCGTTGGCTCTTCATACTCTCCAAGTATCGATAGAGAATCAGATCTTCTTTAAAGATCTTCTCACGATCAATCTAGAAAGATAAGAGGAAGAGTGAAAAACACTCATCACATAGAGATCCTTATATTTGAATAACCTTGTGAACCCTTCACACTCCACTAATAATAAATCTCTCTCAAACACTCTATCATACTCTCTCCTTCAATTACCCTTGAAAAATCACGAAGCAAAGATTTTTTATGTTAGTTATTTATGGACCTTTTATACAAAAGAAACAAAAAACCATCTAGAAAATTAAATTTTTCAATTTTGAGTATACATGATTGTATAATACGGTCATTTTACATACATACGAATAGTTCAAATACTATTATATACAAACCTGTTATGAATCGATATGAAATCATTTCATACCTAATCACCATCCAGTATAAACAAAGTTCATCTGGGACGAACAATATAAAAATTTTCAAATTTTATCTATACGAAACATCAGGATCAATTGAGCTAGAACGGACCTGAGATGTTCGTACTTTGGAAGGCATATACCAACTAGATTCGTATAGTATGATCCATACTTAAAAAAATTATTTTTATGCGACCTAGAACCTAAGACATTTGTACTCGTGAAAGCATGTATAAACTGGATCCGTGCAGTATGATCTATACTTAGAAAAATTATTTTTACATGACCTGAAAACCGAAATATTCGTACTCATGAAAGTATGTACGAACTGGGATCATCCCATATGATCCATACTTAAAAAAAAAATTTTAAGCGAGGACAGACCCGAGACATTTGTACTTATAAAAGCATGTACAAATTGGGATCATCTCGTACGATGCATACATAGAAAAAAAAATTCATTTATGTTCGTTCGACTGCTTGTTGGGGAAAATAACTGATAAGATTGTCCCATATGAAGTGATATCTTATAGTATGATTCATTTAAAAAATATGAATTTAAACTCTCCCCTAGTGTGTGTGTGTGTGTGTGCTCAATTACTCAATTACAATTATACTCTCTCAAACTCAATAAAATAGAAAATACATACTTCAATTACAAAAAACTCTAAACTGATCTTGATTAGAAGTCTTCAACAATCTGGAGTATGATTTTCCTAAAATGTTACTACCCACAAGAGTAAAAATAATTCTTTCAAAATATGTTAGGAAAATAATAATTAAAACAATAATATTTGGAATCATCAAAAACATACAAGTTGCAAGAATATCAAACATGCAAAACTAAGTTGCAATTATCTCAACAATCTCCCCCTTTTTGATGATAGCAAAATAATTATTGTTTCAATAAAATTGAAAATCCTAAATCTCTCCCTGACTCCCTCTAAATGAATAAGCATTTGAATATAAGTGAATTTTTATTAAGAACAAATCAATTTTTATTTTTTAATTTTTCATAAACTCACAAAATACTTCAAACATAAAAATAAAACAACCCTAATGAATACTAAAAATGAAAAAAATCAAATACAAATAAACAATATTTTTTTCTCTTTTTGACAACAACAAAAAGAAGAAAGAAGAAAAACAAAAGAAATGTAAGATATCATATAAGAAGCCTTTGATAATTGATCTTGAAAGTGATTGAATTATCATAGCAATAACAAAATTAATATTCATTAGAGAAAAATAAAGATTCAAAACATTTAAATTAAAATATAACAAAGACAAGATAAATATATTAAGGTCATGAAATAATCTTGTCAAATAGATAAGAAAAATTATTACAAAAGTGATAAAATGAAGATTAATTTAAGTCAATTTCCAATACACAATATAATTAAACATTAGATTGATTTGAAATTGAGGATTAAAAGATAGAGGAAAGAACATTATCAATACACTTATTTGGCGACATTGCGCATCTTTTTAAATATTTGTGGCACACTTTGTGCATCTTGTTATATTTGGGCTAATTTTGTGCCATTTTTTAATTTGCAAACCATTGCACATTCTTTTGATTTTTGTACACTTGTACATTTCTAAAACTTTTTTTTTAATTGATCTTTCCAAAATTAATAATCTAAAAACTCAAACTTCTCTAAGTACAAAGTTAATTATATTGAAAAGATAAAAAATAAGACATCAAAATTGTAATAATATTATTAAAATTACGTATGCCTAAAAAGAATATGAGATTGATAGCCTTAACTTAATCAAGTTATAAATTAACTTATATTTTTAAAAAATTAGATTATCTAATGAAATTAATTTTTATATTTTTGTTCATATTATAACACTTTTTAGATCAATTAAGTCGGGATTATCATATAGGTAAACTAACATTCAAACATAGGACAAAATCAACTAAACAAAATAAGTCATTTTTTATTGATATCAATTTTAAAAAAGTGATACAATGAAGAACAACTGATATCAATACATAAAACTCAAAAATAAGATAACATAATAATAAGTATAGAAAACACTAAACAAACACAACATAAAAGTTATCACATCACATCTCAAAGGACTGGCAAAGATAATACTCAAGAAGTACATCAATAAATCTAAGGGGCCCTGGTTCGAACGAGGTGGCTGGTTGAAGATAGAAAAATAGATATTCATCATAGCCACGTTGGTGTTCACTGAGTAAAACTGACCTCGAATCCAACCCATGTCATACTGGTACTGTGCATCCTGCTATTTTAGATGAGTCTGAATTTGATAAATGTGTTGATCAAAATGACTCTTTAGTCAATCAAAGTGCTGGACCATCTCCTAAAAGTCAGGTCCATGAGCAGGCGCAGGTGTAGGTGCTGGTGCTCGTGCTCGTGCTCCCCCTTCTCCCTCAAAATCCTCACTTGTATTATCACCTTTTCCAAAAAGTGCTTGAAATGAGGCATCAATGAAGTAGATAGGAAATTCAAGTAGAGGATCAGGATGAATAAGATTATACTTCTTCTCAAGGATATAGGTCACAAGGTATCCTAAAGCAATCTTCTTCTTCCTCTTATATGAGGCATGTCTAATTTTAGAAAGGTCATAAATATAATAAATAATAAGTGGGGTTTATCAATTGGTTGACCAGTCATGATAAGATAAGTAACATTGGATAGAAGAGGAGTAATGTTAATGCGGTCACCAGCTTTAGGAATAATAGAGGTTATAAGGACATGCTGAATGACCCTTGGATTTTAGTTTAAGGAATAGACCCTCGGAAAATGACATACTTGCTCAATCCCTCTAAAAACTTTATTTATTTTAGTCCATTCAAAATCAGATGTAGAAGTCATAGTGTGGGCTCTAACTCCTTGAGTTCTTAAATGCCAAATAGTTCCCAAATCTTTCTTAGTGATTTCAACCTTTTTCTTAAAAACAAAAGATCTAATCCTACTTTTATCCTCACTAAATGACATATTTGCCATAAAGTAGTGAAATGTTTCTTTGTTATAGGCATGAATCAAGGTAAGGAAAAAACCAAGTTGAGTGGTAGTGAAAAGAGGCATCATTTGGAAGTGGATATCCTCTTTAAGTAGGATTCTAGGAGTAATTTTGGTAGAAACAAACCTAAGGAAAGAATCCTCATTTGCTCTAGAAAGAAATTTGTTATCTCCACCCTTGGAAGAAGGTCCCTTAGTGAGTCTACCCCTCTTGCTATAACTGGCCATTACAGTTGAGAAGGATTAGAAGAGGCTATTGAAGTGAATGAAAATGAATTCCAAAGCCCTCTTCTTTAAAGAAAAATGATCTTTCGTATGTATAAAAAAGGGTTCATACTATATGATTGATGGTTCATGCATGACGAAAAAAAATTTTGTATGTACGAACGAATACGTTTGAAATGAAATGAATTTTTGTAATCAGGTAAGTTACGAGGCATCCTTTTATACAGGTTTTTTGATTTAACGATCGTACAGACGAACAGGTGTTCGTCCGAGATGCTCGGTTATTTAAGATCATTTTAATGATGGTTAGATTCATACCCCATAAATAATGACACGTGGTTCGTATGTACAAAATACATGTTCGTATATATGAATATTTATAATAACTGATTATTCCCATATAACCATCTACATGCATATAGATGAAGTAATACAAATTGTTCGAGATGATATAAATATTATACAGTATGATATGTATTGGAAAATTAAAACTTTTCGCAATCAGTTCAAAATAATTATTGACATGCTATAGAATTCATACATGACAAAAATAATTTCGTACAGTATGAATAAAAAACATAAAAAATAATTACGATCATTTAGAAATAGGAAATTTGATGTGAAAACATTTCAAAATCATACAAAACTTACAAAAAAAATAGAAAATCATAAACACAAACAAGCAAATTAAATACCAAAACAGAAAACACACAAATACACATATCCAGTTTGCAAAACATTTTAATTAAGCAGTAAAATCAATCACTCCAAGCATTATTCTTAATATGCTAAAAGGCTAGTGGTTTTGTAAAAATATCTGCAAGTTAATTTTTATTTGAAATATGGTTCAGTTTAATTTCTCATTCGGATACATGATCCCTTATGAAATGATGCCTTATGTCTATTAGTTTGGTTCTAGAATGTTGAATAGGATTTTTTAAAATGCAAATGGCACTAGCGTTATTACAATAAATTGGAATTATGACTATTATAAATCATAAGTCAATCAAATGTCATTTCAACTAAAGAACTTGTGCCACATAACTTCCTTAGGTAATGTATTTAGCTTCAACAGTAGAAAGGGATATGGAATTCTATTTTCTACAGGAACAAGAAACTAAAGAAATTTCTATAATTGATAAGTTCTAGAAATACTATTTCTATCAATCCTATAACCTGTAAAGTCTGAATCTAAATATCCAATTATTTCAAATGAAGAGCTAAACTTAGGATACCAAATCCCTAAGTTTTGAGTTCCCAAAGAGATATCTCAAAATCTTTTTTACTACTATCAAATGTGATTCTTTAGATCTGATTGAAATCTAGCACACAAATAAACACTAAACATAATATTAGATCTACTAACAGTCAAGCAAAGCAAAGATCCAATTATTCCCCTAAATTTCTTTTAATCAAAAGATTTTCCTTTTGGGTCCTTATCCAATTAAACTGAGGAACTCATAGGTATATTAACATATTTAGCATTGTCCACTTCATACTTTTTGAGGATGTCCTTAATATACTTTGACTGACTAAGAAATGTTCCCTCCTCAATTTGCTTAAAACTAAAACCTAGAAAGTAACTAAGATCTCCCATTATAATCATCTCAAAATCATTACTCATTATTTTAGAAAAATCATCACAAAGAAATTTATTTGTAGATCCAAAGATAATATCATCAACATAAATTTATAAAATGAGTATATCTTCTCCAAATTTCTTCAAAAAGAGAGTGGTATCCACACTTCCTTTTTTAAAAGATCTCTCAAGTAGGAATGTGTTTAACCTCTCATACCAAGCCCTAAGTGTCTATTTTAATCCATACAATGCCTTTTTTTAATTTAAAAACATGATTTGGGTATTTTGAATTTTCAAAACCTAGAGGTTGTTTAATATAAACATCCTCTTAAATCACCCCATTTAAAAAGGCACTTTTAAATCTAATTAAAACAATTTGAATCCTCTAAAACAGGCAAAGTCTAACAAAATCCTAATTGCTTCAAGTCTCACTACAGGGGCAAAAGTCTCCTCAAAAATTAATCCTTTCAATCTGATTATACCCCTTAGCCACCAATCTAGCCTTATTTCTAACGACAACTCCTGAGTCATTCATTTTATTTTTAAATACCCACTTAGTTCCAACTACACTTTGATCCTTTGGCCTAGAAATTAATTCCCAAACATCATTTCTAACAAATTAGTTTAATTCTTCTTGCATTGCCAAAATCCAAAATTTATATGAAAGTGCTTAATTTATATTTGTGGGTTCTAGCATTGAAATAAAGGCAGAATAATTAACTTCTTTACTTAGTCCACACCTAGTCCTAACACCCTCACTAGGTTCACCTAAAATTAATTCCTTAGGGTGGTTTTTAGAAAATCTCAAATCTCTAGCCAATGGGTTTTCTATCTCCAAATTTTCATCCAAATTAATTTTCTCAATCTTTTGGGAGTTATTTTTAATTTCATCCTCTTCCAAATTTGGCTCTTTCAAAATTCTAGATTCATCAAATATAATATGTGTGGTCTCCTCAATTACAAAATTTCTTTTGTTAAATATTCTATAAGATTTTCTAACACTAGAGTATTCAAGAAAAATTCCTTCATCTTATTTTGGATCAAATTTTCCTAAGGTAAATTTTCTATTATTATTTATGAACACCTTATATCCAAAAATATGCAAATGTGATAAATTAGGTGTTCCCCCCTTAAGAAGCTCATAGGGTGTTTTGTTTAATTTCGATATGATATTTACCCTATTCAAAATATAACATGTAGTGCTAACCGATTCAGCCCAAAAATTTTTAGGAAGTGAATATTCTGCCAATATGGCTCTAGTGGCTTCAATTAATGTTCTATTCTTTCTTTCAACTACCCCATTCTACTAAGGAGTTTTAGGTGTATAAAAGTTATGATCAATTCCTTTTTCTTTATAAAAATTCTCAAATTTTTTATATTCAAATTCACCATCATGATAACTTTGGATTGTTAAAATCTCACATCCTAGTTTTCTCTAAATCTAAGTCAAAAAGTCTCTAAACTCCTCAAATGATTCACTCTTATGATATAAGAATCTAATCCAAGTGAATCTAGATAAAATCACTACAATCATAAATCTGTATACCTTCCCTCCTAGACTTACAGTACCAACTGGTCCAAAAAGATTTATATGTAAAATCTCTAAAGGTTTACATGTTTTAAGATCCTTATTGGACTGAAATGAGGACTTCACCTGTTTCCTTAGTTGAGATGCATCACAAAGGTGATCTTTAGTAAAGTCTAGTTTTGGTATACCTCTAACCAACTCCTTTTGAGTAATTTTACTAAAGTTTTTCATGCTAGAGTGACAAAGTCTCCTAATCCATAACCATGATTCATCAAAAATAGTTTTCAAACAAAATGTATTAGGAGTTTTGATACAATTTAAATCTAGTATATAAATATTATTTACCCTTAATCCATGCAAAATATCATTACCATTTAGGCTTAATATACAGCTAGTAGGAAAACATTTTGCACTATATCCTTTATCACATAGTTGACTAATACTCAATAGATTATGCTTTAAGCCTTCTACAAGTAGCACATTTTTAATGAAAAAATTTTGCAAGTTTCCAATCATACATGATCAAACCACTTTCCTAGTGGTGTTATCTCCCAATGTAACCCTTACTCCACTTCTAGCTTCCAGCAATATAAATTACTTAGTGTCTCCAGTCATATGCTTTGAGCAACCACTATCTAGGTATCAAATGCTCTCACGAGGCCTTATATAAGAGCGTTCCTACAAAACTATCAAATGTTAAACCTGGGAACCCAAACAAGTTTGAGTTCCCCTTTTGGAAATTTAAAAATAGATGTATGTATGATATGACTTGAATTATGCATCTTAGGTTTCCAAACTAAGTGAGTTTTTTCTTTATAAGGTACAAGTGTGTGCTATATGATTGATCATCCCACAAGAAAAACATTACTCCAGGAAAAGGGTTTCTCAATTTTCTATAATAACTTTGATTCTTCCTGAGTTTTACAAATTTTGGATATAAAATAGGATTAGTAAAATATTCAAGTGTTGGTGGTTTTCTATTATTCTCGAGAGTTTGCACTTTCCATTTCAAAAATGTGTTCAAATCTTCAAACACATTCTTACTATAATTCAAATAATGCTCTCTACTCTTTGATTTAACCTTAAAATCCTTAAATTCTTTTTCTAATTGAGCATATGATGATTTTAAAATATCATTCTTCTTATTCAAGTCATCAAATTCATCAAGTAAGCTCATGTGGTTATTATCTATCAATACATGATCTTTCATAAGGATTTTTTGTTCTCATAGCAATTCTTGTAATTCTAAATTCAAACTAGCATGCATTTTCTTAAGCTTTCTATATGCATCATGAATTCTTTCATAAACCTCTAACAGTTCAGCATAGGTTAAGTCACATACCTCCTCTTGATTTGACTGATCAAGATTATTAGCCATTAAAAAAAATTAGTGACTTCCTCCTCCTTTTTTATTTCTGACAAATCTAAAGATGAGTATGCCAAAAAACTCTTTGGAATCTCTTCTTGTCCTTTTTACATTTGGTTTCTTCTTTACCTTCCCCTTATTAGGAGTGGCTTTTTGGTTTGAGCAATCTGATTTTATGTGTCTAGGTTTCCTACATTCTTAGAAAATTACATCGATAGAAATCTTTACATTCTTATTAAACTTACCTTTGTTCCACTGTTGGTGTCTCCTCTGCTTCTTTTTAAGAAAGCTCCTGAATTGTCTAGTCATCAGGGCAATGTCATCCTCATCGTCAGGTTATGATAGATCACTCTCCTAGTCCTCCACTTTCAGTGCAATATTCTTCTCCTTTCGCTGTTCACCTGCACCAATTTTCCTTTGACTCACTCCTTGCTCGTAAGTAATTAGGGAACTAGAAGATTATCAATAGAGTAACCATTTAAATCTTTAGACTTTATAATAGCAGTTATTTTAACATCATATGCAGTAGGCAAACAATGAAGAATTTTATTAATAATTTTAGTGTTCGTTAGTTCCCTATATAATGTATGCAAAGAACTGATTATCTGAGTGAATCTTGTGTACATGTCAGAAATAGATTCATTAGGTTTCATACGAAATAATTCATAGTCAGGTAATAAGATATTTAATCTAGATTATTTTACTTCATTAGTCCCTTTGTAAGTAATACAAAGTCTATCCCATATGTCCTTTCCACTTTTGTAAGTGGAAATCCGCATGCAGTCTTCTGACTTAAGTGCACAAAATAAACTATTTAAACTTTTTGCATTAAGTTGTGCTAAGTCACTCTCTTCTATAGTCCAATCTATAAAGGGTTTTTAAACTCTAATACCATCAACTAATCTAGTTGGTTTTGTATACACTTCTTGAACTAAGATCCACTTACGATAATCTAGTGACTGCAAAAATGTAGACATGCATGTTTTCAAAAAATTGAAAGGAATGTTATCAAATAAAGGAGATATAGTGATCAAATATCCTTCAGGTGTGTTATAGTTTCCAAAAGTAGCCATGCTTATTTTTCAAAAAGTAGTCTAAACATATAATTTTGAAACAAAGCTCTGATACCACTTGTTGATTCCTGTTGAATCTTAAATAGGTTGTTAAACCTAAACTTATGTCCCAAAGCTAATCAAGAGGAGGGTGTGAATTGGTAATTTTAAAAATTCTCTTGGATTTTAAATTTTGAAACTGATTAATTCATAAAACAAGTTAATTAAAGTTTCAAAATAAAACTTTTCAACCATAGAATTAAAAAACTTGCAGTAAGTAATCAGCAAAAATTTAAACGGCACAAAGATTTATAGTGGTTCGGTCAAATACGACCTACATCCACTCCTTGAAGACTCCCTCCTCAGGTATTGCACTATTACCAAAGTGACTCCTTTTGCCCCCACAACAAGGCAGATAAGCCTATACAAAACTCTCTTCCACTAATCCTTGGTGTGGCAGGAAACCATCATCCTTTCACTCCCTCCAAGTGTAGGGAAAGAACCTTTGTCCTTTCACACCCACCAAGTGTAGGCAGAGAACCTTCATCCTTTCATACCCTCCAAGTGTAGGCAGAGTACCTTTGGCTATTTACACTCTCCAATTGTCGATAGAGAATCGTCGGTTGTTCACACTCTCCAAGTGTTGGTAGAGTACTAGATCTTCTTCAAAGATCTTCTTACGAGCAATCTAGAAAGATAAGAGGAAGAGTGAAAAACATAAATTACACAAAGATCCTTACCTTTGAGTAATCTTGTGAACCATTTATACTCCACTAGCAAGAAATCTCTCTCAAACACTCTCTCACACTCTCTCCTTCAATTACCCCCGAAAAATCACAAAGCAAAGATTTTTTTATGTTAGTTTTTAATGGACCTTTTATACAAAAGATACAAAAAACATCTAGAAAAATAAATTTTTCAATTTTGAGCGTACCCGATCATATAGTACGATCGTGTTTCATACATATGAATAGTTCAAATACTAGTATGTGTGAACCTATTATGAATCAGTACAAAGTCATTTCATACTTGATCATCATCTGGTACAAACCAAGTTTATCTAGGATGAATAGTATGAAAATTTTCAAATTCTATCTATATGAAGCGTCAAGATGAAATAAGCAAGAACGGACCTGAGACATTCATACTTTGTAGGGCATGTACGAACTAGGTTCGTACAATATGATCCATACTTAGAAAAATTATTTTTATGCTACCTAAAAGCCGAGACGTTCGTACTCATGAAAGCGTGTATGAATTAGGATTGTCCCATATGATCCATACTTAGAAAAAAAATTTGAACAAGGACAGACCCTAGACGTTTGTACTTGTGAAAGTATATATGAACTAGTATCATCCCGTATGATCCATACTTAGAAAAAAATTCATTTATGTTCGTTCGACTGTTCGTCGGGGAAAATATTTGACAAGATAATCCCGTACAAAGTGATATCGTACAGTACGATCAGTTTAAAAAATTTGAATTTTAAACTCTCCCTCGGTGTGTGTGTGTGCTTAGTTACTCAATTATAATCACACTCTCTCAGACTCAATAAAATGGAAAATATATACTTCAATTACAATAAACTCTAAAATGATCTTGATTTGAAGTCTTCAACAATTTGGAGTATAATTTTCCTAAAATGTTAGTACTCACAAGAGAAAAAACAATTCTTCCAAAATATGTTATGAGAAATAATAATTAAATCAATAATATTTGGAATCATCAATAACATACAAGTTGTAAGAATATCAAACATGCAAAACTAAGTAGCAACTATCTCAACAATATGTGTAAATTGCATATTATTTTATGTGTTTTATATTTAGTAAAAATATGTTTTTTAATTAGCTTTTGTATAGAAAAACTAAAAAATGGTAGAAAATTTTAAGTATCCTACAGAACCACGACATTTAACAAAATACATTGTAGTGCTACATTCAATACCATCGAGCCACCACAAATTGGATATTACATTATTGAGTTATATGTTTACAAGTGTTTTTAGGGTAACACATCTAGTGTTATAGAATTACCAGTGTTTTAATATCAAAAAGTCATCTTCATAGAGCCAATTTCTCTATTCTTAAATGTCATAGTACCATAAGTTATGACGCCTTGATGATATTTTTTCTACTTGGGCACTGTAGTGCTCAAATGTCATCAATGTCGTGGCATTAAAGTTGTGACTTCCAAGGGCCACATTCTCTCAGTAAAAAGATGCAACTATTTACTAAATAACTAATCCACATCAATAAGCATCATGGTAGTGCAAAAGATTCACCTCTTAGGTGCTAGTATACTTCAGGGGTATTGTGGAGCCATTCTCTTAAATTTTTTAGTGACAGTTGACATATATATATATATATATATATATATATATATATATATATATATATATATATATATATATATATATATATATATATATATATATATATATATATATATATATATATATATATATATATATATATATATATATATATATATATATATTATTTATTTATTTATTTATTTATTTATTTATTTATAAAATATTGTGATGTTATGTTTTTTGGAGAGTTCAGTCACCTATTTAAAATTCAATAATTTTTAAGTACTTTTCTACTTCCCTCTTAGAGTAAAATTTAAGGGAGGCTTTGGTAGTATGTGATACTATTATTTGGAGTTCTTAGTGAATGATTATTAAATCAACTCTATAAGTTAAAGGGAGGAGTGTATAGATGATACTTTGATCCTTCCTGGTGATATCATACTCTTGTATTTTCATTTTTTCATGAGTTTAATAAAGATTAGTTTGAATGATATTTATTATTTGTTTATCTAATTCTCATATTTTAGATTAATAATATAAAGTACATGTTAAGACTAATGAAAACTCTTATTATATAATTGTTAAAATATGTTTTTAATATTATCTCTCACTTTATTTAATGCATATAGTGGTTATATGTGTAATTAAAATATATTGTAATGGATAGCCTCAGTAGATGAATGCAAAATACTAAGAATATTGAGATAGGATCCATGCATGCCAAACATAAGACGTAAAACATTCTAGGTTCTTAACGAGGTTTTATAACTGTAGGAGATCAATAATTATCCTTTTTACCACTACAAGCTCAATAGAGATATAATGATACATATCCTTTGAATTACATATATAATTAAGAGTCTTATTTGCATAGATATGCATAAACACTTTAATTAAATATTTTATAAACTATTTTTACTTTTTTATTAAGTGATAGAATCTTCAAAATAATAATTTTTATTTTAGTAGGATAATTATTGCAATTAGAGTAAATAGAAATATTTTATTCTAAGTTTGGATACTTCCTCGTGAGTTTGACACTCTATTCTATCACGTTATTTCTAGATTTGACATGTATACTTGTGTATATTAAGAGTAGTTTTTATTATTTTTACATCAAAGAAAATCTATGCATTATTAAGGGGTGATAGATAGAGAACTAGATTTTTTATATAATTAAATAGCTAACTCTATAGCCCCCATTAAGTTTATAGCATCCTAGCTCGAGAGGTATTTTTCTTTTTAAAAATTTAACTATATTTTTGAATTAATTATATAATTAGACCTACTTGTTTCTTTTTTTTCTTTTATTTTATTTGTTGATTACATATTCACAGTTGCATGCTTTATATATAAAAAAGGAAACCTTTGTTGTTTGACTTTGAAAAAGAAAGAACCCTTTCAAAAATTCAAAAAACCTAAAATATTATGAAAATGACCAAACCGATATTAGATCAAGATTATTCTAGACCTCTTAGGGATATGCTAACCCTTTAGCAGTCATAATTCATTAGAGCATTGATAGACTTATGATCCACTCTAATGATTTTTAATTAAAACCTATCATAATTCAAAAAGGCTTAAAATTTCCAATTTGGGGAAACTCATCTTGAGGATCCCAATTTACACTTAGCAATTTTCTTAGAAATTTGAGTAACATTTAACTATAATAGAGTTGTAATGACACTATTAGACTTAGATTATTCCTATTTTCTCTAACAAATAAAGCTTATATGTGGTTGAATTTTTTCTCCTAGTATCTATAACCACTTGAACTTTTTTTTGCTCATAAGTTTCTTGCTAAGTATTTTCCACCATCATGGACTACCAAACTTAGAAATGTTATGACTTCTTTTACCAAGTTTGAAGGAGAAATAGTTTATGAGAGTTGGGAAGATTTAAGGAAATGGTTAGGAAATACCCTCACCATGATTTACCTGATTGGTTGGTTATTCAAAAATTTTATAAGGGATTAGTACGATCTCTTAGTACAATCATATATGCTATAGGTAGAGAATCATAATGTCTAAGCCATTTGAGGAAGCAAATGAATTAATAGAAGAAATGACTAATACTAATTTTCAATGACCTACTGATATAGTAAATTCTAAGATAGCAATAAGAATTTATAAATCAAAGGATTTGTCAATGTTAAATGCACAAGTTGCAGCAATTTCAAAAAATTTGAGCACTATAAGAGTGAATTCTATATTAAGAGTTGAACATTTATGCAACTGGATGAAAAAAAATTTAGATAATGATAGTAATATGCAAGGGATTGAAAATATTAATTTGATTAAAAGGTAAAATAATCCCTTCTCCAATACATATAATACAAGTTGGAGGAACCATCCTAATTTTAATTATTCAAATAATGTTACGAGTAACAATCAATGGAATTCTAGTCCAAAAATCATTTAGTAAATTTGAACAAACCTTGACAACCTGTTAATAATCCTGAACTTGAATATCCTCCAATATTTAATCAAAGAAATTTGATTGGATGTAGAAAATCCTAATTGGAAGATGTAGTGATGCAGTAAGGGACTCAATTACAAAATCAAGTTGCTACTAGCCAAAGGAAAAAATAAAAAAGATACAAGTGAAAATCATTTGAAGATTGGTAGCAATATACCCCAGCCAATTTAATAAATCTAAGCAAGTCTGGATGATGACTATAAACTTAGCATTATTTGTGAGGCAACCAAGATTTATGTTTATTATGTCATGTTTGAAATTACATGAGACATGTTTCATATGTTGTTGTTTTGTTTATATATTTTGATTATTATTTTTTTTTCTAATAATTAAAGTTATAATCTAAATTTAGCAAATAAGAGTGAGCAAAAATTTAATAGAGCACCATAGCACTAAGTGATTAAATGTTGCAATGCTACTCTACCAAATGCCACTACTTTGAAAAAAACATTACGACATTAAACCATAGAAAATGCTCATTTCAAACCACTATTTATTTAGTTAATTAAGATCTATAGTTCAAATTATTTGAGTACCACAGTGCCTAGTGATTCAAGTAAAATAAAAAATGTAGTTTAGTCAAGTCAAAATAAGTTATATGAACATAAAACTTTGGTAAGCACTGCAGTGCTGATTACAAACATCGTAGTGTCGTTACACTTTCATTATTATTTTTTTAATAGTATCACAGTGGTTATTGACACACGTGCCACTATGTTTCATGTGTCAAATGTCGTAGTTTTTGCCAATTCTAGAGCAACGCATTAAGTTCAAAAAATCAATATTGTTGTGCCATATTGACTGGACCATTACTACACTGGTCAGTTTGACCAGTTTATATTATTGTTCATATTTAGAGTGCCATAGTGCAATTTTTAACATCGTCATAATGCTTTTTGACTAATAAAATGGGAGTTCCATTTTCATTTCATTCATAGCATATCATTCCTTCAAACTCTTCCCTATTATTATCCTCCTTACCATGATGGTCCCTAATATATTTAGAATGAAGAGGGCTTCCTCTTCCTTTGATAAGAGCATGTTCATTTTTTTTATATAGAATCTTAGTTTGCTGATTTATTTGTAACCAAACAACTTATTCCTAAGAGGTGTTTTTTTGAATTCAAGACACCAAATCATGCAATTATTACGAGTAGGTCTTGAGAAATATTTTGTGATGAGTTTTTTACTACCATTATAAATTTGTTTAAAGAATATTTTCAAATAGAAAGAAGGAAGTATATAAAAAATGCTATGTTGGGGGTAAGTGTATCCCTTTAACTTCTATGGTAATAAATAAAATATATAAACTTGGGGATTTTGAAATTAATAAATATACTACTTTTATTATGACACTTATAAATCCTTAAGACATCCTGAATATTCTTTTTAGACCTAAAATAAGAGAGAATAAAAGTGTCAATCTCCCTACCACTTACCTGACCAAAAACTTAAAAGCCTGGCACTATTTGATTTTATCTTATTTATTGCTTATTAGGAATATTAGTGAAAGTTACTTGTGATTGTACCCTTTTGAACTATGTTATTCAAATGGGATATTCCATTGATGTAGGGATACTTATTTTCTCCACTCTTTTGTACATCATTAGGGGTATTACTTCTGGGATTAGGGCACCCTTCTCTGGTTTATATTTTATGTGTTGTAGTGGGTGTAAAGGGGAAGTAAAATGAATAATAATACTTACCGATTATAACCCTTACAATAAACTACGACTGTTTATTGTAATTATAACAGTCGTAGTTTTTTTGCAAGTAAGCATACTTCTTCGTGGGTTTGACAATTTACTCTATCACTTTATTACTTAATTTGGCCCGTATATATGCTAAGTGGGGTTTTTGTTATTTTTGTATCAAAGAAAACATAAGCATTTTTAAGGTGTGATAGAGCCCTAGATTTCTATACAATGAAATATTTAACTGCACATTCCCATCAAGAAGTTTCTATCCTAGTCAGGTGTAAATCATGTCAATTTGAGAGCAACTATCTCATTCATATTTAAATCTTTCTTATCTAGGAGTTACTATCCTAGTCGGGTATAAATCCCATCTATTTGAAAGTCTATATCTAATTCATATTTAAATTTTTCTTAGCTAGGAGACACTATCCTTATTAAATATAAATTTTGTCTATTTGAGAGTTTCTATCACATTCAAATTTCAATCTACTTATCTATTAGATGCTATGCAAGTCAAGTATAAACCTCATATGTTTGAGAGTCGTTATCTCATTCAAATTTTAAATCCACTAGTCTATAAGGTGTTATCCTAATCAAGTATAAATCCTATATATTTTAGAACTGCAATCTCATTCATATTTCAATCTTCCTTGTCTAGGAGATACTATTCTAATCAAGTATAAATTCATCCATAATCAAACATTAATATCAAGCAATCTTCTAGATACATTTGGTCACTTCGTTCAACACCACCACGTGTAATTTACTTTTCAAATTTATCACACCTCTTGGAGTTTCATTTATTAACCTCATTTATTAATGAGGTCATTTTCTTTATATCAAACACTACTCTATAGGTATTAGTCATTAAACCATGATTTGAATCTCAAATCAAACTTGATATTGTGCATTGGAATAGTGCCTAGATCATTGATCCATAAAATCATCAATTGAAAATCACCCCTGAATATCATGTGACTATCTCATTAATCACCTAAAAATCACCAAATTATTGTCAGTGATATGATCATTGTAAAACAAAAATTTCTTAACGATTGATCTTCATTAATTAATTCAAAACTTAAATCTATATCAAGCATTAAATCTATCAGTTGATAATCCATAGTGACAGTTAACTACAAATCTATTCAATCATTGATGATCATTGATGATTGACAAAGAACTGAACATTACAAATCCAAAATCCTTATAAATCATTGAATAAATCAAAACAAAATGAAACTCATTTATCAAACCCATTATAAAATAAAAACTCCAAATTCAGTGTTAGAATTAAACCCAAAATCTAAATCAAGCATATTTATTGGCATGTCCCTACGGTTAACCACATAAATTTGATGGCATTTCAAGACCCCTAATTCCACAAACTAAAAGAAGTTTCATATGTTATAAAACCTTCAAATATTTATTGTCAATGTCATTGAACATACCCAATTGAGAAATTTGATCTTAAAAGCTTAACCAAACTTATTTAATATCATCGTTGACTTAAATATGATGTATTAAACATAAATTGAACCTTTGTTGACCATGGTTGACAAAAAATCCCTAAATCTTAAAAACTCGATTTTCCTTAAACCTTAATATGGCTTGGTAAAATCATGCCATACAACTTTCTAAAAATTTGTTTTAAATTCTATTTAACATCTATTGAACCAAATCCCAAGCCCTGGTCAACCCTAGTTGACCAAGTCAACCTAGGTTTAACCAATTTCCCTTTTACCTATAAATTACATTACATGTATGGAGATCCTACCATGACATGGGACCACCTCCAATAAACCCTAAACATTAATTATAATGCATAAAACCAAGTTTCAAACCTTGGTCAACTCTGGTTGACCAACTCAACCATGGTTGACCAAATAACCCCTTAAGCCTTTAAAAATGGTTTTATTACTAAATGACCCCATCAATGCTTGGGACCAACTCAAACAAGTCCAGAATATAAATTAGGTTGGACCCCCATTAACCCCTAGTCAAACCTTATTTACCAACTCAAAATCAATTGACCAAAATTTTCACACATACTTAAAAATTTCATTTCTCATGATTTAAACTAAATCATTAAAACAAACTCATGGTTACTATTCATTACGTCAACATGAGTTGCCTAATAAAATTTCTAAGCCTTATGCCCATATGGTTTGACCAATGGTGTTGAACCAAGTGTTAAAAATTTCATTTTCTTACCCTAAATCACCCCATAAGTTAAAATAAATTTTGAAATTTGTTATTGCTAGTGTGATTTAACCATATGCACACTCCCCAAGATATTGAACCAATAAATTTACCTAATTTAAAATTTTGGGTTGAACCAAGCCTCCCAAAACCCATTAAATGGAGCACCAACCAAATCCTACTCGACATGAACCTAACCAAAGGTTTGGACACACTGTAAAACTTTGTTACAGTAGCCCACACAAGGATTGGTAGCATTATAAATATGAGCCTAAGATTTACTGAACAATAGCTACTAGCACTTAGCAGTTGTTAAACGCTGTATTCTTTAAAACCTAAATAATTAAAATATCTTAAAAAGAAATTTAAAATCTATAAATAATTAAAACTTAAATAAAAATCAACCTTTAAAGACCTTAAACAAATAAATTTATTTATATAAAACTCTAAATCAATAAAGCTTATAAATTATCTAAGCCACATAGCCTTTCTACACGCACTTATATGTTTTACTCGAAAAAGTAATTCTAGCCTAGGCTAGGCAGGTGGTTTGATTTGCTTTAAGGTTCTTTGCTTGGAGAGTAACTTGTGTATATTTATTTATTTTTAGTAATCTTGATCTCATTGATTTTAAATTCTAATTTGTGCTCTTAAGATCTTTAAGGATTGCATTAGAAGATTTATGTTATTACACAATTTCTTTACACCTTATATACTTTTATATTTCCTTTAAACTCCTGCAAAAGTCAAAGTCGATTATACTTTGGAATGATGTATATATGTATGAGTCTTTGTAAAAGTAAAATGTATAAAGATCTAGTTGTACAATGTTTAGACTTGTAAAAGATTTAAATATACCTACAAAAGATGATATCATTTCAAGTGGAGGATACTATCTTTTGAAATTCTATATAGAACGTAGAGCTTGAATATCATATGAAAATATGGTTGAACCTATATATATAATATGAATAGATATCTAAGCTTGTTATTGGGGAGCTTGGCCACCATTTTTCTCTATAGAGACTGAGTTTATTTTAAACAATCAATGAATAAATAAATTTCTCTTCATATTTAATTGCATCATGCGATGAAGTAAAGTTTTGCAAGTTCACAAATGTGACGCAGCGAACTGGCAGAGGTTTGATGAATGCTCATAAGCCTGCTCGAGCTCACTTATACTAGGACAAGCTCACCTTTTGAGCTCGACTCAAGCTTGAGCTTGAGTATGAGCTAGCTTTTTGAGTAATGAGTTGATCTTGATAATGGCAAAACTTGACTAGCTCAACTCGTTTACACCCCTAGCTGACAAATCACTCCAAGTAAGTATTAGTTTAGACAATAAAAACCTCTTCAATCTTTTGCACATTTATATTGAACTCTTTTAAAATTAAAATTCAGAGAAGAAGTAGAGAAATTATAATCTAAAGCTTATACATTAAATCTTATTTTTTGGAATATTTCATTAGATCTATATGCCTTTGAAATTCTTTAGTTTACTTTTTAATATAAAGAATTTTCTTGGGAGATGTAATTTACTATAGAGGGCTGCCCCTATAAGGAGTCTACAACCAATAATTAAATAAACCCAATTTTAATTTCTTTTTAAGATAGGTTGAAGGATTTATGGAATGTAGAACAAAGCTTTAAACATTGTACTAAGCATATAATTGAAACAATACGTGAATATTTCTTTCACCCATCAAAATCAATTGAATAATCTCTATACAATATTCAATCATGAAAGGAAAGTTTCACTTCTCAATTTGATAATGACAAATTACTCTATCCTTAGGGATGGTATAATGTCAATCTATATGAATTTGATTAATGAAACCTAAAATATAAATATAAAATAAATAGTGTGATATTGCATTTGGATGCTAAAATTAAAATTATCCACAAATTATTCTAGCTACTCTATTGGAGATAGACTTCTCACTCAATCTTTAATGAAGATATATATATATATATATATATAATTAAATATTTCTACTCTTAGATTTATTATAAACTCAAGCTTTAGACTATAAATTCCAATGTTGTTTCTCTACTTTGTTTAAAGTTCTTTCATGAATGTCTCTATCTAGATTTAAATATAAATCAATTTCATATCTTCTTCCATTATCCACCCTTAAGAGACTTTGGACAAGGGTTCTCATTTTATGTCATTTTAAAACCTAAATTCTAAATAAATTTCAATCATATCTTCTCTAATTCAAAGATTCAAACCTCAATCTAAATCACCTCTTTAGCCTATGTTTCCATAGGCTAGGTCCAAATCTAAAGTTAGTGAGAAGTTAAAAATCAAATGTTTTGATTAATTTCTATTTAATCATGCTTTGAGATTTTAGTAAAATTTACTCAATATATTCTTCAGATCTATCTCATATTTAATGGTCAGGGGATTTTGAAGAATTATATACAATATCGATTAATTATAGAAATGATGTTCATAAAGCTAACCTTCTCTTTCTCTCATAATGCAAATATGATTGTTCCATTTGTTGATGCAGCTATGATCCAATTTGGATAAACGAGCAATGTCAACTTGATTTAATTAAATAATTTTAATTAAATGTAAAATATCAATTTATTAATATATAATTAATTAAAATTAAAAGGCATTTATGTATTTGTCTGATTTCTAAGGGAGGGCACACTTTTTTTTTTGTTGAAACCCACCGAGGGGCCTACACATTAATATAAAAAATTAGTACAAGGTCCTTAAAGGGACCTCAAGCTGCCTATTGTTCAAAAGAGCTACAAAAATTAAAAAAAAAACCTATAAGCTCGAGATCCCTACTAGAAAAACGTATAATGAAACATAGATACATGCTGTGGTGCACAAGAATGGGCACCAAAAAAAAGATCAAAGATCCAAAAAATAATGACCTGATCCAGATTCCCTTCTAAGATGCGCTCAATATACTCACTTGTAAAATAAGGACACTGCAAAACAAAATATAGCACAAAAGGGATATGGAAAAAATATAAGCATATAAGGAAAATACAATAGATATTCTTGCACAAAAAAATTCCAAAATTCCAACCAGCTAGGATTCCAAGTTATGTAAGAACCAAGCCAGCAACATCTATCTCCAATCAAACAGACAAAGAAATAAAAACACAAATAACAATATACCATGCCAACATGATCACCAAGGAGACAAATAGTAGATGGAAGGCTTAGCCTGAACCAATGGTGAAGCTGGCAAAATAAATCCACAAAGTACCCATAGCCAGAAAGGTACACAAGGCCAAACACCAACCTCCTAAGAGTATAACCATAATATCATCAATTCTAGAACCAGATACCAAAAACACTATAAGCAGAGTAATACATATCAAAGCAATTAAAACACAAATCCTAAATCAAAATAGAATGACCAACCCACTGAAAAGCACCAACCCAGCCATGCACAAAATAACACCCCACAAATTGCAGCATATCCCTCCAGGAAATTGCAAGACAACATCAACTAGCAACACCAAATAAACTAAAACTAGAAAAAAGCCCCCAAGAAACCACAAAAAGAAAAACATAGCAACAACCAAACCTCCTCCTCAGGCCAACCATAGGCCCAAATGCTAAATAGCCAAGATAACATAGAGAAAAGCACCCGGACATAGAGTGCACCATCAGAATCCCAGCAAGGAGAAGCTGAATCCGAACATAAAGGCTCAGCGAACAACCCACCAAAAGAAACCAACCAATCCAGATGGCAAGAGAAAACCCTCAACCACCAGGCAAAAACAAATAATAACCAACCTCAACAGCATTAATGATACACAAAAGGAAAACTAATCTCATCCAATTTTAACAAACCTATAATATGAAGAGGAAGGTTAGGAGTAATGAAATTCTCCAAGGACTCTAAATCACAACCCCACTTGGAAATACCAAGAGCACAAGCATTCCCTTCCAACTTAATAACAGAAAAGGAGCAATTGAACATACTTAACCACTGATTAATATTCCTCCTCATGTAAAACACTGTATAAGAATAAACAATATCCTTTCTCAAAGAAGAAACCTAATAACAATGTTGAAGCCAAATGCAAGCACAATATTTTTGATATCAAGAGAAAAACAAAGTTTCAACCCATATAGGATTGTGTAGATAGTAGAGTCATTCACATCACAGTTGTAAAAGGGACCAGCAAAGCCCACAATGCCTTTACCATTAGCATCTCTATTGATACCACCACAACCCACCTTATATTAATTATAATAGCTTCCATATTAAACCTAACAAAAATAATTGGAGGCTTCATCCAAGAGGTATACTTAGGGGCATTGATGGAAACATCCCCCACCAATGTAATACCCAAATTCGCCACAGCAAAAATAAAATTATTAAAATCTTAGGCAACAGAATTTTAGCAGAGAACATGGCCACCATCTTATCTTTAACTCTTTGAATAATTCTATTATTATTCATGACCACCTAGTTAAAGCGGCAATTATTCCTATCCAACCATAAAAACCAAAAAATAAGAGAGAGAATAATGTTCCTATTATGACCTCTGGACTTGTCAAACCAAGAGTTAAGAATAGAGAAGATTTAAGCCTTAGCATTAAAATAGTTTAAATGCAAGATATCATCAAAGTAAGTCCAAACTTAATCAACACAAGGGCCAGATACAAACACATGATGCATATTTTCCAAATGATAACAACATTGACATTTATAAGGAAAGATAAAACCTCATTTTTTCAAATTGTTATCAGTGGGAATTAACTTATGTAAAGTATGCCAAACAAAAATGGAAACCGTAGACGGGATACTTTTATGCCAAATCTTATTAAAAATCTTAGGGGCCTCCTGCTTAGTACAAAAAGAATGCCAAGCATCCTTTAATCTAAATTTACCATCTTTAGATAAAGCACACATCTGAACATCAAGACAATGAATGTTTAAAGGAATAAGTAAAATTTTATGAATAATATAATTTGGCAAAATATTAGAGAGTTTATCAACATCCCAACCATACTCATTAAAAAAATAATGAACTTTGACAGAAGCAATAGCAGTAGTGTTCAAAATAGAGTCGATGGATTGGCCACCCACCCAACAATCCTACTAGAAAAAAATATTACCACAACCGAGATCCTAATTAATACTCGGTTCAACAAACCACTCAACTTTACAAAGATGATGCCACACTTTATAGTTACCTTTACGATAACAACACAAGGTGGGATGCTTTGCACCATAGTACTTAGCATTCATAAACTTAGCCCAAAGACTCAAATAAGCACAAAAATTATACCATAACTTAAAGGAAAAGGAAAAGGCTAGGTCCTTTAGAGTCTTACAACCCAAAGGCCCTTCAGCCAACATACCATAAAAATTGTCCTAAGAAGACCAAAGAATTTGGAAATTGGAACAAGCCCCTCTCCAAAAAAAACTTATTGAAAATCCTCTCAATCCTGTTACAAACAGCCTGAGAGGGCAACAAGGTTTGAAAACTATAAAAAGGAATAGAATAAAGAACACTTTTAAAAGAGTTAACCTACCACCAAAGCATTAAAAATTAGAATCCCAGGATATGAGTCTGTTATGAACAACTGATATTAAATCAACAAAGAGGAAAGAAACCTTTCACCCATTATAAAGAGGAACACCAAGATACTTTAAAGGCATGTTAAAATCTTAATGCTACCAATACGCTCCAAAGAAACTTTATTAGCAGTAATAAAGACACACTAACAGATTCAATCCAATTGAAGAAATTTAAAAGCCCTTGCATCCTATTCGAAGAAGCATTCATAAAGATAATAAAATCATTGGAAAAGCCTAAATGAGAAATGTGAAACCCACCTAAAGTTCTAAAATAAATATAGGAACCTTATGAAATAAATCAGCAAGCCCTCTAGATAGATACTCCATAACAATAATAAAGAGAGCCTGAGAAAGAAGATCCCCCTATCTCAGCCCATAAGAAGCCTTAAAGAAACCATTAGCTTTATCGTTGACAATGATGGAAAAATAAGTACTTTCAATGCAAAGCTTAATGAGATTGATAAAATGGGAACCAAAACTAAATAACTTCAAAATATCATAAAGAAAATTCCAATTGATATTATCAAAATCCTTAGTAATGTTAACTTTCAAAACTATGTTCCCACTTCTAGTTTTAATATCCAAATCTTGGCAAAATTCTTGAGCCAAAAGAATGTTATCATAAATAGAACGCCCTTTAATAAAACCCATTTTTAAGGGGGAAATAATATTAGGCAAAAGAAGAGACAAACGATTCACCAAAATTTTAGAGATAACTTTATAAAAAAGGAGCACAAACTAATGGGCCTAAAATCATTCCAAGAAGAACAAGAAGTACTCTCCTGAATAAGCACAATAGAAGTAGCAGTGAAAAACTTAGGGATAGTATTACCTTCAAAAAAGTCAATAATGGCAGACAAAATATCATTACCAATGATATGCCAAGTTTTTTTTGAACAAACTTAGCCATAAAACCATCAAGACCTACAACCGACTCACTGTTCATAGCAAGGATAGTATATTTAACTTCCTCTAAAGAGGGATATTTAGACAGCAAAACATTATCTTCATGAGAAATAAGAGAAGGAATAATATTAGGATTATCAAGAACATCAGGAAGGAAATTTTTGTTTATATGATTCTGAAAGTATAACACAGCTAGATTTGCAAATTCAATCATATCCTCAAAAACGGAACCATCATGCCGATTAATTTTATGAATGTAATTAATAGAGTGCTTCCTTCTAACTAAGGCATGAAAGTACTTCGTATTACTATCACGTTCAACAAGATGTTTAATCGCCACTTTTTATTTCCAAAAACTTTCCTCTTGAGCTTTCAATTTGTAAAGACCGTCTTTAGCCTCTTTTAAAAGACACAAGTTAGCCTCAGAAGGAACCAATTGGCCTTGATTCTCCTGAAAAGACACTTTATCTTCCGCAATTAAAATGTTAGTAAAAATTTTCTTAAAAACATTATCATTTCACCAATTTAAAACAAACTTGAGTCTTTTCAATTTAAACCACAATCTTCTCATAGAAAAAATAGAATTATCCGGATGTAAAGGAGCATACCAATTATTCATAACCAGATCCATAAAGGAATCATGAAGAAGCCACATGTTTTGGAATCTAAAATATGAAGAAAAATCCATCCTATTAGATTTAGTTTTAATAAGAATCTAAGAATGATCAAAAAGAGTCCTGCTAAAATGCTCCACATTCGTAGAATCAAAAGCATTCAACCAATAGTCATTAAATAAAACCCTATCTAATCTTTGTCACAAATGCCCATGATGCCAGGTAAACTTATCACTAGAAAAACCAATATAAATAAGGTTACAATCCATGATCATGTTATTGAAATCCTTCATAGAATTATAAATAAGGAGAGAGCCCCCTATACGCTCAAACGGACAAGCAATGGTATTAAAATCTCCCCCAACAAGATAGAGAAGATTACATATACTATGAAATTGAATAATTTGGTCCCATAAAATCTTTCTAGTATAATGAGAAGAATCAGAATAAACAAAAGAATCACAACATTGCATGTTAGAACTTTCAATATTATAGTGAATGACTTGAGTAAAATCACCAATGACATCCAAACGAATAAACTCTTTCCAAAAGACCTAAATTTAATTAGAAACATTGGACAAGGCATTTTTAAAACCCAAAAATTTAGCAGTACTATGTAACTTATCACATAAAATAAGAGGTTCAAGTAAGACAAGAAGAGAGACATTAAAAATATGACATAAGTTCTTAACTCTCACCTTATAAGAAGAATAACCAATGCCCCTAACATTACAAATGATAGCATTAAACATTAAAAACACAAATTAATGGGAAGCAAGCGAGCGGGTAAGATGAGGAGAGTTCAAAACAATATTTTTAGGTTCCCTACCTCTCTTACAACGACCTTTGGTAAAACTAGTATCATTATCATCTTTAGCAAAACATTTGGCCATTAAATCTGCATCCTCATTATCTGTAAAAACATCACTATAATAATGCTCATTCTCTTTTTTTTTTTTTGAAACTGTGCAATGAGCATTGCTATTAAAAGAGAAAAGAAAGTACCAAACCTAGATACAAACTAAATTGATAACATCTCATCCTTGATTAAATTCAACAAAGGAATATGAATGCTATCAAAAGAAAAGCTATCAAAAACAAAACTACCATCAATAGCTAAAGAAGCACAAAAATCAGCTACTTTATTACACTTCCTATTTACATTATGAAAAACAACCTTATTAAAGTCCTTCAAGAAGAAAAGATCCTTAACCGGCCACTTATCCAAATCCCAATCAACTTTCTTCAAAGAATCTGGTAAGAATGTAATCACATTAGTATTATCACTTTCAATGATAATACCTTTGCTTTCAAACATCCAACTTTGTATAAAATCTCTAATATCCACAATTACCTCCATCTCTAGTTGTGCAATATCCCAATGAGACTTATTCCTTCCAAAAACAAGAAGAAGTCTTCCTTTATGGTCTCTAAAGATGCCACCAATCCCACCTATATTTGAGCTCAACAAAGAAGCATCCACATTGATCTTGATCCAATCTAGTGGTGGAGGGCGCCAAGTAAAAGAGAACTCCCTTGGGAGATTAGCACCCCAGCTAACTAGATATGGAGAAGACTTCAAAACTACTAGAGAGAGCACATTAGCAGCCACTGAGGAACACGGCAAAGCAACCTTAACATGCTTCACATAATTTTGGTTCTTCCAGTTTAAAAACACAACAACATAGTAAATTCTTACCATACCCAAATTTTGATTTGAAATCCTCTTCAGCTCTTCAAAACTGTCATCCAACGATCAAAATGAGGGAATATAAAACCCCCATTCATGAATTTTATTAATCACATCTTGAAGAAACTTACAGTGAACAATAACATGCTCATAGTTTTTTGTTTCCAAACATCCTCTCGCACACTGATCATCTGTTGCTAGCCTTCGAAACTTTAGGAAATGGTTTGTAGGAATAGTAAATTTGCTAAGCCTCCACCAAAAAATTTCCACATTATAGTTAAGCTTTAAACTCTTAAGCCAACTATAAGAACCATCTACATCACTAATTTCTTTATCTTTCATGACTTTATCATAAGCCAAAGAAGAGATGGATTTACCCGAGAACTTACTTACAATGTCTAACTGGTCCTCCTGCTGAACATCCAGTTTCACGTTCCTGATTAGGCGAGCTAAATCTTCATGGAACCAGATAAGTAGTTTGCCTTCATCCCAATACCCTGTATCCAAAATAAGATGTTGAACATTCAAATTCTCCAAAGCACCGCAATCAATAAAAGTAGGCCATTCATTTAAACTTCTATCCATCAACCAAACATCATTAAGAACCTGAATTTTATCTCCTCTTCCCACTCTCTATCTAACAATAGGCTTTAGAAATTTTCCTCCATCCTTTAAGATTTCCAGACATTAGAAGAACATTTTGAACTATTGTCATTTAGTACATTATTTCCATACTTAGCCAACAACGTTCGGTGCAAAAGAGTTTCAGGTTTCTGGATAAAATTCCAAGTTAATCTTGCCCGAAGAGCTCCAGACTTGGTTGTAAAAGATTGCACTCCCAACCACTAGCATTCCTTGGATTACAAATTTCCTCCCATGAAACGTAATGTAATCCATATTTCCCATCTTTCTTATGCCACATAAACCTCCTACACATCTTCTCCACCTCCAGAATCACCCTCTTAGGAACAAGAGAATGAGTTATAGCATAGCTCGGCAAGGACATCAAAGAGGTCTTGATAAGAGTAATTTTTCCTCCCAAAGAAAGTGATTTCTTCCCCCACTCATTAAGCCTATCAGTAACATGGCTTAATAAGTCCTGAAAAAAAAAACATCATCTTCTATTCATTCAACGTACCAGAGTGCTAATTCAAGGGTAAATTACTTTCATTCAACGTACCAGAGTGCTCCCTAAAAAGAGGTAAAACCTCTTCACCGAAAAAAAAGCATCACCTTCCATATTACTAACATTGTTGGCCACATTATTCCCAAGCTTCAACATCTTAACTTGAGAAGCATTTTGAGGCCCAACTATAATTTGAACAATTCTATCATCGGGCAAAGCTTTCTGCCACAATTCTTGCTCTAAGAGACAAAGCTCCCTCACAACCAATTTACCTTTATCAAGTCCACCATCCATAAAGATCTCTTGTTCTATTTCCTGAATAATAATAGAAGAAGAATTAGAAACCAAATTAGTAGAGATATTAGGAATTATTGTGGAAACCATATCAACCAAATTATTAGTAGAAACACAAGTAATCTTTTTAGAATCTGAAACATTAATAGGAGGTGAAATACTATCCAGTCTTTGCTCAATAAAATCATGCCCCATAATATGTTCAAGAGCAATATTAGAAACTTCTTACAGGATAGAAGTAGAGATATTATGAACCACCATATCATAATCCTCCAGGACCTTAGGAACAAGGTCCTCAATTACATGAGAAATATTATGAACCACTATATCCTTCGAATTAGAGACATTTCCTTTCCCCACTTGAGCCAAATGTTCCACGTTGTCATTAAAATGTAAAGCTTTAGATGAGACTTTCTCCTTATGAAGATTAGGATGTAATCGAAAACATTCATGAATCCTATGGCCACATTTTACAATGAGAACAAAAAATATGCAGGTTTACAATCTGCGCCTTTTGAAAGTAACCATTCAATTTAGAACCCAACCATATCTCATTAGGATGTCTTTTAGAAACATCTAACTCAACTAAATTTCAAGCCATCGAGGGATGAGATAAAGATGCGGTAGCTTGGTTCAATTTGTAAAGGTTTACCAAACACCAATGCCAATCCAAACAACATTTGCAAATTAAAGAAGTGAAGCCGTAAGTTTGGAAAGGAGATCCATATAGGTGCAATGGGAGTCTCCTCCCACACATCAAAATTCAATGACCATTTGAGTAACCTTATTTAACAACCATGAATATAGTATGATCTCCAAGATAAAATACGACTATAATCCAAGTCATTAGTAAGTTGTATAGCAATGTGATGAGGATCCAACAAACCGACATTAAAGGAACCAGAAAGTTTAAGGCTAAAAAAATTGCATATCACATCAAGATTAGGATGACGAAGAATAAATTTACCAACCAATGTGAACTCAAAAGGCACAGTAAGCTATGAAACAACCGAATCCTCAATCGATAGGGTAGGACAACCCTTGTACGAAGAGTGCACAAACTGAACCCTAGAGGACAAAATAGAAGAACTCATCACAACATCCTTAAATGAACAGGTCTTTCTACTAGGGGCCAAAGAAGCAAGAAGGATGGACGACATCGAAGACATCATCTCCCCCCCAAAAACTAACAGAAAACCTTAAAACCACATAACAAAATACAAAGAAAAAACTAAGAGAAGAAAAAACATCAGAAAAGTGAAAGAAACTGGCCAAGAGAAGGATCAGAGATGCGTGAAGATGCGAACTCTAGAATTTCCTCAAGATTGCCCAGAAAACCAAAGTAGAGAGCATAGCACAATGGCTATTTTTTTTTTTCTAGGGGAGGGCACACATGCATTAATTTTATAGGCCAAGGATTTTTAGGTTGGATGCTTCAAAGAATTCTAGAGCTTTTAATTAATATATTCTTCAATATAACTATAAATAAATTTTAGTTGAAATTGACCAATGTCCACTGCCCAAAGGTCCTCTCTTTAATTATTCCATTAAAAAGTGTGCATTAGCACTCAGCTAGTGTAGAATCCCTTCTCCCTTACCAGTGGAAGAATGACCATGATAGACTCTTGTATCATCAAAATTTATCTCTAATTTAACTTCCTTGTATGAAGGTAATGCTCCTCCTTCCTTTTCACCTTTCAATGATAGAGATGCTATTCCATCCTTTTACTCCTTGTACAGTGGAGATGTCGCTCCCTCCTTTTATATGATGGAGATGTCTCTCTCTAATCTCCTTGACTAGTAAAGGATTTTTCCAAAAGAGTTCTTCTATGTAATCCTTTCCAAGAACTCCATAACCATACCTAAAGTACCTAAGGTGATATTGATAGGGACAACCATGTGACTCTCTCACACACCTTTTGACTCCTTTAATAAAATATTCCCTTAACCATACCATCTCTAACTCCCAAGTGGTTTGGACACTCCCTTGAGAAATTAGAAACTTTCCCCTCTCTAAGGCCCTCTCACATAGGAAAATTATATCTGGCTACTCAACACAATGCCTCAAGTCTTATATGAAAGAATTAAAGTATGCTATTGAAAAAAACCTAATTTTAATTTAATACTTTTGATAGTACAATATGATACACTCAAAGACCGTTACGCTCTCGTGCTCTCTGGGGATTTAGTGGATATCTAGGGTTTCTCCACCTGTGCTTCACTCTTAGTGTTACTGGCATAGTTCCTTTATCTTCTTAACCTTATTCATCTCATTTATTACTGTATTTACTGATTTTGTATTTTATTTCAAGTGTTTATTTTGGATTTTCAGCCTGGGACATGACGACTCCATCGTCATCTATCCCTCTTAATGCTGTTGTTCCTTCTAGCAAGCCTAGATCCTTTAAGGATGTGCTTACCGGTTCCTCTTCTTCTTCTACATCTAAGCTTCATTTTATGCATACCTCATTTAAAGGCTATCCAACTTTGATGTCCAATGATTTGGTTGTGTCACAATCGGCTACTCCCTTGTGCTTATTCCAAAAAATTAACCATGTGAGTTCCTAGAATGATTTTAGGCCTATTAGTCTGTGCACTTTTTTAATAAATTCATCTCTAAAATTCTTGTGAATCGTTTAACTATTTTTTTGCCTAAAATTTTCTCCCCTTATTAAATGGGGTTTGTTTAAGGGAGGGGTATTGCTGATAATAACCTTCTGGCCCAAGAATTTTGCCAAGATCTGGATGTTAGGATGAGAGGTGACAACCTAATTTTAAAACTTCGTATTTCTAAGGCTTGTGATAACATTATTTGGAACTTTTTTTACAATATCATGAATTTGTTTGGTTTTGACCTTACTTTTATCAATCTCATCAAGAATTGTATTGAGGGTTCTTACTGCTCTATCATTGTTAATGGTAAAAGCAATTGTTTTTTTTTTAAATCTTCTCATGGTCTTAGATAAGGAGATCCATTATCTCCGACTCTTTTCATTATTGATGTTGATTATTTATCTAGAGGCCTTGCTATCCTTTTTGACAATTACCCAAGTCTCTATTTCAAAACTTTGGGTGCCTTACTTATTTCTCATCTTTATTTTTCTAATGATTTTATTTCTTTTACTAATGCTTATGTTAATAGAATTAATAAACTCATGGACTTCTTTCAACAATTTGAATTGGTTAGTGGTCTTTCTCTTAACAGACATATGTGTTGCTTTATTCTTCCCAAGAAAGTGCCTAATGATCGTGTTTTGGCTATTAACAATTCTACTGATTTTGAGTATGGACAATTGCCTATTAAATATCTTGGGGTGCCTCTTTTTAAAGGTAAAAAGAAGAATTTCCCTTTTGATGATTTGAATACTTCTATGCAAAAAAAAAAAACTCCAGTTTTGGGACTCTTCTTTCCTAACCTTTGGAGGTCATTTAATTCTCATTTGTAGTGTTCTTTCTTCTTTGCCAGTTTATATTTTTCAAACTCTCCTACCTACGCAGGAGGTCTACAATAGGATTGCTAGACTTTTTAATAAAATTTTTTGGAACAAGGATAATAATAATACTAAAATTAATTGGCCTTTTCGGGATAAGTGTTGTGGTGTCTTTGAAGAAGGGGCCTTGGGCTCTAAGAGCAAGAATTATTTGGCTCATGTTTTTTCATTTAAGTTATGGTACAACTTTCATGCTAAAAAGAACTTGTGGGCCAAATTCAACTTTGCTAAGTATTGTGTGGGTAAGCATCTAACTACTTGTTGCTTTAACCTTGGTGACTATAAGGTTTGGTAGAGCCTATGCAAAATCAAAAGGAGTGTTGAATCCTTTTTCTTATGGGGGCTTGGTAATGGTGATATTTACTTTTGGCAAGATCATTGGTTAGGGGGAAATTCCATTGACTCCCTTACTAACTACTCTTCCAATTTGGTGGTTAAGGTGAATTATTATATTTCTGATAATTGCTAGGATTATGACAAGCCTACTAATGTTGTTCCTGATTCTTTTATTCAAAAAAAATTGAATATCCCTGCAATATGGATTCTAATGATTTCCACTTGTATAGCTTGTCCAAAGATGTTTGTTTTAGATTAAGGGATGTGTGACATGCCTTTAGATCTAAGAATGAGACTTCGAATTTATTGGATCAAGCCTCATCTTAACTAAGATTGTTATGGTAGCTTCATTATGGCTTTTAGTGACCCTTTATAGAATTGTGATGATAATTATGGCTTTTAGCTTCATTATTACTTTGGTTATTATCAATGGTTTAAGGATTTGCATCCCTCTTTATTTAACCAACATTAGTATTGAAGTGGATTCTAAATTTTATTTTCATTTTTTAATGCTTTTGAGGATTCAGTGTGTAATTTGTTTTTTTCTATCTAGTTAGGGAGATTAAGAATTTGTTAAATTTTATGAATTTATCTCTCTCTTGTTCAGAAGGACGGAAATGTGTTTGTTAATTGGCTTGCAAATTGGGTGCTTGCTTGAATTGTATGCTAATTAGGGTGCTGGCTTGAATTGTATGCCTAATTTTACTTCTACTATGCTCCCTACTCCACCGTGGGGCCTATTAAGTTTATATAAAATTGGTATGCCTTATGTTAGATCCTAATTAATTTTGCTGACAGTGGTCTTTTATCATGTTTCATTGTCTTCTGAGGGTGTGCTCTCAGTGCTTGTCATGCTTTTCTTCTATTATCTGAAATGTAGGTTTCTTGTCAGTTTTGGTGTTGTGATTTATGTCTCTCTGGACCCTTATATGTTGGGGTTTCATACTGATTGGCATTTTATGTTGAGCTATTTATTTAATAGCCCATCTGTTCTTCCTTAATGTGGCTTGGGTGGCCTTGGTTTTCTGTATAGTTGGGTGTTTTTCTCCTTTCTGTGAGAGGTTTACTATGAGTATTAGGAGTGGTTTTTGTGTTATTTACTAGAGCCCTTCTCTAGCTATCTTTTGGGTCATTTTTGTGGTTGTTTGGTGGTTTTCTAATGCATTCTGCTAGGTCATATTATGTTGGTCTCCTAGCAATGCTCTAGGAGGCTTCTGTTTTTTAATGTGGTCATTCATTTAGTTTGGGTTCTGAGCAGGTTGTGTGATTCTGGGGCTTTTTTTTATCCTCTCTGGGTCTATTTTTTCTATTATATTGCTAGGCATTACATTTCTCGATGATGCAGCTATTATTTTTCTAATTTGGATTATTTGGTCTTTACCTAGTGCCTTAGCGTTGATGGTTAACTTATTTTTCTAATGTTGGGGAGCTAGATTCGGCTCTCTAGTTTCTGGGGCTGTGATCGGGTGGACAATTTCTTGGTTTGCTAGATGAATTCTTCTTGCATTAATTTTAATTCTGTTATCATTATTAATATGGATTTTGTTATTTGCTTGGGTTACTCTACTGAGTATGTCTGGACTCTAGGTTTTAATTCCTATTGGGCTTTGCTATATGTAACAAGCATAACTGATGGTATTTTCTTCTTTTTACAAATTGTGGTTTATTCTACTATTATTCTTATTGCCTACATCTTTTTTTGCAGGAGCTAATTAGTGCAGGTGATCGTGGAGTTGATTTTTTGGATAGGAAGCTGGAGCTCATTGATGTTATTTATTGTCTTCCTTCTATTTTGGTGCTCTTACTTGTGCACCATAGAATGTATCTAGGTGTTATTCTTTTGCCTAGTAAGGATCTTGAGCTCATAGGTTTCTTTTGTTTTTATTTTGTAACTCTTTTGAGCCGTAGAGAGCTCGAGGACCCTTTACATACTTTGTATTTTTTCCTATAATTAACATGTAAGCCCCTCCGTGGGTTTCCCCTAAAAAAAGTACAGTACAACACAAAGATTCTCTAGGAAATAGTCAGTTAATGTGCTCTCTAGCGATTTGGTGGTGATCAAATGTTTTAGATCCTGTGCTCCTTTCCTCTTTCTCCTGGCGTGCTTCCCTTGGTTTTCTCTCTTAGATTTGTATTCACTTTGTTTGTTACGGTCATTTTGACCTTTGTTTTGAGCTTCTTTTTTTTTGGCTATGCTAGCTTTGGGAGATGATGACTCCGTCGTAATCTAACCCTACGACTGCTTCATTTTTGGATGGAAAGTTTCGGTCATTTAAGGAGGCTTTGGCCAGTTCTTCTTCCTCTTCCACTAAACTTCACTTCATTCAAACTATGTTTAAAGGATGTCATGCTTTGATGTTTAATGATTATGTGGTCCCGTAGCTAGCTGCTCCTTTTGCCCTAACTTTGGTTGGCAAGTTTCTTCTTAGGGGCCTTATCTTGATGTTATTTGTAAGTCTTTTTTGTTAACCAAAAACTTTCAAGATCTTTTCATATCTGTTTGCTGGATTTGAGACATATTGGGATTCAACTTAGTAATAATTTGGATTATAGTCATATTTTTTCAAGGCGTTCCTTCTACATTCAAGCTTGTTATATGAGATTACTCAAATAGACACCGGATTTTAATGTTCATGAGGAATCCCCTATTGCCCCTGTGTAGATTTCCTTCCCAAACCTTCGAATTTAGTTTTTCAATTCATAAATCTTATTTGGCTTGGCATCGATTTTTGGTAGTCCTTTGCAAAATGGACCAAGCTACGGCTTCTATCTCTTGTCCATCTATTGCCTATGTTTTAATTGGGTTGGATATCTCTAAGAAACATCCTAATGAGATTTGGATTAGTTCAGAGTTGAATGGTTATTTCTAAAAAGTTGATATTGAAAATTTTCCCATTGTTTGCTCTCATTGTAAGATGCATGGTCATGGGTTAAATGAGTGTTATAGGTTACACCCTCATCTACGGAAGGAGAAGAAATCCACCATACAGTCGCATGGAAATGATGTCCCTTTGATTGATCATGATATTGTGTTTTCTGATTGCAACTCTACCTCTTGTTTAGATTCTAGATGTCAAAATGTGGATGAGCAAATGTTGGTTATCACTACTAATCTAAATGTGGTTTCAACTTCCACTATTACTACTTGTGCTCTTAATAAAAACTTTCCTAATATGGATTTTGTATTGTTAAACCTTAATTGTACTAATAATGTGCCTTCTCAATCTATTTTGAATGTCTAGGAGGATGGCCAAATCATTTTGGCGGAGGGTAATGCTGCTAGTGGATGGTGTAATAAAACTCATAAGGAAGATGGCTTTACCATGGAGGAGGGGGAACCGCCTCTAGAAGAGAGGGCGGCAAGTATAATCAATGATAGTAAGCTTCCCTTTAACACTCATTATCACAGTGAAGCCTTTACAGATACAAAGGATATGGATATCATGGCAAAATGTTTTGCTAAAGATGATAATGACACTAGTTACATCAAGTTTCAAAGTAGGAGATGTAAGAAAATCAAGAACATCATTTTACAATCTCCTAGAACCACCCATTTGCATATTAATCATTAACCCCTTATTTATGTTTAATGTTATTATTTGGAATGTTATGGGCATTGGGTGCCCTCCTCTAAGTTAAGCGTTAAGAATTTATGTCATATTTATAAGGTTTCAATTTTTGTTTTAATTAAATCTCTTATTTCCTCTTCTAAATTACTTAGCACTCCAAGATTTTTGGCTTTTAAATATACCATTTTGAGTGTAGCTAATAAGATTTGTGTGTTATGGAAGGACCTTGTTAGGATAGATGTTATTGGTGATTTCACTAGAGTTTTGCATTATAATATTGAAGCTTTAAATTTACATTATTGTGCCTCTTTTGTTACTGTTGCTTCCTCTCGTTATACCAGGAAATTGTTATGGGAGCAACCCATCAACTTTCATAATATTTGTAACTTCCCCTAGCTTGTTGGAGGGGATTTTAACATTATCTCTAATCCTTCTAAACATATAGGGGACTCTTCTCTTATCTACCAATCTATGGAGGATTTTAATAATATGATTATGGGCTATAATTTAATTGATATTGGCTTCTTCGGTAATAAATTCACTTAGAATTGTGGTCATTTATGGCAACATTTGGATAGGGAGTTATTTAATGACTGTTGGCTTAACTCTTTTGATTATATTATTTTTGAGCATCTTAGCACGACTCTTTCTGACCATTCTCGTTTATTAATTAGTCTCAAGACTAGGCACATTAATTCTCACGCTCAATTTAGATTACAAAACATGTGGTTGCTTCACAACTCTTTTCTGGATCTGATTTAGTAAAATTGGCATGCCCCTTTACATCTGGATAACTCTATCTTTGGCATGAGGAGATTTTGGTTTAATCCAAAAAGGCTTAAACAAATTTTAAACTGGTGGAGTCATAATGTTTTTAAAAATATTTTATCCAATATTTTGAATGCTGAACAAAAAGTTAACACTTTTGAAACTAATTATCAACCACTTCTTTCTGATAAATTTTATTTAAATTACAAGCTCAACAAGAAGATTTTTGGAAATAAAAAGTGGTTAATAATACCAAGTATTTCCAAGCTTTGGTTTAGAGGAAACATGCCAACAATTGTATTAAAAAAATTAATCATGATGACGGTTTGGTTACTGAGGATGGCTTAGAAATTGCTAATCCTGCGGTTCTGCATTTTCAAAATTGTCTCACTAAAGATTTTAGTCCTGCTCATATCGATACTCCTTTTATTATCCCTAAACTTGTTTCTCAAGAGGATAATGAGTTTTTTCTAAACCTCCTTCTTTAGAGGAAGTTAAAGAGATTATTCTTAGCATGAATGGTGACTCTGTGGCTAGGCCGGATGGTTTCAACACTAAGTTCTTTCACAAGTCCTAGCATGTTATTATTAATGACTTTTATTCTCCTGTTTTGCTTTTTTTCTGGTAATATTATTCCTAATTTTTTTACTTCTACTTCTATTGTGTTGATCCTTAAGAGCAACTATGTTAGTAACTTGAATGACTTTAGACCTATCAATCTTTGTACCTTTTTTAACAAATTTCTCTCAAAACTTCTTATGAATCGTTTAAATTCTTTTATGCCTAAAACTATGTCACCTTTTCAAATGGGTTTTGTTAAAGGGCAGGCTATTACGGATAATATTCTTTTGGCCCAAGAATTATATCAAGATTTTTGTGTTAGGGTGAGAGGTGGCAATATGATTTTGAAACTAGATATTGCCAAAGCTTATGAAAACATTGATTGGAATTTTCTTTACAATATTATAAAGTTGTTTGGTTTTGATTCGATTTTAATTAGCTTATTAAAAACTGCATTTAGGGATCTTATTTTTTTATCATTGTTAATGGCATTCGTAATGGTTTTTTTTTAAATACTCTCATGGCCTTAAATAAGGTGATCTAATCTCTCCTTCCCTTTTCATTATTGCCGCTGAGTACTTATCTAGGGGTCTTATAAACCTCTTTAAAAATTCTCCTAGTCTGTATTTTAGATCTTTGGTTGGTTTTCCTATCCCGCATTTATGTTTTGTTGATGACTTTATCTTTTTACGAATTCTTCTATTAATAGGATCAATAAACTTATGGATTTTTTTTCAATTTGAAAGGGTTAGTGGCCTAGCTTTGAATATACACATGTGTTGTTTTATTGCCTCCAAGAAAGTGCCTAATGACTGTATTTTGGCTATTAAAGATTTAATTGGTTTTATTCATGGTCATTTGCCTACTAAGTACCTTGCGGTGCTTCTTATAAAGGTAAAAAGAAAACTGTTCTATTTGATGAGCTTATTTCTTCAGTGCGGGACAAGTTTTTGTCTTGGGATTCCAATTTTTTAAGTTTTGGGGTAGATTAATTAATATCATAAGTGCTTCTTATTCTTTGGATATTTATATTTTTCAAACTCTATTCCTACTCAAGCAGTCTACAACATGATTCATAAGCTTTTCAATAAATTTTTCTAGAAAGGGGCCAGTAGCAATTCTGAAATTAACTTGTCCTCTAGGGATAAATGTTGTGGTGTTTTGGAAGAGGGAGCCTTGAGGTGTAAGAGTATGAATGATTTGGTCTATGCTTTTTCCTTCAAGTTATGATACAACTTTTGTGTTAAAGTGAGCCTTTGGGCTAATTTTATGTTTGTTAAGTATTGTGTGGGTAAACATCCAACTACTTGTAGTTTCAACATTAGTGATTCTAAAGTGTGGAAGAAACTTTGATAAATTAAATGTGCTATTGAGCCCTTTATATCTTGGGGGCTTGGTGGTTGTGACATTTTTTTTGGCAAGATCATTGGTTAGGGGATCAATCTATTGATTCTATTACTAACACCTACTCGACTATAGTTTTTAAGGTGAATTGCTTTTTAATGATAATTGTTGGGATTATGAGAAATGCTAATGTCATCCCTGACTCTATTATTCAACAAATCTTGAACCTCCCCCTCAATACTGATTCAGATGATTTACTTTTATATGGCTTATCCAAAGATGGTTATTTTAAATTAAAGGATGCTTAGCATGCCTTTCGATCTAAGAATGAGGTCTCTTATATTTTTAAAATGCTTTGGCATAAAAGTATTCCTGAAATGGTGGTTTTTTTTTTCTTGGAGAATTGTATATAGGTTCATTCCTACGGATGATAACTTAATTAAAAGAGTTTTTATTTTACCTTCCAAGTGCTAATGTTGTTATCATGTGGAGAATATGCATCATGTTTTTCTTTCTGGTCCTTTAGCTATTAAAACCTGGACTAATTTTGATGATATTTTCAAATTGAATTGCTTTAATGCTAAATTATATATTGATGCTATGCTTAATGCTTGGTTTATTAAGTCTAAATGTCACATCAGAAATATTATTCCTTCTCTTATTTAATGGTATTTATGGTTGGAAAGGAATAATTCTCTCTTCAATGGTGTTGGTATAAACCTTAATAGAATTATCCAGAATGTGAATGACAAGGTTTTGGCTCTTTATTCTATTAAGTTACTCTCTTTCAAGAATTTTAAAAATTATTATTTTGTTGCTTATGATTTAGGTCTTATGTTGGAGGTGGATCATCTTTATAAAGAACCTAGGCTTTTTGGGACCTTTTCGAGATATGGTGGTGTTATCAGGGATTGTCATGGTAGGTTCACTATGGCTTTTGCTGGTCCCTTGCACAATTGTGATGTTAACTTTGTTATCATCTCGACTATTCTACAAGGTTTAAGACATTTCCATTTACTTAACTAACATCAAGAGTGAAGTAGATTCTAATCATTGTTTTAAATTTTTAAATTTTGTTGAGGATATGGTGTGTAATTCTACTCTCTTTTATCTGGTGAGGGATATTAAGCACTTGCTTTTCTTCATGAACTATTACTGTTCCCGTATTCACAAGGAAAGTATTGCATGTGCTAACTGGCATGCCAATTAGGGTGTGGCCTGGATTGCTTTACTAATTTTACTACAATTAACATCCCTGCTCCACTAAAAGGTCTTTTAAGATTAGATAAAATTGGTATGCCATATATTAGGCTTTAATATTGACTGTTGGATGGAGCCTTTGCTCCTGGTTTCTTTGGCTCTAGGTTCTGGCACTCCTTTGTTGTCATGGGTTTTTTTCATGTGCTGGTGGTGTTTCTTGATGCCTGGTCTTTATTTGGGTTACAATTTTTCTGCTTGGTTTGGTTTTGTTATGTCCATATCTCAAGGTATTTGCTCCATTATCTTGTATGGTTTTGTGGGTGCTTGAGTTGCTTTATTCTGCTACTTTATTGTTATTTTTTGGTCAGATGATTCTCCTTACAGTTATCTTATTAGTTGTCTGTTTGTGGGTTCAGTGTACTCCTGAGGTCTTTTCTTGGATGTCTGGTTTGGTGGTTTTTGGTGTTGACTTTGCCCCTTATTCTGGATCCCTGTGAGCCTTGTGGGGGTTGATTTTTCTCTCGAGCTCTGTGTGGTTGATTCCTGTTGTTCTCCTTATTATATTATTGATTGTGGTTTCTTTCCTTCTTATTGTGGTTGGTTGGTTTGTTTTAAAGACTATCTTTCATGGGTGAATTGCTTTCTGCTGTTATATGGATGGTTGTTTCTCCTGACAATTACCCTTTCCATTATCGGCTTATGGGTTCTGCTTATTCCTGGGGGCTCTATTTAGCAATTGGTTATGGGGGTTTTTTGTGTTGGCTTTGCCCCTACATCTAGTTTTCTGCGTGCCTTGTGGGGGCTATTTTTTTCCTTGAAGCATTTTGTGGTTCATACTTTTTGTTCTTCTTTTTATGTTTTGGATGTGGTTTCTTTCCTTTCTATTGTGGTTGGTCGGTTTGGTATAATTGCTTCCTCGCATGGCTGAATTAGTCCGTCCACTTTGTCCAGGAGCTGGGTATGATTTGGTGTTGTGATTTTCTTGTAGACTTGTTTAATTATATTAATTTTGTGGTTATCAAGGGTGTTAAGGTTTTTATCCCATTCTATGCCAATGCTAATGAGAAGTATGAGGTCCATGTTGATCATATTGCTTGTTATATGGATAATTACTGGATCTATCATTGTGCTATTTTATGGTTTCATTTATGCTACTAGTATCTTGGACTTTACTTATTTTTGTAAAATTTTCTTAGTGCAGATATTCATCTTGGTGGTTTGGTAGATTGGAAGCTGGATCTCGACATGGATTTTTGTGTGCTTCCTTCTTTTTAGTTGCTCGCTCTTGTGCACCATAGAATGTTCCTAGGGGATTTATATTTTTGCATAGCAGGGAACTTAAGCTTCTAGGTTTTTTATTTCTTTCTTTTTGTAGCTCTTTTGAGCATTAGTGAGCTTGAGTTCCCTTTAAGGACTTTATAATTTCTCTTAAATTAACATGAAGGCCCTTCTATAGGTTTCCTGTTTAAAAAAAAGTATAATATAATTCAAGGATCATAATGTTTGATTAGTTTAATTCCCATAAAAGGTCGCCACATATAATATTGAGTCACACAGTGTGATCATTTATAAGGCATCGTCTAAAATAAACAAAGGTTTAGCTAGTGAGTTCATAATTTGATCAGATTGTATGATTTTAATTATATAATATGATAATAAATTCATATTTAATCATGATTTTATTCTTTAATCTTTAGAAAAAATTTTGCAACTTTCATTAATTATCATACAATACGATTAGTTAAAATTTTAAAATTTAAGTTTACCTAATTTTGATAATCAATATTTGATGGTAGGTTTATCAAAATACCTGATCATAATGTATGATTAAATATCGTGCAATACGATTAGTTTTAATTCAATTTAAATAAATACTTGAATTATTTTTCAATTGACATATCGTAAAGTACTATTGAGATTGTATAATATAATTTAACAAAAAATTGAAGTAATCAAATTTTAACACCCCTTATGAGTGTGTGTTTGATTCTCTAACCAACATACACTTAATTATATAAATAATTGAAGAAAAAAAGTATAGACTCATTTTATTACAAATTAACTAGAGTCAACACTCCACCTTCTTGACTTGGCTTCATTAATCGAGCTCTATGTATGTTGTACTTCAAATAGTTGGTAGCACACAAACAAAATAGACAAAATATATAAAGTAGAAAATAGTAAGTGAACAAACCAAAATTTTTTTATAATCATTAAAACACTTGCTCGGGCTCCTGGATTTCAACACTTCATCTTCCTAGGGCCAATCCGAGGGTGTTGCATGTCCTTAATAAATATGTAGCTTCGTATGGGTATTAACATGTACCTTTTATTTCTAATTTTTCTACAGAGCCTTTCCTATATCCTCTATAACCTAATAAATGCAATCTGATGGGGCACAATGAAAGGTTTCTTTTTTTATTCTCAAACTCTAACTTTCTAAGGATCTTGGGATTTAAATTTGATTATACTTTTACCTGAGATAGTGAAGACTTCATTAATCCATTCTTAAACATTCTCTTTTCTACATCTCACTCATTAGTTCCTAAGCCCACTTTATGGATTCACTAGTAATATTTTGTATCTTCCACCAAAATAGTTTGAATTTAACACCTAGATCACTATCTTAGCCACTCACTCTCTTCTAGTGTAATTATCCTAATATAAGCCCACGAAGCTTAGAAATAGAAAATATTCTATTCACGAGATCCTCAGTTCATCTTGTTGCAACCCCTTAAGTTAAAGCCTTCCCTTCTGTTGTAGATTCAATCAATTATGTTTTGATGATTAGCAAACACTCTTGCTTCTTTTCGATTGCCTTTACTACTAACATTTTCAGGATTCAAAGATCGGACGGAAATCGGAATCAGCTCAAGACTGGGTAGATTAGGGTTGTGTTAATCTGTAATTTTCTTTCTTCCTTGAGTCAATTGTAATTATTTAAGTGACTGATGTTAAGTAACCCTACACACACACACTTGAGAGATTTAGAATCTCTGTTTTTACTCACATCGGCCAGGACGATATTATTATCGGTCTGGACAATCGAGTTCAAAATAGAAACTCTAACTAAGATTTCTTGTTAAGGCAGCCGTCATTAGCTGATGTTACCTGTATCGGCCAGGACAATATGCTCAAAATAGAAAGAGATAGCCGCCATGTTCTATTTAGGTATTCTATATTTTTGGAAATCGGCCAAGACGATTCTTTGATCAGCCTGGACGATATTATATAATTATGCCTAAATTGATCCGGCAATCATGGGAGTAATTAAGGATGATTGATATGATCACATCATCCTGGACGATCGCAAGATTGGCCTGGATGATCCATTCAAAACCCTTGGTTGCTCCTGGATGATAAATATCGGCCAGTACAAATTCAGGGCGATGCTCTGGCCAATTTGGATCGGATAGCGCAAATTCAGAACGATGCTCTAGACAATTTTCCTCTGATTTGAACTGATCAGCCAGGACGATCGTGATATCGTCTGGGACAATCAAGCAAATTTTAAATTGTCCAGTTTGCATTCAGGGCGATGCTCTGGCCGGTCTTATGAGATTTGTACTAAACGGCCAGGATGATTTCCATATAGTTCTGGACGATAAAGTCAGCAACTTGCAATTAATGAGCTCCTTTGAAGCTCTTCTATTTAAGAACTCTTGTTCAATGTTCTTGAACATCCTTGGCTGCTGTCTTGACCTGAGAAAACCTAAAGGAGAGAGAGAGAGAGAGAGAGAGAGAGAGAGAGAGAGGGAGAGGATCTTGTGAGGGGGAGCTTGTGAGGGGGTTTACAAGAGTTTCTCCAAGCATTGTTCCACTTCTTCTTCCCTAGAGTCTCTTGTCCTTAGAAGGGTTGGGAGAGGTAAGTTTCAGCAAGTGATCGTGGTTCTCTGCCTGCTTTAGGAGGAAGCAAAAGGAGTTGGGTTCTCTGCCTTGCCGGGTGTGGCAAAAAGGAGGTGTTTTTGTAAGGGCTTCTCAGTCTAGCTGTGGGGGCTAAAGGAGAGTCACGTTGGTGGTGCAATACTCGGAGGGTGCCTCCGGGGAGTAGACGTAGGTCAAGTTGACCGAACCACTATAAACCCTTGTGTTCTTTTTACTACTTCCGCACTTTAATTTTTCGCACTTATTTTTTCGTGGTGATTTTGGTTTGTGATATTTTTTGTTCTTGGTTTTAAAGAATTTTTAAAAATACCAATTCAACCCCCCCCCCCCCCCCCCTCTTGGTTAGCCTCGGGACTAGTTCATAGGGCCTAACATCCCTAACGAACTTTCACCTTCTCATTATGACAACTCACTCACCTCTCTTCTCTTGGACTACTTGAGATCTTTCACACAAGTCATTGGTAATAGCAGCAATCTTACTAATCAAAGATCATCTCATTTTAGCACTCACCTATAGACTCACCCAAGGAGATAAGCCTACTTGACACTATAGAGCCTATAGACAATTTGATAGAGCTTTTATATCCTCGCCATTCTTTAGCCAAGTAAAGTATGAGATATTTCTATTGTGGCATGTATAGCATTCTGTATGTGTTATATGTATGTTATTTTTATATTTTTGGTGTAGCCAATTCTATAGCCCTCAGAACCTTATAAAAAATGATGACAAGGAACAATTTAGGATCTTTGGGCATTTTTATCTTTTAGTTAATTCAAGGGAATTTTGTGCTAGCTTGGCATTTATACTCTTCTTGAGCTTCCTATAAGTTCTATCATTTTCTTAGCTCAACTCTTTATTTTTCATTCTCACACATTGGTTTTAACTCATTAGCTCACTAAATAGACTTGTTAGTAAAATCAAATATCACACATGGACACATTTAAATCCAACACAAACATCCATTTTACTTCAAAACAAATATAAAAACCCCTTGGGGTTTGTTTGTTAGAGGATTAGAAGTAGGATTTACTTTGAGTCCTTCCAAATTAAAAAATTGAGCCCCATAAATTCTCACCAATTGTAAATTTGAATTTTTACCATTTTTCATCATAAATATGTGATTTAATAAATCTTGTACTTTGATGAATTTAATGAGATTTATCAATTCTGAAGAGCTCTTTTGCATCCTTGCCGAGAAAGGTCAAGAAAAATCTATAAATAAAATTTTCAAAATAATATGGCTTCATTTCTCTACTCTAAGTTCTTTTAGAAGATGAAGGAATTATCCCTGTTTTCAATGTTCCAAAGTTCTTTATCTTTGACAGCTATACCATTGGTTCCTCATTCGCCCTCCATATATCTCCTTAGAGAATTGCACGAAAATAGAGAAAAAGATTGTTACCTTAATGGTGAGCACCAATCCTTACTTCCAATTAGATGGGAGCAATGTTGCTGGAGGAGGTGAAGAAGCTTCTTTAGTATATGCAAACAAGCAGTTGAACAGTATAATTAAGAAAAAAAAAGTTATACAAGTAGTACCATAAAAAGTAATTAAATATTTATTAAATAATAGAATACTTAAATGATTAACAATATAATTAAAAATTAAAATGTATTAAAATAACATTTAAAACTTTAATTAAATAATTTGTTATGAAATTAGTAATAAATAATAATTTTAATATTTAAATAATTATCAATATAATTAATAAATAAATATCTCATTAAAATAACATATAAATAAGTAAATAACTAATTAATATTATAATTAATAATTAAGTTAATAGTTAAAGTATTTAATAATTAAGGTATCTTCTAACTATATTATTTATACTTATAGTCTATTAACACGTCCCCTAGAAGCGATGTGCTATATGGCCTGAATATAGTGACAAGTGTGCAAGGGCTGCTGCACCGACGCCTAGGTGTAGTGTTAAATAAGCAAGGGTTCCCACATCAAGGATGGATGTGGGCAAAGAAGCTAGTTCATAAAACTAAAATTAGGATAGGAACTTGGAATATAGGCTCCCTTATAGGAAAATTAAAGGAATTAATAGACATTATGATTCCTAAGAAGTTAAATATTGTATGCATTCAGGAAACTAAATGGGTTGGAGAGAAGGCTGAGAAAATTGATAGTTTAGGATTTAAACTTTGGTATTCGGGTAGGAGTCATACTAGAAATAATGTAGGTGTTATTATAGATAAGAGTTTAAAGGATAATGTTATAAAAATTAATATGATTGGAGATAAAACTAATGATTTAAAGATTGTTATTGATGCTTAGATTATTAATATTATAAGTGCTTATGCTCCTAAAGTAGGTTTGGATATGAGTTCTAAATAAAATTTTTGGAATGACTTAGAAGAATTATTACAAAAGATTCCTCTTGAAGAAAGAGTTTTATTGGAGGAGATTTAAATGGATATGTTGGTAGAGAGGTAGATGATTTTAAAAGTATTCATGGTGGCCATGGGTTTGGAATGACAAATGAAGGTGATAAGAACATATTAGATTTCGGTTTAGCATATGATTTTTTAATTGCTAATATCTTATTTAAGAAAAGGAATGAGCATCTCATAACTTATAAAAAGGATATAGTACAACTCAAATTGACTATTTTCTTAAAAGAAAATTATATCATTTATATTGCAAAGATTTTAAAGGTATTCCAACTGAAAATTTATATACCCAACATTAATTATTTGTTTTAGACTTTAAGATAAAGTGGAATAAAATAAAAAATAAAGTAAAACAATATTATAGGATTAGATGGGGGCATTTAAAGAATATTAAAAAAATATTTTTGAGAGTAAGATTTTGTCTGTGCATGAGGATGCTAATGTTATGTGGGAAAAAGTGGCTAATGATATTAAGAATATTACAAAAGATGTGATTGGAGTATTAAAGGGAAAAGCTCCTAATAGTAAAAATAATTGGTGGTGGAATCCAAATGTGCAAAACAAATAATTAAAAATAAGAAGATTTGTAATAAAAATTGGTTTATTTTTAAAAATTCTGATAATTGAGAAAGATATAAAGAGGCTCGTAAGGAATTTAAGAAAGCAATATGCGATACAAAGACCTTAGGTTTTAGTAATTTATATAATAGATTAGATACTAAGGAGGGAGAAAGATATATGTATAAGTTAGCCAAACAAAGAGATAGGAGTAGTAAGGATTTAGTTCAAGTGAAGTGTATTAAGGATGAAGATCAAAAAATACTTTTCTTAGAAGATGATATTCGACAAAGGTAGATGAGATATTTTGCTAAACTTTTTAATGAAGACTGTGAAAATAAGATTGCATGTAGTGACCATAGCACCCTAAATGAAAATAAAGATTTATGTTTTTATCAGCGTATTAGTAAAATCAAAGTTAGAGAGGCTTTAAATAAAATGAAGGGTGGAAAAGCTGTTGAACATGATGATATTCCAATAGAGGTATGAAAATGCTTAGGAGATAAAGGAATTTCTTGGCTTACTAAACTTTTTAATACTATTTTGAAGACTAAAAAGATGTCAGATGTGTGGAGAATGAGTTTGTTAATTCTTATTTTTAAGAATAAAGGTAATGCAGAAGATTGTGTGAATTATAAAGGAATTAAGCTAATGTGTCATACTTTAAAACTATGGGAGCGAGTTATGGAGCACAGGTTGCGGCGTGATAATAATATTTCTCAAAATCAATTGTACTATGGAAGCTGTACATTTATTAAGAGGTTTGATGGACAAATATAGAGAAAATGAGGAGGATCTACATATGATATTTATTGATTTAGAAAAAGCATATGATAAAGTTCCAAGAGAAGTGGTATGGAGAGTTCTTGAAAAGAAAGGAGTTAATAATGCTTATATTCAAATCATTAAAGATATGTATGTAGCAGTCATTACTTGTGTTCAAACACAAGGTGGTTTGACCAAGTATTTCCCTATTTCAGTTGGGTTACATAAAGGATCAGCCTTAAGCCCGTATCTTTTTTCTTTAGTCATGGATGTTCTCACTAGACATTTGCAAGAGGATATACCTTGGTGTATTCTTTTGCTTATGATATTCTACTTGTTGATAAGACTAGAGAGGGAGTTGAAGGTAAACTTGAATTATGGATGTCAACCTTAGAGTCTAAAGATTTTCGCTTGAGTATATCTAAAAAAGAATATATATATATATATTATATATATATATATATATATAGTGTAATTTTAGTAGTAATACCCTAGTGAGGGGATTGTGACTTTGGGCAATCAAATCATTAATAAGAGTACATGTTTCAGATATCTTGGATCTATTGTTTAGAGTGATGGTGAAATAGATGGGGATATTATTAGCAGAATTCAAGTTAGTTGGTTAAAGTGGAGGAATACATCGGGCTAATTGTGTGATAGAAAAGTACCGCTCAAACTTAAGGGAAAATTCTATAAAATGGTGGTGAGGCCTTCAATGCTTTATGGTGGGGAATGTTGGTCATTAAAAGAGAAGCGTAACTCTAAGTTAAGTGTTGCAGAGATGAGGATGCTCAAGTGGATGAGTGGCTTTACCCTTAAAAAGAGGATATGAATTGAGCATATATGTGAAAAGGTTGGAGTAGCCTCAGTAGAAGATAAGATTATAGAGAGTTGCCTTAGATGGTTTGGTCACATAAAACGACGGCCTTCCGATGACCCGTTTAGGAGAGTAAAGGTATTAGATTTGACTTATGTTAAGAAAGGTAGAGACATACCTAAAAAGACTTGGTTAGAAAATATTAGGAATGACCTTTCTTTCTTAGATTAAAATGAGAATTTGACTTTTAATTGGACATAATGGAGAAAAAGGATTCATGTGGCTGACCCCATGTAGTGGGATAAAGGCTTGATGTTGTTGTTGTATAGTCTATTGACGATATCTAAAATTAGAATTAAAAAATAAGTCAGGTTTAAAAACCTAAGTTAAATATAAAATAAAAATAAAATTTAAATTTTTAATTAACTAATCACCTTAAATTTTGAACTACATTATCAAATAATTTTATAAAATTAAATAAGATTTAACAGCTATCTTATCAAATATTTTCTAAAATTTAATGCATTGAAAAATTTTTAAGTTGGATTTTATAGAATTAAATAAATTCTTTTTTTTTTGGAAAATTAGGGTCAAGCATGCCCAATTTCTAATAAAATAATGAAAAGAATGTTACAAAATTCAAGTTATGTAAGAAAAGCACAAAAAACTTACAACCCTTGAAAAGAAAGAAACTGAGAAAAACCTAACTTGAAGCAGTCAAGAAAAAACAAACGAAAGGCATAAACAAACAATCTTTCAATTACAAAGACAGAAAGATAAAAATTTAATACAATTACAAAATATCTCGCCTTTCTTCTGAAAATAAACATCAATGATCAAAAGAATCATTCAAAATGAACTCAAATGAATTTTAATTTCCAGATAGCTCTAATCATGAATCATAATCACAATCCAGTGAATATGAAAATGAACTAGCCTTTAAACATAATCTGATCCAACATTTCATGAACAAGAAACTTACCCAAAACATATAACCAATTTTTGCAAACCAAATAGCACACAAATCATCACAAAGCCTATCCAAATAATGAGAAAATACTTGAATTCCAACAATCCAATAACTAATCCACCTCTTTAAAAAGAATAATCATGTCTAGTGTGGAAATCCAGTCTTCCAATGCCCTAGAATCCACAATGCCAAGTTAAACCAAAACTAGATATCTTGATAAATTCAAGGAAAACAACACAAAAGAAAAAGAAAACAAAAAATGAAACAACTAGAACAAAAAAAAACCAAAAAATAAAATCCTCCAGCTATAAGCCACCAGGACTCTAGAATAGTTAAAGACAACAACAAAGAACTTCAGATAAAAATAGATCACATGGTAACATAAATTTTTAAAAAGATTCAAACAAATCCAAAAAATAGGTTGGCAAATTTAAATACACCTAGCAAAAAATTCTCCCTCAAACTTTGGTTTCTATAAGTAACCATCTAGATTATAAAATTGGTATTCAAAAATAGCCATCCAAAGAAAAAGAGCCATCTTAACCAATACAACATAGTTGAAATTCTAAAAAAGCCCTAAACCAGACACCACCAAAAATACACAAAACAAAAAAAAAACTTCAATTCATATAGCACTTAACCTCATTATAAGATTTCTAATTAGAAATCTTAAAAAAATGGTCTTCTTAATCAAATGAAAAATTGAATCCAAATTCATACAAATACCAAAAAATTTCCTTTCATTCCTTTCTCTCCACAAATATTACAAGCAATATCAAGAAGCCAAAAAAATAAATTATTAGCATTATTAGACACATTTAAGCTTAAAATGAAATCTAAAATTAAAAAAAAGGCCTTAGAAAAAATTAATTTAAACTTGGAATGAGAAAAGATATAATAGAAAAGTAAAATCACATTAGAAAAAATTGATTATGAGTCTCCCCAAAAGAAACACAAAAATCTTAAAGGAATAATAATATTCCTTTTAGAAAGCATATCCATAGTTTTTAACCCATTTAATAAGCTCGTCCAAGCATAATAGGAATACCTCAAAGCATAACATTTATGCCAAATAAAATTATACTAATTAACCTTAATATGCCATGTAAAAAAATTTAAATGAAAAAAATAAAATATAATTTAGATAGAAGCACCCCATTCCATTCAATATAAGAAATCGAACAACCATGTATAGGAAAGTTTGTAGAATTAAAGAAAGGAAAATACTGAAAGAAATTAGGAAAAGACCAACTACCACCTGAAATGACATCCTTCATGAGAATAGTATGCCAAGAAGAGTTTATATAAGGAACTAATTGATGAAGAGACTGACCACCATACCAAGGATTCCAATAAATTAAAAGAAATCATCAGTAGTAATAATAAAATCAATTTTATCCTTTAAATTCTCAACCAGCTTACAGAGATTTTTCTATAACATTAAAGCCTTAGAAGAGCACAGCTTCCATAAAGAGATATATTTTTCTTTCACCCAGCCAACCAATAAATAATTCTTATTTAAGATTCTCCAAATAATAAAATAATTAAAATCATAATAAATAGCATTGAGGTTAAGAATACATAAACCCAAAAAACACTTAGTCTTACAAACATCATTCAAATAAATAATATACATCTTCTTATAATTAATATTGCCATGAAAAAGAAAGTTTGAACAAACTTTTCTAATCAATTTAAAACATGATTTAGGAAAATTCATACCTTTAATCCAATATGCAATATAATTATAGATAAAAAAATTTTAAGATATTGCAGTCTTCATGCAAAGGACATAATTTTAGTCCTTCAACCTGAAAGAAAATTAATAACCTTACTAAGCAAAGGTTGAAAATCTGAACCAATAAGCCTTTTAATAAAAATAGGAAGACCCAAATAATTCATATAATTATGAGAAGAAGAAATATTTAAGTCTTGGCAAATCCTTTCCTTCTCAATAGTTTTGTTAGAGACATAACCAAGCTTTTGTTATGATTAACATAAAGACCATAACATTTTGAGAAATAATCCAAATTTTCTAGTAACTTCTTATCATTATTACTAGAAGCTTTTCGAAAAAAATAACATAATCTGTATAAAGTAAATGTGAAATATATAAAGTAAATGTGAAATATAAATATCACCCACTTTTAAGCCCTCTAAAAGAGATCCAAGGAAATTGCTATCAATCAAGTTTGATAAAGTGTTCATCACAATACAAAAATAAGTAAGGAGATAAGAGACAACCTTGACAAAGGCTAGAGGAATATTTAAAAAGTCCTTCCAAATAACCATTTAGAACAATAGAGAAAAACATTTCCTCAATACATAATGAACTTTTTAGGAAAACCTTTTTGAGCAATTCTAGTTTAGAGAAAATCTCTAGAAATAGTACCAAAAGCTTTTTGAATAACAATATAAGCACAAAAATATTTAAATTTTCCAAAGTTAAAATCCCTTAGTAATTCATAACCTAATGAAATATTATCAGTTAAAATTCTCTTCTTGATAAACCCAGACTGACTAGGATGAATAATATAAGGCATAATATTTACGTTCTATTAGCCAAAAATTTAGCCAATATTTTATAAAAAACATTACATAAGAAAATAGGCCTAAATTCAAAATTTTGAGAAGCATGAGAAAAATTTTGAAGAAGAACAATAGTTGTAGCTTTGGCAGTTCTTATCAATTTTACAAAAGAAAAATAATGCAAAATAGCCTTACTAAACTTAGGACAAACAAAGTCCCATGCATATTTAAAGAATTCAAAAGTATAGCCATCTGGCTCAAGAGCAAAGGAATAAGAAGTCGAGAAAATAACCTTTTTTATTTCATCAATAGAGATAGGAGATATAAGACTTAAAATATCTAGAATAGGAATAGTTTACCCACTGGAATAACAAAGTTATAAGATAATGATGACATAAGAGAGTTGAAAAACCTTTTAAAATGTTGGACAAAGGCATCCAAAATACGCTTAGAATCAAAATCAAACCATATGAGCAAGAAATAGCTTTAATATTATTTTTATTTTCCCCATTACAAATCATAGAATAAAGAAAACCCTAATCATCTTCACCATTTGTCAGCCAACTATTTTTTTTTAAATTTCAATAAGCCAAGAAGTCGATAAAGATTGATACTGAAACAAAAGAATATAAACCTCTTTTAAATCAGAGTTTAGCTTTATATCTAATGCATTATTTTAAATTTTTTTTAGTAGCCTTTTTGATCCATTTGTAAATCAACTAATTTGCTAGAAATAAAATTAGAAAAAACCCACAACTAACTTTTATTATATCCTTTAAGCTTATTCAAATGATTATAAAGAGCATAAATCTGAGTAGTAGTAGAAGGAAAAGCAAAATCTTTAATAAGTAAATCCCAAAAAATAGGATTAGAACATCAATATTTTTTTTTTTTAAATAAATTGATGCTTCATATTAGCCATTTTACTATTAAAGAGAATTAGGGGGGCTATGATCAGAACACCTTGGCTTATCCACATTATAGTATGAAGCATGAAATTAATCAAACCAAAACTTATTTACCAAGATTTTATTAAGCTTAATGTGAATTGGACAATCACTTCTTTGATTGAACCAAGTACAAAAATATCCAATAGAAAAAAGGTCTTGAACCCCTATATTAAAAAATAGGTTATTAAAATTTCATAAATTGTTATTAGGGAGAAAATTACCTCAAGATTGACCATTAAGAAATCTACAACAATTGAAATCACCAAGCAATGCCCAAGGAGAAGAGTTATTACTGGACAAATTAAGAATATCTTTCTATAAATTCTTCCTATCAATCGAAGTATTAGAAGCATAAACTGTAGTGATGTAAAAGGAGCAAGCAAAACCCACTCTTAAGAAACCATGAATCAACAGTCAGTTGAAAACATAAGAGAACAAAATGCGAGAAGCATTCCATTTAATCCAAATTCCCCTAAGATAAAAAAAAATAAAGTTACTATAACTATATTCATTATGAAAAATCCTATGGCTAGCAAAGAACCAGGGATCCCCTACTAATGCCAATTTAATTTTAGATTCAAGGATACAAATTAGGTCAACACTATAAGAATTCATAAGATCCTTACATGAATTAACTTTATCAAAACTAGTAAAGCTTTTAACAATCCATGATGCAATATTTAAAAAAACATTATTATATAGAAGAAGAATGTGTAGCCTTCCTGGTATACTTAGTTCTAGGAAACTTACACGAAGTTGTGGATTGTTTTAAAGTTGTCAAGTTATTAGAGTTAAAATCATTTAAAACCTTACTCTAGTTTTCTTTTAAAAAAGATTAATGGTAACCATCATCTTGATTTGAAAGATCTTTTGACTCTTCATATTATAATACAATAAACTTATTATTATTATGCAAATCAAAATTATTATTTCTAGAAAAAATACCATATATAGGAAATTCTGAAGGAAAGACCTCAGGAGGTGAAGAATCTATAGGAGAATTCAAATTTGGAATAACAATATTCACAGCTTCAACAACTAAAACTGGAACAACTAAAGAATCTGATCCTTCTAACTTATTTCTTATAAGCTTATTATTTAAAGAAGAATTAAAAAATCGAAGAAGACTAGATGAATCACACTTAGCCACCCATCTTCTACTTCTATTTTTAGACATTTTATTATTAGTCAGAAAAGTAAAAGAGGACTTCCAAGAAACCCTACTTCTAGTTCTACCATGAGAATGAACAATCCCTTTTCCCTTGTCAATTTTATATTTCTCAATATCCCTAGTACAAACCTTAGGCTGATAGGGAAAAAGAGAAGAAGGGTGAACAATTGAGCAACAACTCGAACAAGGAGTAAATTTTTAATCATAAACCACTTTAGAACTAATAATAGTACCATCAATAGAAACATTAACCACATCAAGAAGAGGAGATTCATTATTAACCAACATGCAAACTCAAGTAAAAGTGAACCATAATTACTTTTCAATAAGCACATCAATCGCAATCGACACCCCAACTAAACTAGCAATTTTCAAAATCTCGTATAAGGTTCAGCAAACTAAAGGAAGATACACAATTTTAATTTAGAGGGGAATCTAAAAAAAAAATTTCCCTCTTAGGGCCAAAAAAAGGAGACCATTTTTGAATAATAAAAGTTCTACTAAAATAGAACCACAATCCTCCTATCTAGACAAGATTATAATCTTTTAGATAAGAGAATTTCATCAAAAGAAATCATCATTTACGATAAAAGTGTGAACGAACATTTAAGCTTCCAGGCTTTTATCATAATAGAATATAGGTCCTCATAGAAAGGTCTACTTAAAGACCAGCCTAATAGAGTCAATCCCCAATCTTGGGAAACCTTTTAGACCTAAACTTCTAAAAATATCACCAAGTTATATTTTTGAGGCATGAAGGAAACCAAGAACTCTTTTATAGAACTTTGATGATAAGAAACTCGCCCAATCAAACTATTTGAAGTTTTTGACATTTTTACGGGAGAGATATCATCTTAGATGAGGATTTAAGAAAAGGAAAATCTTCCAACAGACCTTAAAAAAATAAGGGAGAAAATAAAAAATAAAATGGAGAAATCATAAAGATAGATCCTACCGATGGGAGAACACAATGAAACCATATAAAATAAGGTTTACTAGGATAGCCTAGGAGAAGCACCGCCTTTTGATCTCTTCCATAAAATATATATATATATATATATATATATATATATATATATATATATATATATATATATATATATATATATATATATTATATATATATATATATATATATATATATATATAATATATATATATTTAAGCCACCCAAATTTACTGAATTTAACTAACATAAAATCCTACTTGTTTACAACCATCCCCTTAGAGCTTCATAATCTAACTTGTTTTCTATGCTCGTAGCTAGGAAAATTTATTTGGTGCAGACTCAAGATGTAGCGATACAACTGGACTCCAATACAATGCTTCCATATGGCATTCATACAACCCAACGACCTAGCTCAATGAAAACTTAATAGTTAGCACGTGCTTTCAAACTTATAGTGCGGCCTGACGAATAGACCCGAACCACACTTGAAAAGTTACTTTTTAATGAAAAGAGCACCATGACCATTTACTTAAAAATTCAAAATCAAGGCTTTTAAATTTCTCATCTTCATTGTTATTCATTTTTTCTGAAGCTCCTTTTATTTGATCAAGATTTTTGTTGGAGAGGTCATGGCTAAGGTCAATATTTTGTTACTAAGAAAACAATATTTTGTCATCAGATATTTTAGAGTTTTATTTGTTCTATGAAAATTTTCTATTAATGTCATGTTATGTTTTAGGTTTAGGGCTTCGAATAATTGCATGTTGTTATTAAATATTTTCCCATGGATGAGTATTAAAGAATGTATGCATGAAATAGGTTTTGTATACTCCGTACCACTATGAACTGAGCAGAGGTACATAAAGGTTTCAAACATTAGCATGTTATTATAAAATGCTTATGGTGTAACTTTCTTGTGTTCTTCTATGCACCAATGTTTAATGCTTTTGTGTACCTACTCTGTAATCTTGCTCGGTATTTTTATGAACCAAAGCCCAGTATCTCTCTGTACCATAGCTCAGTACCTATGTATACCACTCCTCTATACCTATGTATACTGATTTAATATTCATTTGCTTTGCTCCTAACCACCACACCATGCCTAATTTTACAGGGATATGTTCCAAAGATTACTTTAACAATTGTAGAACTTTTTAATCACTTGTTTGATACATTCAGCTAAGAATTTGTTGAAAGACTGATGTAATTGCACATTGATCAATCTCTTTTGATGCCTCCCTTCTGTTAGAATGTCCCCCTACTGTACATGTTGTTGTCAAAGTGGGATCTTCGAAAGCAATGTTTTGTAATTAAGTGTCGAAAGTTACAATTCACTACTGATGAAGTTGCTCTAATCCTTGGACTACCCTATAGAGGAACTGAATTTGAGTTGGGAAGTGCCCAAATTAATGGGAAATCCACTGATGATATTTAACATGAGATCTTTAGTCTGGACAAACCTACTTCACTTAATGATCTTGTGAAATAATTTATCTTAATTGTTGCTTGTCATGTAGATCAATTATTAACTTATAACTAGCCAGCATCATTTTGAGATTTCCTAGTGGCCAAGTTTGATGCCATTGCCAAGAAGTTTAACAAAGGAAAACCCTTGGGATACATGAATGGCTTTGTACATATTGTAATTGTAAGTGCGTCCAACACTTAGAACCATTATTTATTGTTGGAATTAATTTAATTGGCTAACAACTTCTATGGATTAATTATAGATTTGGTTTCTTGAGCATACCTCAATCCAAGAACCAGTGGATAAAAAGCCTCGATCTAATTGTTCTCCCCACTTCATGTTGGTGTATGAAAATTCATTTTTCTGTGAGCTCGTCCTTTTTTCTTATTGTGTAGATATTCTATAATTTCCAAGGAGTCACGCGAGAGGAGAGAACAATTAAAGAGAATTCTCCTCCACACTCTCCTTTGAAAACTTCAATACCACCTCACTTATTCCAACAACTTGAATTTCCATGCCAACCACCATCTCCCAAGCCCTACAAAAGCCCCCAATAAAAACAACCTTCTCCCACAGGTTTTTTGAATGAGTCCCATCGAACCCTTGAGCAAGCCATCACCATGTTGACCACATAAAATAAAATTTTCTTGATTAGGTTGGTGAAGGTTGAATCCACCTCTAGGTTGCTTGAGCTATGAGTTCTTGCACTTTAAAACTGTCTATTAGAATTGAAGGACAAAGAAACCAAATATCAGGCCTTAAAGAAGTTTATGCTAGACAATTTTCTTACATTCAAAGCATATGAGACGAGAGAGCCTATAGAATCTTCCTCAAGGATAATTAAAACTAAAAATATTGTTACCTCATCACCTATCAAGAATTTTATGGAATTTCCACACAGAAAATATATCATTTCACCAACTAAAAAACCATCTACTCCTGATGTGGATAAAAAGTACCAATCATAAACGATGAGGAGGAAGAGGGCTTTGTTGCAACATGTGCCATTGGTATTGCACGTAGAGTGAGGGAGAGGGATGATTGGAAGAGGGAATTGGTGCAAACTCCATCCATCACCGATCAGGGAAAGATAAAGAGAAAGATAAGAAAGAACAAACAACTAGTTAAGAAGCCTACATGTATGGAAGAGCCTACAGAATCTTCCTAAAGGAAAATTACAACTAAAAATATTATTTCCTGGGCACCTGTTGAGAATGTTGAGGATGCCCCACACAGAAGAGCTGTGGAGGAAGCCCTAGATAAATATGATGAAGGTAACAAAGTAGCTATTATAGATTTTGTCATTTCACCAATTAAAAAAACCATTTATTCCAAATGTGGATAAAAAGTACGAATCATAGAAGATGCGGAGGAAGAGGGCTTTGATGTAACCTGTGCCACTAATATTATACCTAAACTAAGGGAGAGGGATGATCGTAATAGGAAATTGGTGAAAACCCCATTCACCACCAGTCCAGGGAAGAATAGTGAATGATAATAAAGAACAAACAACAAGTCTAAAAGCCTACACATATGGAAGAATTGCAAGAAGCAGTTCTGATTATTGAAGTAGAAGATAGTAAAAACATGTTACAAGATCAGCACCAACAAAGATTGATTTTTCAAGAGGTTGATGATAAGGGAAGAAATGATTGTGTTCATCATAAGTTTCCTCCAAAATTACACTAACCCGTAAGTTTCAATAATGATGAATTTTTTAATAAAAGTGTTGCGTACGTATAGATTCTATGTACATATTATGTGTACTCTTTGTATCACTTCTGTGTATGCTATATACCTCTGATGAAATTTTTCTTTATTTTTTTTTCAGGAATAATTTGAGTTTTTCTATGGGGAACACTATTTTTTTTAGAAGTCAAATTGAAAAATATATATAGACCAGTGCCTTAACAATAACCATGTTGATATCTTTGACATTCTACTAGCTGAGAAGAATTGGTATACCCAGGCCTTTAATAACCATTCCTTTTTTGTTTATACGATACATTATGCATTTCATTACTTATTAAAACAAATTATGATACCTTTGTTCATTTTCCTAGTCAATTAATCTCTTGGCGTGTTTGTGTCTTGCTAAGGTTACCACATATGTCAGCATAATACCAAAGTATATGTCAATCATATAAATGAAGATTATGTTAGGGCTTCCAACTTCTTGATGTTACATGTGGTGGACAATCAGCATTGGACCCTTTTGATAGCAAACTTGAATAACTGAGTTTGGCATTTTTACTATTCATTTCCCAACCTTACTTATTTGGTCGTACTTCCTCAAATTGTGAGTAAAGTTCCAAATTCATACACTTCCATCTAGAATTTGTTAACCTTTGGATTGAAAATTATATGGTATCAAAATTCTGTGCAGTTTACTCATCATTATAAAGAAAAAAGAATTTTTTGCTAATGACATAGGTTTGTGGCTACTCCTAACTATAAATAACGTGCAAACCTAGAAAAATAGCTTTAATTGTGGGATGTACATATGTAAATATATGGAAGTGGCTATCTAAAATCAACCAATCAACTAGAGTGAGCATAAAGACTGACAAGATAAAATGCCTAAATTTAGGTAAGAATTTGCATATCGATAAGATTGCCTCTTGAATACTCTATCAATTTCTAAAGGGTCGCAATCATGTTAGAGTTCTAAGAAGGAAATCCCATTCGGCTTAAAAAGAGCAAATTGATTTATGGGCTTTAAAAGTGAAAATAACATTCGGCCTTGGAAGCACAAATGCCTTTAGGCTAAGTACCTCAGCTTAAATTGATAGAGCATAATAAAAAAACTTATATAAGTATGTAGCTACTAGAGTGAATGATTCATATGAAAGTTCATCAGGGATGTTAAGCCCTTATGAACTAGCCCAAGGAAAACCAAGAGGGGGGGGTGAATTGGTGTTTTAAAAATTTATCAATCAAAAATACAATCTTAAACCAAACCAAAATTCACCATAAGAAACTCAAAGTGTAAAAATTAAATGCAAAAAAATAGTAAGAACGAACACACATAAATTTATAGTGGTTCAGTCAACTTGACCTATGTCCGCTCCCCGAAGCCTACCCTCCAGGTATTGCATTAAACTCAGTGACTCTCCTTTTACTCCCACAGCAAGGTGGAGAAGCCTATACAAACCTCCTTTCCACTAACACTGGTGAGGCAGAGAACCCAACTCCTTTTGCTTCCTCCTGAAGCTGGCAGAGAACTCGACTCCTTTCACTTCCTATTGAATTAGGCAAAGAACCTTATTCAATTAATGAAGTAAACATCTCTTGAACCTCCAAGTAGCTAGGGATGATGATCGAAGAAGATGACTCGGATCCTTGCTTGAAGAAACCTTTATGAAACCCCTTACAAACTCCCCCTCATAAGATCCTCTCTCTCTCTCTCTCTCTCTCTCTCTCTCTCTCTCTCCCACTTACTCTCCCACTCCTCTTGGCTCTCTTAGGTCAAGACAGAAGCAAAAGATTTAATCTTTGGTAAATAAGAGGTCTTATATAGAAGAGTTTCAAATTTGCTCTTAATTTCAACAAACCGACATTATCGTCTAGGATGATTGACAGATCGTTCTGTATGATTAGTTCAAATTATTGAGTATCTTCCAGAACATCGCCTTGAATGCATGTTTGGATGATTGAAAACTAAACTGATCATCTAAGATTATTTCACGATCGGGCTGGATGATTAGTTCAAAACATCAAATATCATCCAAAATATTGCCTTGAATGCATGTCTGGACGATGGAAAAATAACTGATCGTCTATGATGATTATGGGATCATCTCGGATGATTAGTCCAAAAAATACACATCATCTAGAACATCATTGTGTTCATCTTGGAAGAAATTAAGTTTTTTAAAATGGATCATCTCGAACGATCGTATAATTGTCCAGGACGATATGATCAAATAATCAAACCATAATTGCTTTCCTAATTACCAAACTAATTTAGGCATAATTGCACTGCATCATCTAGAATGATGTCTGAGATGATGTCCAAAAATAAAACATGCCCAAATAGATCTGGCGGCTAATTTTTTCTGATTTGAGCCTATCATCTAAGACGATGCTAATATCATCTTGGATGATTTCCTTAATTATGGCTGCCTTAACCAGAATGCCCTAATTAGGGTTTCTATTTCTAATTGATCATCCAAGACAATTTGGGATTATTTTGGATGATGTCATCAAAAATAGAAAACTCTAAAAACTGATAGAATTTTTCCTTGAGTGTGTATATGTGTCCATGGTTACTTAACATCATGACCCGCATTATTACAATTGATTCAAGAAAAGGTAAAGAATACTTAACGATGGTTTATAGATTGACTCAGTTTTAATCTACCCAATCTTGATCTGGCATAATTTGTAATTGGCCTTGTGGACCTAAAATGTTAGTAGGCAAGGCAGTCATAGAAAAATAAAAGTGTTAGAAATGTTTTCTATCATCAAAATTATAATTCATGAATCCAAATTCGTAAACATCTCCCCATTTTTTATGATGGCAAATAAAAAACAATTTAAGTACTTTAACCAGAGGTTCAAATTTTACTAAAGGCAAACTAATGGTATACACAAATACTAAACTGAAAAATAGTACAACAAAATAACATAAAACACTATGACTATTCCCCCTTTTGACATCACAAAAAGGAGGAGGGACCTATAAAAGAAAAAATAAAATAAAAACTACCAAAAAGAAATAAACTATAATATTAAAAAATAATGCAAGAAAATAAACTACAAGTAGGACGCCCCATGATCATCAGAAGGAGGTGGTGGTGGCGGCTGAAATAATCTAGAAAGAGTAGCGAACGGCTCCCCAAACTAGGTCATGTCCTGATCATGCTGGTGAGAGATGTATGAATCAAAATGAGCAACATCCTTCGCATATTGATAGATGGGGATGATTAGAGAAGATCTAAAAAAAAAAAAAAAATTAGTAAAAGATAAAAATAAAATAACAAAAAAATGATAAAAATGATAAAAAAAATTAAAAAAAAAAAATTTATCAACGCATGAATATGATAAATTCTCCATGTGATTGAATTAAAAAATTTGTAAGAATTAATGAGTTAACATCGTCGAAATCCAAAAAATGATAGAACAACCGATCCTATTAGCCTTAGCTCAAACTTCTCATGGGAAAACCCATCTTTCAAAAACAAAGATCTAACTCAGAAAAATAAATTAAAAAAGAAAAAGAGATTCATTCAAAACTTAGTTCCAGAAAAATATCTTATAGAATAATATATCAAAGTAATTAGTCACAATCATGAATTTTGAACACAAACCCTTGAAAATATTAAGTGATGCATGAATTCTTCTAAGATTTAAAGGTTTGAAAGAGAATGAAGCTTGCTTTTGTGGGCTCATTTTATGCCTCTTGTTAATTGATTGGCGCACTTTACGGATCTTCTAATTTTTTATACACTTTGTGTATCTTTTAATTTTTAGATGGTCATTGCACATCTTTTCAGTTTTTTTTTCTTTTTGGGCTCATTTTATGCCCTCGTTATTTTTTTTGCAAGCTAGATCCTTTCGAAACTTTTAAATACTCTCAATTGTGAGAATATCTTTCAGATATTAGAGAAGAAAAACTCTATCTCTAATAAAAGGAAGAGTAAATCACAAAGCAGATTCAAATTCATATGATAAATGCAACAATAAGATTATGAAAGCTTGAAACTGATTTAATGCCTTCGAACATTATTTAAATAAGATAAATTACTGTAGCAAGATAGAAAAGATCTCAATCGCAAAGTCTAGTTATTAATTTGAGATAAACTTTTATTTAGAAAAGAAAATTACACTAATAAAAGAAGTTAGAGGAAGGGAAGCAATCAACGATGTTTCTCCCTTTAACTAATTTAGGGATATCATTCATTGACTAAAAATTTTCAAAAACAAAAATAAGGCTCAAAATATTATTTCAACAGTGATCAAAAATAAAAATGAAAAATAAAAATAGAGGAAGATGATAGAAATGAAAACATAAAAAGAATAATAAAAATAAAATAAAAATAATTAAAACTAAAGTTAACAAAAAGAAAAGAAAATAACAAACAACATATCAAGAAATAAAATTTAGAATCAGTAAGCATCAATTCAATTTATGCATTTATATCAATCACACCCAATCTAGTCCTCAAGATGATGAATGTGTCAAAGGCCAGTGGTTTAGTAAAGATGTCAGCCAGTTGATTCTCAGTTGTTACATGATGTAACTCAATATCTCCTTTAGTCACATGGTCTCTAATGAAGTGATGCCTTATGTTAATATGTTTGGTCCTTGAATGTTGAATAAAATTCTTAGAGATGTAGATGGCACTAGTATTGTCACAAAGGATTGAAATTATGTCTATGAGTTATCCTAAATTCAAAATTTATTACTCTAACCAAAGGACTTGCGCCACATAACTCCCTAAGGCAATGTACTCAGCTTCAGCAGTGGAGAGTGCAACAAAGTTTTGTTTTCTACTAGACAAAAAGACTAAAGATTGTCCTATGAAAGTGCATGTCTCAGATGTGCTCTTTCTATCTACCCTAAATCCTGCAAAATCAGAATTAGAATATCTAATAATCTCAAAAGAAGTGCTGTGTCTTGGATACCAAATTCCTAATTTTTGGGTCCCTAAGAGATATATAAGGATTCTCTTAACTGCAATTAGGTGGGAATCTTAAGAATCAGCTTGAAATCTAGTACAGAGATAAACACTAAACACTATATCAAGTCGGCTAGCAGTCAGGTAAAGAAAAGATCCAATCATTCCTCTATACTTCTTCTGATCAATAGATTTTTCATTTGGGTCATTATCCAACTGAAAACTAGAGATCATATGAGTATTTATTGGCTTGGCTTTATCCATTTAATATTTCTTCAAGATGTCTTTTATGTACTTTGATTAATTTAGAAAGGTTCTATCATCCAATTGTCTTATACTAAATCCTAAAAAGTAAGATAACTCTTCCATCATACTTATCTCAAACTCCTTACTCATTATTTTAGAAAAAACATCACATAGCCTTTTATCAGAAGATCCGAAAAGTATATCATCAACATAGATCTGAATAATGAGTAAATCATCTCCAATTTTTTTTCAAAAAAAGGGTGGTGTCTACGCTCCCCTTAACAAACTTTCTCTCTATTAAGAATGTGTTAAGCCTCTCATACCAAGCTCTAGGTGCCTGTTTTCATCCATATAAGACCTTTTTTAATTTGTAAATATGATTTGAAAATTGAGAACTCTCAAAACTAATGGGTTATTTTACAAACACATCCTCTTTTATTATCCTATTTAAAAAGGCACTCTTGGCATCCATTTAGAAAAGTTTAAATCCCTTAAAATATGCAAATGCTTGTAGCACTCTAATGGCTTCCTATCTAGCTACAAGGGCAAAGGTCTCCTCAAAATCAATCCCTTCTATTTGGTTGTACCCCTTAGCCACCAATCTCATCTTATTCCTAACCACCACACTAGAATCATTCATCTTACTCTTAAAGACCCATTTGGTTCCAACTACACTTTGTCTCTTTAGTTTTTCTACAAGCTCCCAAACATCATTCCTAACAAATTGATTTAATTACTCTTATATGGTTAAGTTCAAAAACTCATCAGATAGGGCTTGATTGATGTTGGTGGGTTCAATTATTAAGATAAATATAGAGTGGTTCACTTCCTTCCTAAGTTCATGCCTAGTCTTAACACTTTTAGAAGGGTCTCTTAAGATCAGTTCTTAAGGATGACTCGAAGAATATCTTTAATCTCTAAGAAAAGTGTGTTTAGGTTCTAACCTTTTTTCCAGATTTGTATTTTCTACTCCTTGGGTAATCTCACCTACTCCTTCAATGTTTTGGGGCTCTACCCTCTTCTCCAAATTTTTAACACTTTGTGTAATCTCTCATACTTCATCTTCATCCTCAACTCTAGACTTCTCAGATTAGATTCATAAAACACTACATGAGTACTCTCCTCAACCACTAATATCCTTTTATTAAACACCATAAAGAATTTCCCAACACTTGAATATCCTAAGAACACTCCATCAGATTTTGGGTCAAATTTTCTAAATGTGACTTTGCATTATTAAGAATAAAAACCTTATAGCCAAAGATATGTAGGTGGGAAAGGTTGGGTGTTCTACCCTTAAGAATCTCATTGGGTGTCTTATCTAATTTGGCTCTAATATTCATCCTATTCAACACATAATAAGCTATATTTACTGCTTCAGCCCAAAAGTATTTTGGAAGTGAATACTCAACAAGCATGGCTTTAGAGGCCTCAACTAAGATCATGTTCTTCCTTTCAGCTACCCCATTCTACTAAGGGGTCCTACAAGCTAAGAAGTTGTGGCTAATCCCTTTATCCTCACAAAAGTTTCTAAATCTCTCATTTTTAAACTCTTCCCCATAGTCATTAAGGATGGTTAATATCTCACAACCTAAATTTTTCTAAATCCAAGTGGAAAAGGATCTAAACTCATCAAAAGACTCACTCTTATGAGATAGAAATTTAATCCAAGTGAATTTCGAGTAGTCATCGATAATCACAAATTCATAGACTTTCCCAACAAAGCTGAAAGTGCTAATGGGTCCAAACAAATCCATATGAAGGACTTTTAAAGGTCTAGAGGTGCTAATGTCCTTAATGGAGTGGAAAGAGGATTGGACTTGCTTCCCTAGTTGACAGGCATCACACAGGTGGTCTTTAGTGAACTTAAGTTTGGGGACACCTCTAACTAAGTCCTTTTGGGTCACTTTCCTAAGGGTTTTTATACTGGCATGACATAACCTCCAGTGCCACTACCATGACTCATCAACAATAATTTTTTAGCAAAATGAAGTAGCACATTTAATATTATTTAAATCAAGCATGTAAACATTGTTGATCTGCTTTTTCTACAAAACAGTGCTAGTGTTCAAACTAATAATGCATATATTTGCCAAAAACAATTATGATGAAGCCTTTATCACATAGCTTACTGATGCTTAGCAAGTTTTGTTTCAATCCATCTACAAGAAAAACTTTTTCAATCATAAGGTTCTTGGAGTTTTTGATTATACCTGGGCTACCCTTACCTTTATTATGCTTCTTATGATGCTTTTTCTTCTTCCTTAAAAAGCAATTAAATTGCCTAGTGATTAAGAAAACATCATTACTTTTAGACCCAGAAAAATCAGTATCCGTAACGTTAACCTTTAACACCACAGTTTTCTCCTTGTTCTTCTCACTTGAATCAAGTTGCCTTTGGTTCATCCCTTGCTCAAAAGCAATGAGTGATCCAAGTAAGTTATTAATAGAATAAGTATTCAAATCCTTAGATTTAGTTATTACAGTAATCTTAGCATCAAAGAAAGAAGGTAAGCATCTCAAAATTTTATTCACTTTTTCATAGTTAGTTAACTCTCTTCCTAAGCCATGTAATGAGAAGATAATTTAAGTAAATCTAGTATACATGTCAAATATCATTTCAGTAGGTTTCATATGAAAATATTTGTAGTCATGTAATAAAATATTCAATCTATATTGCTTAACTTCATTTGTTCCTTCATAAGTAATACGCAATCTATCCCAAATTTTTTTACCAGTAGCACAAGTTGAAACACGAATATAATCTTCAGATTTCAAAGCATAGAAACAACAGTTCAACCATTTTGCATTAAGTTATGCTAAATCCCTATAATCAAAAGTCCATCAGTAAAAAGAAGTTCAGTTTTAATGCCATTTATTTCACATGACGGAGGTGAACAACCTTCTTTAACAAACATCCACATACAATAGTTAATCAATTGTTAAAATGTAGACATACAAGTTTTCCAAAAAATAAAAGGTATATTGTCAAACAAAGGTGGTCGGGTAATAAAATAACCTTCCATAGTATTATGATTATCGGAGTTAGCCATGGATTGAAATTCAAAAGTTTTTGAAAACTCAAATTTATAAATCCCACTCTGATACCACTTGAAAGTTTATCAGAGATGTTAAGCCCTTATGAACTAGCCCGAGGCTAACCAAGAGGGAGGGAATTGGTGTTTTAAAAAATTTTCAATTAAAAACACAATCTTAAACCAAACTAAAATTCACCCAAAAAACTCAAAGTGTGAAAATTAAATGTGAAAAAATAGTAAAAAATGAACACATAAATTTATAGTGGTTTGATCAACTTGACCTATGTCCACTCCCCGAATCCTCTCCTCCGGGTATTGCACTAAACTCAGTGAATCTGCATTTGCTCCCATAGTTAGGAGGAGATGCTTATACAAAACTCCTTTCCACTGACCGGTGAGGCAGCGAACCCAACTTCTTTTGTTTTCTCCTAAAGCAGGTAGAGAACCCAACTCCTTTCACTTCCTCTTGAAGCAGGCAGAGAACCTTAATCAATCACTGAATTAAACCTCTCTTGAACCTCTAAGGAACCAAGGATGATGATCAGAGAAGATGACTTGGATCCTTACTTAGAATAACCTTTGTGAAACCCCTCATAAACTACCCCTCATAAGATCCTCTCTCTCTCTCTCTCTCCATTACTCTTGCTCTCCTCTTGGCTCTTTCAGGACAAGACAGCAATAAAAGATATAATCTTGGGTAAATAAGAAGTCTTATATAAAAGAGCTCTAAATTTGCTCTTAATTACAATAAACCGACATTATTGTCCAGGACGATTGATTGATTATCCAGGATGATCGATAGATCGTCCTATACAATTAAATAAAATTATTGAGCATCATTTAGAACATCACCCTGAATGCATGTTTGGATGATGGAAAACTAAACTAATCATTCAGGATGATTTCATGATCGGCCCGGACGATTAGTTCAAAATGTCAAATATCATCTAGAACATCGCCCTGAATGCATGTCTAGACGATGAAAAAATAACTAATCATCTAAGACAATTTTGGGATCATCCCAGATGATTAGTGCAAAATAATACACATCGTCCAGAACATTATTCTGGTTATACAGGAAGAACTAAGGTTTGTTTAATAGATTGTCCTAGATGGTCCTGTAATCATCCATAACGATAATATCAAGTAATCAATCCTTAATTAATTTCCTTAATTACCAAACTAATTTAGGCATAATTACACTACATCGTCCATGATGATGTCCAAAAATAAAACATGCCCAAATAGATCTAGCGACTGATTCTTTCTTATTTGAGCCTATGGTCCAGGACGATGCTAATATCATCCAGAACGATTTGCTTAATTATGGATGCCTTAACCAGGATACTCTAATTAGGGTTTTTATTTTTAACTGATCATCCAGGATGATTTGGGATCATCCTGAATGATATCATAAAAAAAAATCTCTAAAAATAGACAGAATTTTTCCCTGAGTGTATGTGTGCTAGGTTACTTAGCATTAGGACCCACTTTGTTACAATTGACTCAAGAAAAGATAAATAATACTTAATGATGGTTTACAGACTAACTCAATCCTAATCTATCCAATCTTGATTTGGCTTGATTTGTAATTGGCCTTGTGGAATTGAAATGTTAGTAGGCAAGACAATCATAAAAAATAAAAGTATTAGAATTGTTTGCTATCATCAAAATTATAATTCCTGAATCTAGATTCACAATATCATACACCTTAAATAACACAACTACTTTAACTACCACCTATAAATAGCTTAAAAGCTACAACTAACCACCATAAATGTGACAATAAACCTTCTTAAAATAGCTAAATAGCCACAACTACCCACCATAAATAGCGAAACCTAGCATAGGAAAATAACCTGTAGTCAACGGTACCCAATGGTACATAGCAAAGGTGACAGTAGTAAATGATGAAATTTTAATAAATATTATGATATATATTGAAATTTTATATTGATTTTTTAAAATATAGAATAAATTTTTGTAGTATAATTTGCAATTTTTAAATTAAAAAAATTACACATCATCCCTATTTCTCTGAATTAATTATTCCCATAATCATTCTTATATATTTTGTAGTCTATTGACTGGTTGGTCAATAGAGAATGTACTCATCTATAAAGCATTATGATATGTTTATGAACTTCACTTGACAAACTGGTTTTTCGACTGTACATTATTCTGTTGTAGGACTGGTTTGGTCTACAAGTTTAATTTTCTTACATTATCTCCTCTCCTAGTGATTCTTCAATCTTGCATTAGAGATGCCTTTAGGCCAGAACTTGCATGGGTCTGTAAAGTTTTTAAACCCAACACTTACTATGTTTCGAACAAAGTTGTGGTTCTTTTTCTTTTCATTCAGGATCAAATCAACATTTCCAGCTAGAAAGTTTGATGAGGATGTTAAGCCTAAGTGAACTTGTCCCTAGGCACACCAAGAGGAGGGTGAATTGATGAATTTAAAAACTAATTTCTTAATTTAAAAAATAAAGACAATATTTTTAGATTTTTTAATATTTGAAAAATAAATAGGAATTTTCACTTAGTGTGGAAGCAAGCAAATTTACCAAAACATCTAAGCAAGGATGATGATATTTTAATCAGTATAATGAAGCATTGAGTATGATTGTTACCAAGAAGTTATAACAGAATTAAAATGCAAAAAGTAAAGTGCAGAAAATAGAAATTAGAATAAACACACCAGTGATTTATAATTGCTATGTCAAATAATGACCTGAGTCCACTTTTGGGGAACCTTTCTCACCCTCTAGGCGACGAAAGTAAACCTTTAATCTTTTTTATCCCTCTTGGAGAAGGCAGATTACCTTTAACTCCTTTCTCATCCTCTGATGATGGCAGAGAACCACGTCCTTGAGCTGATGAAATTCTCCCTAAAGCCACCCAAGAAACCTAGAGAGGCGCTTGAAGGAATAAGGTAAAACACATGCTTAGAGCAATCGTGTCAACCCCTCACACTACTTCTCCCTCACACACAAGCTCTCCCTCTTCTTCCCAAAGCTCTCCTTGATCTTCTTCTCAAAGCTCCCTCTCAAGAACACTCTACAACCAAAAACTTTGAAAGAAATAAATGAGAGAGATTAAATACAAGGTCTCATAAACATAACTAAATTTAATTATGTGACTCTGATCATACAGTACAATCTATGATCATCCAATATGATTAGTACAAATTAATCCTATTAGTATTGTATGAAGAGCTATGTTTTGTACGATTAGTTCAAAGAATTGAGCTGATCGTCTAGGATGATTAAGATTATCATCCAATATGATTAGTTTAAATGATAAGGATTATCATCCAGGATGATTATTGATAATCTAATTATTATTTATATAGGAATTGAGTTGTACAACATGAATAAGTCCAATCATCTTGTATGATATGTTTGGATCAATTATTCTAAATTTGTTTCATAATTATAGGATTAATTTAGGCAAGATTTCATTATATCCTGCACTACGATACCTATTATCCAATATGATGAGTATAAATTTGAATTTTAAAATATTTCCTAAATTGTGATTGATAACTAGAATCCTAATTTTTAATTGATTATCCTATATGATATACATGTAAAGTATGACTAGTTTATCATACATTAATTATCACACTTATCTATTTTTATCATTTTTTGAATAGCTGATCGTATAGTATGATATGAATCATATAATACGATTAGTTAAAAAAATCTAACTTTTGATATTGTAACTAAATCAGTCCCTTTGAAAGTGCACTATGAGCCACTTGAAGGTGCTCTGATGGCACTAGAAAGTTTGTTAGGGATGTTAAGCCCTATGAACCGGCCCAAGGCTAAGAAAGAGAGGTGGTGAATTTGTATTTTAAAATAATCTTTAAAACAAAAACAAATAAACCAAATCACCACAATGAAATCAACGTGCGGAAGAAATAAATGCAGAAATAATAAAGAAAAGAACACACCATATTTATATTGGTTCGGTCAAACCTGGACCTACGTCCACTCCTCGGAGGCACCCTCCAAGTATTGCGCTAAACTAAGTGTCTCTTCTTTAGCCCTCACAGCTAGGCGGATAAGCCCTTACAAAATCACTTCCACCTTCCCCAGTGCGATGGATTCGCCGGGCCCTTTAACACCAAAGAGATATTCTTCTTTTGTGAACTTCCCTCAAGACAAGCCTTGAATCCGATGGTATTAAGGTGCAAGCCTGCCGAAGCAACCGTGTGGAATCCCCCTCCACACTCCCTTAAGTCCCCCCTCACAGGATCTTCTCCCTCTCTCAAACTTCACCAGTTCCTCACTCCCTTTCAAGCTTTCTCTTCAAGTTTCCCCCAAAATAACGAAGCTACAATGGCTGTCAAAGACACTTATAAAAGTGCCTAGTCAAAAGCTTAAATAGAAGATCTCAAAATGAGCTCATTAATGCAACTTGCCCACTTTATCATCCAGGACGATAATAATATCATCCTCGCCGATCAGTACAAAATAGGCTCAATCAGCCAGGGCAATTTGGGATGATTTGAAAAAAATTGGTTACATCGTCCAAGCCGATACAATATCGTCCTCGCCGATTAGTTCAAATCCGAGTATAATTGTCCTGAACATTGCCCTGAATAGAGTTTGGATGTCAATCATCCATGACATTATCCTGGCCGATCCAGCAATCAACCTGGCTGATGTGATCGTATCAATCAGCCTTAATTACTTTCCATAATTATCAAATTAATTTATGCATAATTGTGCTGCATTGTCCAGGCTGATATGGAGATCTTCCTGTCCGATGTACTAAAAAAAAGAATACCTAAATTGATCATGACGACTGATTCTTTCTTAATTGAGCCTATCGTTCTGGCTGATACAAATATCGTCCAGGCCGATCGGCTTAATGACGACTGCCTTAATAAGGATGATGCTCTAATTAGGATTTCTGTTATTGCACCAATAGTCTAGGCCGATATAAATATCATCACAGCCGATGTTACCAAAAACAGCAAACTCTAGAGAACAGTCAGAAATTCTTCCAAGGTGAGTGTGTGCAAAGATGCAAAGCATCAGGAGCCACACCAATTATAATAGACTCAAGAAAAGAAAAAGGATACAAACTGACTCATATCTAGTCTACCTAATCTTGAGCTGGTTCCAAATTGCAGTCTGATCTTGTGGATCTGAAATATTAGTAGATAAGGCTGTCGTAGAGAAATAAAAGTGTTTATTATCATCAAAATCATAAATCATGAAAATAGATCTACAACAATCTCCCCCTTTGATGATGACAAACATTACTAGATGAATTTGCAAAAAGAAATCATGTTCTCCTAATCTCCCCCTCACTAGAATAAAACTTTAAAAAATAGGGGAAATAAAAAAACTTTTTTTTTATTTTTTATTTTTGAAAGAGAAAAAGATACAAATATAGCAATACATTACAAATACAACAATAAGTTCTCCCCCTTTGACATTATCAAAAAGGAGAAGGGGCGTGAAAGAAAATCTTTAAAAAAAAAATGGGAAAGCTACCTCTAAATTTTAATCAAAAACTTAGTAAGGAATGGATTCATAATGCATAATCCAGTAAAGGTAAGAAATTCATAGATTAATAATCCAAACTCAGGTTCTTTTTAAAAAATCAAAAACTTTTTAATCCAATATCTAAATCAAGATATAAATTAGAGAAGGAAACACTAATTTTCCGAAACTTCTTTCATAAAATATGTCTAATAGAAGATCAATGCAATAATTGCTGAATTAGGAACCATGATTTTTAAGCTCAAGTTTCAAAAATATCAAGGATTTTCTTAGGCTTTTAGTAGTATAGGAAAAAGTAAGCATATTTTTTATGGGCTTATTTTATGTTCTTTATCACTTGAATGGCTCTTTGAGCATCTTTTAATTTTTGATACACTTTATGTATATTTTTTTCAATTTGGCGTCATTGCGCATCTTTTGGTTTGACATCATTGGCCACTTTTTTGTTATTTTCAACCAAAATATACTTTCTTTCTTATATTTTCAAAGCTAAAGTAAACCCATATTATTGACAGAATAAACTACTTGATTAAGAAAATTATGAGGTGGATTCAACAATCTTGGAAAAGATTCTTATGCGATAGATAAAATATAGGGAGATAAAAAAAGTTCAGTTTCAAAATCTAATTTAAAACATGATAAAGATTTTAAATCAAAAGTAGAATAACCTCTTTTAGGAAATAAAGATTGAGAGTAAAAAATCATGAGTTTCCTTTCTTTGACTGTTTTTAGAGAAGTCAATCATAGCTTACCTAAAAATTCAAGAAAAATAAGAGATAGACTTTTCATTTAAAAAAGATCTTCAAAAAAGTGATATGTGTGTGTTGATTAGTGAAAACTTCACAAAACAACAAACAAAAAAATAAAATAACACTCAAGATGAAAAAGGAAAAAATTAAAACGCAACACAAAATAAATAAGTAAGGCTTCTAAACACCATCCTGCTCATGATCTGATGCTTTAGAAACCAGGTCTGCTTAGGAGATTTTTCGCTTTTCATTATTTGCCTTTTCTACAAGTTGCTTAGTTTTGCTCTTTTCTTTTGCAGGAAGAGTTCTCGAATTAGGGCACTGGTTTTTTATGTGTCCATGCTTCCTACATCTAAAGCAAAAAATGTCAGAAGTAATCTTAACATTCTTACCATTTTTACCTTTATTCCACTTTTGTTGAGGCTTATGCTTTGGTGAGCTTTTTGATTTTCTTGATAAGTCATTATTTTCATCACCAATTATGCCACTTTCTCCATGTTTTCAATGTTTAGCACTATCGTTTCAACTGCATCCAAAAGTCTTCGACCCAAAATTTGCTCATAAGCAATGAGTGAGCCAATCAAATTATCAATAGAATACTCATTAAAATTTTTTGATTCACAAATAGCAACAAATTTAGCATCAAACTTATCAAGTAAATAATGAAGAATTTTATTGACTTTTTTAAAGTTTGAAAACTCCTTTCCTAAAGCATGTAATGATGTTACAATTTGAATAAATCTAGCATACATCTCCAAGATTGTCTGATAAGGTTTCATGCAAAAAAGTTCATAATCATGCATTAAAATATTCAACTTGGATTGCTTGATTTCACTAGTGCCTTTATATATGGTGTGTAATTTATCCCAAATTTTCTTAACAGTAGTGCATGTTAAAACTAACATAAAGTCTCAGAATTTAAAGCTCAGAAAAATAGTTTAAAGAATTTGCAATCAATTTAGCATTGATTTGTTCTTCCCTATTCCATGAATTAAAAGGAATATCAACTTTAATCCCATCTCTAATACATGATGGTAAAGAATAACTATTTAAAATCATTTGCCACATTCGAAAATCAATTGATTGCAAAAATGTAGACATGCAAATTTTTCAAAAATCAAATGTAATATTTTCAAACAAAGGTGGTCTGGTGATTGGATAACCTTCCGTAATATTATGATTAGTAAAATTAGCCATCGATCAAAAATTCAAAAGCTTTCAAAAACTTATTTTATGAATCACACTCTGATACCACTTGAAAGTGCACTATAAGCGACTTGAAGGTGCTCTAATGGCACTAGAAAGTTCGTTAGGGATGTTAAGCCCTATGAACTGGCCCAAGGCTAAGAAAGAGAGAGGTGGTGAATTGGTATTTTAAAATAATCTTTAAAACAAAAACAAACAAACCAAATCACCACAATGAAATCAACATGCGGAAGAAATAAATGCGAAAATAATAAAGGAAAGAACACACCAGATTTATAGTGGTTCAGTCAAACCTTGACCTACGTGCACTCCTCAGAGGCACCCACCGATTATTACACTAAACTAAGTGTCTCTCCTTTAGCCCCCACAGCTAGGTAGAGAAGCCCTTACAAAATCACTTCTACCTTCCCCGGTGCAGCGGAGTTGCCGGGTCCTTTGACACCAAAGAGATCTTCTTCTTCTGTAAACTTTTCTCAAGACAAGCCTTGAATCTGACGGTATTAAGGTGCAAGCTTGTCAGAGCAACCGTGTGGAATCTCCCTCCACACTCCCTTGAGTCTCCCCTCACATGATCTTCTCCCTCTCTCAAACTTCACCTGTTCTTCATTCCCTTTCAAGCTTTCTCTTCAAGTTACTTCCAAAAGAACAAAGCTATAATGGCTGCCAAAGACACTTATAAAAGTGCTTAGTCAAAAGCTTAAAAAGAAAATCTCAAAATGAGCTCATTAATGTAACATGTCAACTTTATCGTCAAGGACGATAATAATATCGTCTTGACCGATCAGTACAAAATAGGCTCAATAAGTTGGGACGATTTGAAGAAAATTGGTTACATCGTCCAGGCCGATACAATATCATCCTGGCTGATTAGTTCAAATCCGAGTACAATCGTCCTGAACATCGCCCTGAATAGAGTCTGGCCGATGTCAATCGTTCAGGACATTGTCCTGGCCGATCTTGCAATTGACCCGGCCGATCCTGCGATCGGTCTGGCCGATATGATCATATCAATCAGTCTTAATTGCTTTCCATAATTACAAAATTAATTTAGATATAATTATACTGCATCGTCCAGGCCGATATGGAGATCATCCTAGCCGATGTACTAAAATAGAGAATACCTAAATTGATTAGGACGGCTAATTCTTTCTTAATTGAGCCAATCGTCCTGGCCGATACAAATATCGTCCAGGCCGATTGGCTTAATGACGGCTTCCTTAATGAGGATAATGCCCTAATTAGGGGTTCTATTTTTGCATCGATCGTCCAGGCAGATATAAATATCATCCCGGCCGATGTTACAAAAAATAGTAAACTCTAAGAAACAGTTAGAAATTCTTCCAAGATGCGTGTGTGCAAAGATACAAAGCATTAGGAGCCACACTAATTATAATAGACTCAAGAAAGGAAAAAGGGTATAAACTGACTCAGACCTAGTCTACTTAATCTTGAGCTAATTCCAAATTGCAGTCTGATCTTGTGGACCTGAAATATTAATAGATAAGACAGTCGTAGAGAAATTAGAGTGTTTCATATCATCAAAATCATAAATCATGAAAACAGATCCGCAACACCCTTGAGTGTGCATGCTTGATTACCAAGCTTAGTATCCACCAAATACATGATTTTGAAAGTTCGTTAGGGATGTTAAGCCCTATGAACTTAGTCCCAAGCTAGCCAAGAGGGGGGGGGGGTGTGAATTGGTATTTTAAAAACTCTTTTCACAAAGAAAGAAAATTGCATAAACCAAATCACACCACAGAAATAAATGCGGAATTAAAAAGCGCGGAAGCAAGAAAAAGAACACAGAAAATTTATAGTGGTTCGGTCAACTCGACCTACGTCCACTCCTTGGAGGCACCCTCCAAGTATTGCACTACAAAACGTGACTCTCCTTTAGCCCCCACGGCTAGGCGGAGAAGCCCTTACAAGAACCTCCTTTTTGCTACCCCGGCAAGGCAGAGAACCTACCTCCTTTTGCTTCCTCCTGAAGCTAGCAGAGAACCAAAACCAAAAGCAAACTCCTTACCTCTACCGACCCTTCCACGGACGAGAAACTCTAGACGAAGACGAAGCAGAGCGATCCTTCAAGCAACCCTTGTGAATCCCCTCACAAGCTCCCCTCACAAGATCCTCTCTCTCTCCTTTCTCTTTTTCTCTCCTCAAGGTCTTCTCAGGTCAAGGCAGCAACCAAAGGTCTCTTTAAAAACGTTTAACAAGAGCTCTTAAATAGAAGAGCTTCAAAGGAGCTCATTAATTGCAAGTTGCCGACAATATCGTCCAGGCCGATATGGACATCGGCCTGGCCGATCAGTACAAATCAAAGAAGATCGGCCAGAGCATCGCCCTGGATGCAAAACTAGACGATTGAAAATTGGCTTGATCGTCTAGGCTGATCTCACGATCGTCCAGGACGATCAGTTTAAATCAGAGGAAAATCGTCTTGACAATAGCCCTGAATACGAGCTGGCCGAATTTTATCGTCCTGAAGTAACTTAAGGTTTTTGACTGGATCGTCCTGGCCGATCATGCGATCGTCCAGGACGATATGAATCGTCCAGGATGATATGATCGTATCAATCATCCTTAATTACTTCCTTGATTTCCTGATCAATTAAGGCATGATTTGTGAATATCGTCTAGGCCGATCCTAAGATCATCCTGACTGATCATTTAAAAATACAGTATACCTTAATTGTCTAAAGCGGCAACTTCTTTCTGTTTTGAGCTTATCATCCTGGCCGATACACATATCGTCCAGGCCGATCTGTTAATGTCGGCTGCCTTAATTAAGAATCCTTACTTAGACTTTCTATTTTAAGCTGATCGTCCCAGACGATATAAATATCAGCCGGGCCGATGTGGGCAAAAATAGAAATTCTAAGTCTCTCAAGTGTGTGTGTGAAGGGTTACTTAGCATCAGTCTCTTTGACCATTACAAGTAGACTCAAGAAGTGAAAAATAAAAGTACAAACTGACTCAACCCTAAACCTACGCAATCCTGAACTTGGCTCCTTCTTGATCGTCCGATCTTCGATTCCTGAAAAGTTAGAAGCAACAAATAGTCCAAGAGAAATAGTATTTGTCAATCATCAAAACATAAGTCATGAAAAATAGATTTGCAACAGATTTGACCCAAAAAAGAAAAAATATATATATAAGAAATGAAGATAAAAGATTTTTCACAACATACTTAACGCTAATCTATAAAATCTTTAGCTGATCAAACTTACAAGTGTATAGTGGACCTGAAATGTTAGTGTATAGGAAAAAGGAGATATGTAATAATAATAGTTAACATGAGATAATATAGTAAGAAATTCAATAATATTTGTTATCATCAAAATTATAGGATTTAGATCCAGATTTGCAATGCAGCCATTTTAGTTATTGCAACCAATATATTTTGTTCTACTTCCTTATTCCCCCATGCTCATGTGCTAATTTGATATATAAATATGTTAAGATAATTTTTGAATATCATACCACTACATCCCCCCTGAGATGGGCTCGCCTTCTTTCCCTAACCTAAGAATGTCTGAACAGTATTAATATCTTTTTGAGCTCTAGCTGACTGTCTCAATAGTAGGTACTTCGAAGGAATATTCATTATATCTAAGTACTTATAACTCTCATGCAATTACAATATAGTAAACCCATCATGTCAAACTTCCCATATATGCATTGAATGATAACCTCTTTTGCATCAAAATGAACAGTCCAATGCTTCGACTGATCAATCTTCTCGATGCTTCTGACAAAAAAAAATGTAGATGAGTCACTTGACACTTGATCTATACACATTCAACCCACAACATGTAAAAACTCTTCTTAAAAAAATGTAAATAAATTTTTTGAATAAAATAAGGGAGTTTTCTTTAGTATTAGACAACTTTTGATTAAAGGTACTATCTCAGACTAGCTGCATCTAGATTCTTCATCCAGTTCATTCTAATGCCAACTCATCATCACCTTCTTTAAGCCTATAAAATAATCAATTATATAACTAGTTGGCTTGGAAATGTCATGGCACATATTATTAGTGGACTTGCTACACTGTGTTGAATGAATTCCAAGATTAAAATAACTCTTGTTGAATGTTGTTGACCACTTATTCCTGATTCTACAAAGCTCATTTAACTACTCATGGTTGTGGAGATCCCGTTCATTGATCATTTAAGCCTTGTTTCTCTCAAACTTCTCCTTAGAATCACACTTGCTTAAACACCTATAAAATAAACCTCTAACTTTATTACTGCTATTGAAGCACCACACCTTGGACAGAGCCTTCTTGTTGATGTGCCATTGACAGATCCTATGGTGTTTGTGAGGTAATGCAATTTCTATTGCATTAGCCATTGCATGATCCTAATCAATAAATATTATTATGGGATACTTATCACACATTATTCATAAAAAAATATTCTAAATAACTAGGTAAATAATTTAATTATCTTCTCTGATAAAAATACCACCCCTAACAAAATATTGTGCCAGTGATTATTAACTCTAACAATGGTTGCACAAGCTAAATTATATTAGTTAAGCCTATAGCTGGTATAAAAAATTATCACATCTCTAAAGCAATCATAATATATTCTCCCCAACCCATCTACAAAAAAAGAAAACTTAACAATCTATCGACGCCATCAATTTGGATGTCCTATGCAAACATGTTGTCATCAACTTGTCGTTCTTTAAATAATTCAATTAGGAAATTGGCGTTCTCATTCTCAATCGTTGCTCACTTCTCTTTTTGAATGTAGTTATATGCATCATTCTTAGAGAATCCATTATTTTTTTTATCTCATGTTTCATCGGCTAGGTAGGTAAATGCATCAATGGTTCTTATCCCAACTTATGCCATTAATTTAAGAATGAATAATTTCTCATCACTAATATTCTTATATTATGAAAGTAGTTGTTGATCTTCCCACCTAGCTAATTTGTGATTGTGGCACTCTATGCATTTTTGTACCATTCAAACTCCATTTCATCAACTAAAAATCTAATCGTAACGGGACACACTATTTTCGTATTTTATTTTTGATATTTTGATTTGGAATTTAAGTCAATACTCTTCTTAAATCCAGCTTTCGAACACACAAAGTCATTCCATCTTATTTTTCTCGAATGAGGCCATAAACTGTGATGTTCTTTGTGAAGAATATAAACACGATTATGATTATAATGGCAATGCATGTTATATGCATCCTTCTGAGAGTTATAAATACCTTGTGCACAAGAAAAATATATTTAACATTATTATATAAACATGGCAATACACAAAAATCAGTGGTACATAGGTACACAACAGTGATACAAAGATTTAAACATATGAGGTATATAGAAGCTGCATGCAAAAGCGAAATAAATAGGAACACAGAGTGGTACATAGAAGAGGTAATACACAACAATAATACATATTAAATTTTTTTTTTTATCTAGACTACTATACATAAACTAAACTAGCATAATCATGTGCAGAACAATATAAATTCGAAAGAGCAAAAAAGATTAGAATGATATACCCTAAACCATTAAAATCTCTACATGTTCAAATGAAAAATAGTTAAACCTTTTCGGAGTTTAAAATTACCGATAATACCCTCGACTTATCTCCTGTAGTTCATTGCGGTAAGTTTTCCTGAACATTTTGTGTCTCTTGCGTAACGTCTTCCATCTCCTCGCAGGATTCGACATCCTCCAATCCAATTTCCATCTTCATGCCCTCTTCCTCTCTATTCTTTCTCAACTCTTTTCAAAAGAAAAATCATGTCTCAGTTGTCAAAAATAATCCGCCAATATCACAAACTCTAAAATTTGGCGTGTTTCTTTTCAATTTTCGTGTTTGATTCGGGTAGAATTGACGTGCCACACGTAAATTGAAAAGCACATGCTAAATATTAAATTTTCATCAAGCTGAATCATCATATCGTCTGACCAACACGTGACAGCATAGCATTGTATTGAAGTCTATACGTCTACCAAATAATTTTGACGTAGCTAGCCTCTAAGGCTCTAAATCACCACCGAAGGACAAGAGATCATAAGTTTCCCCTCATAGAACGCTGCGAGTTTTCCCGGCTGTTCTTTTCCCTCTTTCTCCCACCTAAACCTTTATTTACACCCCTTTCGGCCAGCACCAAATGTTGGTCCGCCGCTTGCCGCCGGCGATTCTCAGTTACTTCTTATACAACGGCCGCTCCTTCTCTTTCACGGTCGCCGCTGGTTCCCTTTTGGAGTATTATCCCATCGGCAATCCATCGGCCCCACTAGGGTACCTGGAGGGGTTTCCCCGGCCTGATCCCAAGTACGCCGAGACAATCGTTGCGATCCCTCGATTGAAGTCGGGAAAGAACATCTCTTCCAAGGAAAGGAAGGCGGGTAGAGTACCGAGCATTGTTTTTGAGCAAGAGAATGGGGAAGAGGGTGGGAACAAGAGACTTATCTCCGTGAAGTCTAAGCAGATCCGGAAGCTCGTGGAACACCTCGGCCAGTCCTTCTTTCTCTCAAGGCTATTCGAGCTTGAGGTCCGCTCGGCATTCGAGGATGAAAGCGAAATTATAGAGAAGGTCCGAGTGTTACCGCGCAAGGTACGAAGATGCAACGATCTACATTTTTTGGTTTCTGTTTCAAATATCATGTTTGCAAATGCCCTAGTGTACAAGAAGCTGCCTGTAAAACTGTCATTTTAGATTAAAAAAAAGATGGAATGCTGCGTGCCAACATTTTAAATGTAATAAGCCAAGCCTATGAGAAGAGAAGAGGCAGAGCTCTAGGATTTTGGATACATCAATAAATTCATATGTTTTACCATGGATATTGATACAATTTACATATCTCAAAGCACTTAGTATTTGGGCTAGAAATTCTATGGATTATTTCCAGGATCATCTGAATTCCATTTTGGGTAAAATTATAGTAGAGAGTGCAATTTGATGAGATGAACCTAATGAAACCGAGAATGCTTGAATCCTAAACACGAACATGCATAAATGGCTTGGAAGATAGAAACTTCTTAAGTTCAATTACGTCTTCCAAATGTTGTTTTTATAGTTAAAATGAGTGTCTCATTGAAAGAAATCCAACAAGCCTAAGATTGTTAAATTTTAAGTTGATTAAGATGCTAAGATGTTGGAAAAAATATTAAATGATCAAAGGGATCTTATCAGACAAATGCTTCTGGAATTGTTTTTGTCATCATTTGAATTCTTTTTAAGTTAACTACATTATTAATTATTTTATGGATCATTTGAATATCATTTTAAGTAAACTTATAATCAATCGATTTAGTGTGGTTTCATTATATGAGCCTAATGACCGTCATTTGATGTGGGTCAACAATTGACATTTGAATCCAATCTTACCTATTGTCTGGTTTGCCCTCTTATCAAGAGGATGACCTTGCTAACTTTTGATTGTCACCCAATTTTAGATTTTCCTCAACAACGATCACCCATCAATCAGTGATCAAGAATTTAATGTCCATCTTCTAAACACTCAGCACCCATCCTATCTGGAAAATGATTGACCCGATCATAGATTATCGTCTAACTTTTGATATTCCTTATAACTATCACATTAATTCCAATTTTCTTCATCACCTATCACCCGACATCCTCTAACATCTAATGCCGAATAATACGTTTACATGCAATACTTGTTTTATCAATCACTTGATCTTCCTACTATCATGAGAATAACCAATTTAACAGCTCATTATTGTTTCAAGCAACTTAGACACCTCAAGATTCTTTTTATTACCACTATAGGAGAAATCTTCAATGATTAATATCTAATATATTGCACAATTGCTGTCAGATATGGAGAAGACTCACAATAGTTGAATCATTTTAATATCCTTCTTGTATATAGGAGGATTTTCATAAAAGCTTTTCAGAAGAATCTCATCTCCTTAGCCTCGAAGAAAGCTCTATAATCCAAAAAAACTTTGGAAGGCATGCCAATTCAACTTGTGTGATGGGTATTTAGTTTTGGAGAAGGTTCATTCTAGAAAGTTTGTATGAAGGCTTCGTAATATATGGATTCTAGGAGTGCAAGTGATAGATAGAATCTCCATTTATTAAAAAAAGATATAATGCACGTTGATGCCTCGAAGAATATTCTTTGTTGGATAGGGTCCTTACTAAAATCTCCCGAGAGGGCTTCATGATTTTTGGATCTTAGAACGGTAAGTGGCAGACAGAGTCTCCACTTGTCTAAAAAAGTTCAAAGGAACATTTAAGGGAGGATTTCTTATGCCGATAATTCCAATATAACAACAACAACAACGTCAAGCCTTTATCCCACTACGTGGGTTAGCTACAAGAATTCTTTTTCTCCATTCTGTCCTTTTAGGATTCAAATTCTCATATAGATCTAATAAATAAAGATCATTTCTAAAATTTTCTAACTAAGTCTTTTTAGGTCTACCTCTACCTTTCTTAACATAGGTAAACTATAATACATCTACTCTTCTAATTGGGTCATCGGAAGGCCACCATTTTATGTGACCAAACCATCTAAGGCGACACTCTCTAATCTTATTTGCCACGGGAGCTACTCCAACCTTTTCACATATATGCTTGTTTTGTATTTTATCTCTAAGAGTAAAGCCACTCATCCACTGCGCCATAAAGCATTGCACGTCTAATCACCATCTTATAAAATTTTCCCTTAAATTTTAGTGGTTTTTTTCTATCTCACAACAAGCCCGATGCATTCCTCCACTTCAACCATCCAACGTGAATTCTACTAATAATATCCCTATCTATTTCACCATTACTCTAAAAAATAGACCTAAGATATCTAAAATGTGTACTCTTATTAATGACATGATAGCTGAAAGTTACAAACCCCCACTAGATTTATTACTACTACAATTATACTTCATGTATTCGGTTTTAGATCTGCTCAATCGAAAACCTTTAGACTCTAAGGTTTACCTCCATAATTTAAGTTTACCTTTCACTCCATCTTTAGTCTTATCAATAAGAAGAATATCGTCAGCAAAAAGCATACACCATGGATCATCCTCTTGCAAATCTATAGTAAAAACATCAATGACTAAAGCAAAAAGATATTGGCTTAAGGCTGATCCTTGATGTAATCCAACTGAAATTGGAAAATACTTGGTCAAACCACATTGTGTTTGAACACAAACAATAGTTTGAGCATACATATCCCATATTACTTGAATATAAACTTTATTAACCCTTTTCTTTTTTTAGAGCTCTCCATAGCACTTCTCTTTAAACTTTATCATTTGCTTTCTCTAAATCAATAAATATCATATGAAGATCCTCCTTATTCTCTCTATACTTCTCCATCAAACCTCTCTATACTTCTATTTATACTTTTTGGTGTTATCTGTTTTTTCTAGTGAGAGAGTGCGTTTTTTTAAACTTCTGTTTCCCTCTATTTCGGCTTCCGGCATCCGGCATGGCGGTGGATGGTCGCCGGCCATCAAATGGATCGTTCATCCTCCAGCTGTTGCTTCTAGGGATCTTGTTCATTCGTTAATAGAATCTGCGCTTCTTTCTTATGGGGATTTGTTTTATATTGGTATTGTTGGTTCCTTGTTCAAAGATGTTCGCTTCAATCATGTTAAAGAGAAACCCTTGATTATTGATGAAGGTGGATTGACTAATTTTAAGAAGATTTCTCCTGTGATTGGAAAAGGAAAAGGAATTGTCACAGAATGAGTTTAAAAGCCCGAAATTTTCTGATGTTCTTACGTCTAAGAAGTTGGGAGATAGCTTTAATTTTGATTATGGTGCGTTGTCCTTGACAGGATTCAAGATTCACATCAGTAGGTGGGAATAACAATACAGTTTCGGGGTCAGAGGATTCAAATACGTTTCGTGATAAGGTGATGGTTGATTCTGATGTTCCCTATATTGGTATAGGTAAGAAGGTAGGATTATTTGTCCACGATTCTGAGGCGGCTTCTACTGTAATTAAGGATGATACTCTTATGAAAGGATCTTAATATTGTTCGTCAATGCGATTCGAGAGAATTGGATTTGTGTCACAATCGGACCAATACATCTGTGTTACCTACTATGAAGGAACCTACTGGAAATGTTATGCCAAATGTTTGGAGCAAGAAACCAAATATTAGAATAGATAAACTGGATTATTGATCTTGTTTGACTGATGATGGGAAAGTTGTAAGTTAAATGTGTAAAATGAATGAGACAATGAATACTAGAAAGTTGAAGAATGATGTGGTTGTTAAAGTGTTTGGCGATAATGTTCCTTTTTCTGTAATCAACATTGAACTGAGGAGACAATGGGCTAGATTAGGCAAGTTTCATTTAACTCTGTTGTGTGTTCAATGGATCCTTTGTTCCTTTAATGAATCTGAATATGCCGAGTCGGTCTTGTCGGAAGGGCCTTGGTTTGTTAATGGACATATTATTGGCCTTGATAAGTGTTCTCCAAGCTTTTTTCCATCCTTTTTGAAGGGGTTATCTTCCCCAGTATGGATCAGAATGCCGAATCTTCCTTTGCAATGCTGGGATGAGATAATGTGTTTAGAATTGCTTCCCAAGTTGGTACTCCTCTTATGTTAGATGATAATATGTTTAAATTTGGAGGGGGGGGGGGGATTTGCTTGAGTTCGTGTTCGGATTTTGTTGGAGAACAACTTCCATTGGGTGTTTGGGTCGAAGGAAGTTCAGGCAGATTTTTTCAAAGAATTGAATAAAGAGGATTTCTAAATTCTGTTTCATATGTGATAGGATTGGCGACTTAAGTGGTAATTGCGTTGAAATTGGAATGAATGAAGGACAAGTTGATGGTACTCACTCAGTTTTCCATTCTAATGCTAGTAAGGAAGCTCCTTCTGGTGACCCTAAACTGGATATTGATAGAGGTTGTACAAACGGTGGTGTGGTGAAGCAGGGGGATGGCTATCGACCTTTGATCCATGTGAACTATGGTAAGAGGAATTTTAGGAATTCTGGATGGCAAAGAAGGGGGCTAGATTCTGCCAGGATGACAAATACGGGCACAAGTATTTCTTCTGGACCTGTAGGAAGGAAAGTTGGTGTGGAGGGTGGCTTTAAGGGAGTGGACAATTCAGATCTTATTAATGTTGGTGGTGTTGCTGGTTCGGATCCAGGTTATGGTTTGGAGGCTGTTGTCAAGGGTAGTCATAATTAGGTGGATTCTTCTTCTCTTGTTGTTGTGGGGTTGGAGGTGGTTAAGGTTTGTTTTTCAAACTCTTCTTCTCCTCTACTGAAGGTTGTAAGTTTGATTTGCTGTCTGGAGCTGGTGAAGATCTGATTTCAGATGATCAGCAAGTTGGGTTGAAGTCCCAGGTCGTTAATAAAGTTGATTCTTGATCGAAGTTGGCATTCAATTCAAAAGGTGAAGCTGCTGAAATTGGTCATATGAGTTCTATTCTTTTGATGGATAGTTCGGTTGTCTGCCCAGATTCAGGTAAAAATCCTATTTCATTATCATCTGAAGTCACTTTAACAGTTAATAAAGCTGAGTTGGGAAGTCTGGACGATCCTCCTATTGCTAATTTGGAGGGCCGATATAAAGATCCTGCTGGTTATTGTTCTAAATCAATTGATGATTTGGGAGGGTGTAGTTCTGGAGCTAAGAAAGTTAAACTTCAGAAGGAAGTTGGAGCCCTTGGTCCTGTGAATGTAACTACTCGTCATAAGAAATTGGAAATGTTGCATAGGGAAAGGAGTGGGGGTCCTTCCTCCTTGATTTTTTTTTTTTTTGAAGAAATGCAATTATTGCATTAAAATGAAAGAAAAAACAACCTAATACAAACTAGGAAGAAGAAAGAAATGGTTCCTTTATCAACATGAAAAAGGAACCTTATTGAAAGCATTAATAAGGTAAATGAATTCCTTAGTATTTTGGAATTGAAGAGGGGCTAAGAAAAGAGAAGCTTCTCTATATTTAAAAGAATTTGTTAGAGATTTTGAAGTGTTTTTTGTAGGCATTGTTGAAACTAAAATTTCTACTTTAGATAGATTGGAAGTTAACAAATTTATGGTGGGAACTTGGAATTTTTTTATATATCCTTTTGAAGCTTTGTCAGGTGGTATTATGATGATGTGGAGATATGATTTGGCTTCTTTCTCTGTTTTGGAGGCCTCTTATCAATGTTTTGTTGGAGAGCTAAATGTGATTAATAAGGGGGTGTGGATTATTTCTATTGTTTATGGTAGTCAGGATTTGTACAAGAGGAGAAGCTTGTGGGATGACTTGGAATCAGTTTCTTCTAGAAATCTCCCTTCAGTGGTGGGGGGTGATTTCAATTGTATTTGTCTCAAGAAGATAAAATGGGTGGGAGAAAATTTATTTTTTCTCACGGATCTCAAGCATACTTGTCAATGGCGCAAAATAGCGCGCGCCATGACGCACGGCGCGGCGCGGCGCACCTACGGCGCCATGTTCATGGTGAGGCGCATGTGTTTAAAATAGTGCGCGCTATTTGCGCCACATGTGAGCCATGGCGCATGGCGCACAGTACACAATTGCGCGCCAAATTGTTGCTTCCGCCGAATCGTCCAGCAGAGTAGTGCTTCTGCCAATATCGAGTGATCGGTACCACTCAATATTGCTATGTACATGCTCGGTACCGCTAGGTACATGCTCGGTACCGCTAGGTACATGCTCGGTACCGCTAGGTACATGCTTGGTACTGCTATGTACATGCTCGGTACCACTCGGTATTGCTATGTACATTCTCGGTACCGCTAATACATGCTCGGTACTGCTATGTACATGCTCGGTACTGCTCGATATTGCTATGTACATGCTCGATACCGCTTGATACATGCTCGGTACTACTCGGTATATGCTCGGTATCTCTAGGTACACGCTCGGTACCACTATGTACACGCTCGATACATGCTCGGTACCGCTATGTACATGATTGCTTTTCATTATTATGATAGCTTGTCTTTCATTTTTAATGATATTTCATATTCATGTTTATTATTTTATAATTTTTATTTAGTTTTCGCCATGTTCAAAATGGCGCGCGCCGCGCCGTGCGCTATGCGCCATAGCTCCAAAGAGACCTTTGCGCCATGGTGCGCCATTCGCCATTAACAGGTATGATCTCAAGAGATGAAGTTATTTATGAATAACAATGATTATCATGAAGTAGGTGTGTTAGGACTGAAGTTACTTGGTGCAACAATTAAAGTGGTAGTGCTCGTATCTTAGAAAGGCTTGATAGATGTCTTCTAAATTCAATTGCCTTAAATACAGTTCAACGTGCAACTGTTAGGTATCTTTCTAGGGTGGCTTCAGATCATTGTCCTATAATTTTGAAGATGTTTAGCCATAACTTTCGAAAAGATACAACAACAACAACAACATGAAGCCTTTATCCCACTACGTGGGGTCGACTACATGAATCCTTTTTCTCCATTGAGTCCTATTAAAGATCAAATTCTCGTTTAAATCTAATAAAGAAAGGTCATTACTAATATTTTCTAACCAGGTCTTTTTAGGTCTGCCTCTACCTTTCTTAACATAAGTCAAATCTAATACCTCTACTCTCCTAGCCGGGTCATTGGAAGGCCGCCGTTTTATGTGAACAAACCATCTAAGGCAACTCTCTCTAATCTTATCTTCTACTGGAGCTACTCCAACCTTTTCACGTATATGCTCATTCCGTATCCTATCTCTAAGGGTAAAGCCACTCATCCACCTGAGCATCCTCATCTCTGCCACATTTAACTTTATATTATGCTTCCCTTTTAATGACCAACATTCAGTACCATAAAGCATTGCAGGCCTCACTACCATCTTATAGAATTTTCCCTTAAGTTTGAGGGGTACTTTTCTATCACACAATAAGCCCGATGCATTCCTCCACTTCAACCATTCAACTTGAATTATGCTGATAATATCCCCATCTATTTCACCATCACTCTGAACAATAGATCCAATATATCTAAAACGTGTACTCTTATTAATGACTTGATTGCCCAAAGTCACAATCCCCTCACTAGGTCTATTACTACTAAAATTACACTCCATATATTCCGTTTTAGATCTACTCAAGCGAAAACCTTTAGTCTCTAATGTTGACCTCCATAATTCAAGTTTACTTTCAACTCCCTCTCTAGTCTTATCAAAAAGAAGAATAGCATCAACAAAAAGCATACACCAAGGTACATCCTCTTGCAAATGTCTAGTGAGAACATCCATGACTAAAGCAAAAAGATATGGGCTTAAGGCTGACCCTTGATGTAACCCAACCGAAATAGGGAAATACTTGGTCAAACCACCTTGTGTTTGAACACAAGTAATCGCTCCTGCATACATGTCTTTAATGATTTGAATATAAGCTTTATTAACTCATTTTTTTTAAGAACTCTCCATAGCACTTCTCTTGGAACTTTATCATATGCTTTTTCTAAATCAATAAATATCATATGTTGATCCTCCTTATTTTCTCTATATTTCCCCACTAAACCTCTTAATAAATGTATGGCTTCCATAGTCGACCTACCCGGCATGAATCCAAATTGATTTTGAAAAACATTAGTATCACGCCGCAACCTATGCTCCATAACTCGCTCCCGTAGTTTTAAAGTATGACACATTAACTTAATTCCTCTATAATTCGTACAATCTTGTGCATCACCCTTATTCTTAAAAATATGAATTAACACGCTCATTCTCCACTCATCTGGCATCTTTTAATCTTCAAAATAGTATTAAAAAGTTTAGTATGCCAAGAAATACCTTCTATCTCCTAAGCATATCCACACCTCTATTGGAATATCATCAGGTCCAACAGCTTTTCCACCGTTCATTTTTTTTAAAGCATCTCTAACTTCGATTTTACTAATACGCCGATAAAAATAGAAATCTTTATTTTCATTTAGGTGCTAAGGTCACTATAGTTAATTTTATTTTCACAATTTTCATTAAAAAGTTTAGCAAAATATCTCATCCACCTTTGTTGAATATCATATTCTAAGAAAAGTATTTTTTGATCTTCATCCTTAGTACACTTCACTTGAACTAAATCCTTACTACTATGTCTTTGTTTGGCTAACTTATACATATATCTTTCTCCCTTCTTAGTATCTAATCTATTATATAAATCACTAAAAGATAAGGTCTTTGCATCGCATATTGCTTTCTTAGATTCCTTACGAGCCTCTTTATGTCTTTCCCAATTATCAGAATTTTTAAAATTAAATCAATTTTTATAACAAATCTTCTTATTCTTAATCTTTTCTTGCACATTTGGATCCCACCACCAACTATTTTTATGATTAGGAGCTTTTTCCTTTGATACTCCAAGCACGTCTTTGCAATATTCTTAATATCATTATTCACTTTATCCCACATAATATTAGCATTCTCATGTATAGATAAAATATTAAGATCTAAAATTTTACTCTCAAAAATATTTTTGTAAATATTCTTTAAATGCGCCCATCTAATCCTAGAATATTGTTTTACTTTATTTTTTATTATCTGCCCTTTATCTTAAAGTCCAAAACTAATAATCGATGTTGGGTACATAAATTTTCACTCGGAATAACTTTCGAAAAGGTAGTTCTATCAAATTTGAAGATGTGTGTGTTTCATATCCAGCTTCGTCAACAATTGTGTTTAGGGCTTGGGGAAAAATCTTCAAGGAGATGTAGTCCATACTCTCAATTATAAATGTAAAAGAGTCTTAAGAGCTTTATTTTTTTGGAGTAAATCTAAGCTCAAAATTTTTAATTTGTTGAAGGATAATATTAAAAAAGAGGTGTTAGAACTTCAGATAGAGGAGGCAGATGGGGGGAACTTTTCAGCAGATAGATTGCTGTTACTTAGGAGTAAGGTTCATGAGTTAAATATTACCTTGGTTCATTTGAATACTTGGTGGAGGCAAAGGTCGAAAGTGAAGTGGATGGAAGAGGGTGATATGAATTCTAAGTTCTTTCATGCTTATGCAAATGGGAAAAGGAATGGAAATTGGATTAACCAAGTTAAATATGGTAATGGTGTTCTTGCTGAAGATTGAAGATATCCTTTTTGAGTTCTTTAGCAAAAAAGTGGAGAGATAGAAGGTGTGTGCTGAGTGGTTGGCCTATGTTATCAAATTCCCTAGATTGTGATGATTGTAGGCTCTTGGATGCTGATTTTTCTATTGATGAAGTGACCGAAGTAATCAAGGCCCTTGGAGGTAATGTTTCACCTATTTCAAATGGGATTTCTTATTCCTTTTTTAAAGCTTATTGGAACATAATTGGAGAAGATGTTTGGCGAGCTATCCATCAATTCTTTTCTACTAGCAAAATGTGTTCAGAGTGGAAAGAAACTATGGTTGTTCTTAGTCAAAAAATTAATAATCCTATGCTTCGATCTAACTTCAATCCCATCAGTCTTTGTATCTCAATTTTAAGATTGTTGCCAAAGTGTTATTGAACAGGATGTTGAAGATTATCCATAAGATTATGTCGATGAAACAAGTTGCTTTTATCAAGGGCCTTTCTCTTTCAGATCATATTCTTCTTGCTCAAGAGTTGTTCAACAAATTCAGATTCTCCAAAGCAAAAAATGGATTGGTGGCTATTAAGATTGACATGGAACAAGCTTATGATTGTATGGCTTGGCATACTTTAAAACAAGTACTTATGCATTTTGGTTTCCCTTTAAAGTTCACTAATCTTTTGATGGAACATGTGGTGGACCCGAAGTTTTCAATTATTCTTAACAGAAATAACTCTAAGTGGATTGTAGCTAAAAGTAGATTTAGGCAAGGGTGTCTGTTATCACCCTACCTGTTCATCATGTGTTCTTAACTTTGGTCAGATGCCTTTTTCCAAAGAGGTAAAAATTTGGATATTAAAATTGCTCCAACCTCTCAGAAAATTTCACATTTACTTTATGCAGATGATATTCTCATGTTCTCGGAAGCAAAGCTCAGGTTTATCAAGAGAATGAAGAAAATTATTTCAGATTATTACAAATGGACAGGCCAAAAGGTCAATATTCCTAAATCTTCTATATTGTTTGGTAAAGCAGTTAGTTGTAATAAGAAGAGAAGTATCTCTATGTTATTGGGTTATAAAGAGGTGAAAGAGCTGAACTACCTTGGGATCAAGATTGCACTTTAGAGATTTGTATCTTCTGATTTTCACAATTTGTTAGAGATGTCATCCTTGAAGATAAATACTTAGGGGAATAGATACATCCCGGTAGCTGGGATATTCGTCCTAGTTAAATCAGTATTGCTTTCTCTACCTATTTTTCTGTCTACTCATTCTTTAGTTCCTTTGGGCACTTTGAATGAGGTTGATAAAATTTGTAGGAGTTTTGTATGGCATAAGCAAAATGGTAATCATGGTATTCATTATGTTGCTTAGGAGGTGTTATGTAAGTCGAAATGCTTGGGAGGGTGCGGTTTGCATTCAACATTTTCTATGGTTGGTCCTTTACGAGCAACATTTGCTTGGAATTTCATCAAGAAGCTTGGTTCTCTTCTTAATAAGTCCTTGATTGCTAGGTATGTGAGAGATATTTAGAATTATGAAATCAAAAGAAATAGTTCTACTACATGGAAAATTATCATTAGTGGTGCTAAAGCTCTTCAGCTCATTGTGAGATGGACAATTTGTTCGGGTAAGTCAGTTAATATTATGAAGGATGTCTGGATTCTTGATAGGAGCATTGAAAGATGGCCAACGTTATGAAGGCTCTTCAAAGTTCATCTTGCAACTTTTATGGGATTCAAGATTTGATTGAAGTTGAAGACTTTTTTTTTTTTAAAGATTTTGGTCAATTCTATTTCTTTTTACTAATAGGAGTTGTAATATGTAGCTAATTTTTGTGCTAACTTGTCCATTTTGGATGATTTTTTTTGGGATAACATTTGCTATAATAAGATTCCTCCTTTTGTTTCTTTGTTAAAGGAGGAATGTAATAGCTTGTCTATCACTTTGTAGTTTGTATTAGACTTTTTTAATTATGCTATTTGCATCTTTTCAAAAAAAATAAAAATCTCTCAATTAATGTATGGCTTCCATAGTATACCTATCCAACATGAATTCAAATTGATTTTGAGAAATATTAGTATCACGTCATAATCTATGCTCCATAACTCTCTTCCATAATTTTAAAGTATGACATAATAACTTAATTCCTCTATAATTCTCGCATAATCTTGTGCATCATCTTTATTCTTAAAGATAGTTATCAATACACTCATTCTTCATCCATCTAGTCTTCAAAATATTATTAAAACATTTATTAAGCCGAAGAATTCCTTAATCTTTTAAGCATTTCCACACCTTTATTGGAATATCATCAGGTCCAACATTTTTCCCACTCATCATTTTCTTTAAAACCTCTTTAACTTCAGTTTTAGTAATACGCCAATTAAAACAAAAATATTTATTTTCATTTAGAGTGCTAAGGTTACTAAAGCTAATTGTATTTTTACAATTTTCATTGTAAAGTTTAGCAAAATATCTCATGCATTTTTGTTGAATGTCCTCTTATAAAAATAGAATTTTTTTTAATTTTTATCCTTATTGCACTTTATTTGAACTAAATATTTACTAAAATTTCTTTGTTTGGCTAGCTTATGCATATATTATTCGCCCTCTTTGGTGTCTAATCTATTATATAAATAATTAAAAGTACATCATTTGCAACATTCTTAATATTACAAGCTACTATTTCCATATAATATTAGCTTCCTCATACATCGATAAAATCTTAAGATTGTGAATCTTGTTGCGACCCATGACCCCGAGGTTGAGATTTTGATGATACCAAATAATGTTGTCTAAACTACTTTTCATTGAATATCATTTAATGTTTATTATTGTCCGTGAGTACTAATATTTCAGGAAGACCACAAGCCACTCAGGACAACGGGAAGACTCAAAACTTGTTGGATTAGGAGTATGAGTCAGATAATGTATTTTGTTATTTATTTTATTTTTTATTTTCTTGAGTCTGACCACAAACTGCAGGTAAGTCTGAGCAATCATGCACACACACAGGGGGAGAGGGTTTTTAAAAGTAAGAAATATAGTTTTTCATTCTCTGGTAATCGTACTTTACGAATTTATTTCGTACTCTACGATCTACCATTATAACACATGTTCTGTGAACACATCGTATTGTACGAATACTATCGTACGGTATGATCTGTTTCAAATCCAAAACCCTAGCCGTCATGATAAGTCAAGTATGATATTTTGCGCCATTTGTACTGTACGATGACGTTCGTACGGTACGATCTATTTTAAATACATACTTAATTTAACCTGTGATTAGTGCAAGAAATCAAGGCTTAATTACAAATTGAACATCGTACTGTACGAACCCCTTCGTACAATACGATGAACAGAGACAAATTCTGATCGTCCCGGAGATCGTCCTGAACGATCCTGTGTTTTTTGTCTCATCGTACTGTACGATTACGATCCTACCATACGATGAACAGAGACGATATTTGATCGTCCCGGAATTCGTCCTGGACGATGCCTTGATTTTCACTATTCGTACGGTACGATGTAGATCGTACCATATGATGAACAGAGATGACATTTGATCGTCTCGGCTATCGTCTTGTACGAGTAGTGTGTTGTGAATCGTACCGTATGATATAGTATCATACTGTACGATTAGTTTTTGAACTGTTCGTACATCTTTGTACCAGGACGAAGCTAGTTTGTACATATCGTACTGTACGACCAATAATCGTACTGTACAATTGTAACGGCTACTTTTGAAATCTCAGGGATTTTGGAGCGTGGTTTTATGTGTAAAACTTGTCATATTTTGAGAGAGAGAGACAGAAGAGAGAAACGTGAGTAGAGAGAAAATCCTAGAGAGAGCTCTTGAGAAGTTTGAGAGGTTGACAGAGGAAGGAGAAGGTGAGCTTTGTGAGGGAGAAGAGGTGTGAGGGAGATCACACGATTGCTCCGATCTTACTGCAACTTGCTCCTCCTGTGGCCCGAGAAGAACTTGTGGGAGGCTTTCTAAGGGGGAGATTCGTCTACGTCCGTTGACCTCGAAGGTACTCTGCCTTCTCCAAGAGGAAGAAAAACGAGAAGGTTCTCTGCCGTCACCAGGAGGGTGAAAACAGCGCTTGACACTCCGCCACGCCGAGTTGGTAAAATGGAGTATTGTAAGGGCTTCTTCGCCTTACTGAGGGGGCCAAAAGGAGAGCTATTGTTGGTAGTGAAATTCTCGGAACGGAGGACTCTGGGGAGTGGACGTAGGTCATGGTTTGATCGAACCACTATAAAAATCTCGGTGTGCTTTTTTCCTTATTGTTTTTATTCTTGCGTGCATTTTTATTTCATAATATTTGCTTGGAAAAATTGTGAAAGAAAAAGATTTTATTGTTGCACGTTGCCTTAGAAGTTGTTTTAAATTTTCATGTTAAAAATTTAAAAACATCACAAAATTAGAACTCCTGCTTAGGTTTTACTTATTGCAATAAAGTTTTCACAATTCACCCTCCTCTTTTCCATCTAGTAATTTCAATTGGTGTCAGAGAAGGTTTCAAAAATAGTGTTTTAGAAAACCTTAAAAAAACGATCATGTCGCACTTTGGTAATCGTAACATTGCGGAGGGTTATTCAATAACCCGTCCACCTCTTTTTGATAACATTCCATTTGATTTTTGGAAAATTAGGATGTCTGCTTTTTTGCAATCTATAGATTACCGCATGTGGATGTCAATCAATGTTGGATATGTTACACCTTTTAAAATTGTTAATGGAGTGAAAACTCCAGTGCCTTTTATTGAATGGAGCAAAGAGGATAGGGATTTAGCCCAGTTAAATGCTAAATGTTTAAACTGTTTTTTTTTGTGCATTGAAGTTTGAGGACTATATGAGAGTTTCTACCTGTGCTTCTGGTAAGGAGATTTAGGATAGATTGTGCATTACATACGAAGGAACAAATGAAGTAAAACAGTCTAGGCTTAACATTCTATTGCATGATTATGAACTCTTCCGTATGAAACCTAGTGAAATAATATCTGACATGTACACTAGGTTCACCCAAATCATAACATCCTTGCATGCATTAGGTAGAGAGATTTCAAATTCTGAGAAAGTCAATAAAATTCTTAGATGCTTACCTAGTTCCTATGATGCAAAGATAACTGCTATCACTGAGTCTAAAGACCTTAATGTTTATTCTATTAATAATCTCCTTGGGTCACTCATTGCATACGAGCAAGGAGTGAGCGAAAGGCAAAGTGATGCAGGTGAAAAGGAGCGAACGGTGGCATTAAAAGCAAACAACTCAGAAAGTGAAAGCTCTGCAGGGGAGGAAGAAGATGATATAGCGCTGATGACCCGACAGTTCAAGAACTTCCTAAAGAGAAAACAAAAGCGTCGTCAGAATGGCTATCAGAATGGCTGGAACAAAGTTAAAAGCTCTAAGGTTAATAAAGCTTCATCTAACACAATCTGTTTTGAGCGCAGGAAGCCAGGTCACCTTCCAGCTGATTGCCCCAACGTAAAGAGCCAACCTGCTAAGGAAAAGAGCGAGGATAAAGCCAAATATAAGAAAGGAAAAACGAAGACACAAAAAGCTTTTTGGGCCGACTCTGCCTCAGAATCATCAGAAGAAGAAGCAGAGGAGGAGATAACAAATCTGTCTTATGGCTAATGATAACCTTGATCAATTGGATCAAGATGAGGTATGTCAACTTTCGTATGAAGAATTATTGCTTATTTCTGAGAATATCCATGACTCGTATAGGAAGTTGAAAAAGATGCATGCCAAGCTTAATATTGAATTTAGTTATTTACAAACTGAGCATGCTAACTTGTTTAAAGAAAATTCTGATTTAGATAGAGATCATATGCTACTTCTTGATGAGTATGATGCATTAAATAAGAAGCATATTGAACTAACTGAAGTGCATGAAACCTTGAAAAATCACTCATGTTGAATTAGAAGAAGCTTTTGATAGATTAGACAAACTTGCATTAGAAGTAGATCATAATGAGCACTTGCTATTAGTGGAAGTTGATGGATTGACAGCTCAAAATAAAACTTTTAATGAAAGAATCAAAGAACTAAAAAATGAAATTGCATCACTCACATTAGGCCAACCTAGAAAACCACCAACACAGCATGAATCACACAATCTTAGGAAGAGGCATCACCACCCAAATAGGTTAGTGAACCCATTTCCTGGTGTTAGGTGCTTCTATTGTGGCATGCTAGGTCACATAGCCCGCACATGCACAATTCACCGTAGGACACACTTAGTATGGAGACCTAAGCTGCATCCATCACAGCATAACATGCATACATCTCATTCATGCAAGCATAAGGAGGAACCCAAACTCACTTGGGTTCCCAAATCTAATCTTTGAATGAAATTGTAGGGATGCTCTCACAAAAGACCTAGTGAGAGCATGTGGTACCTGGATAGTAGATGCTCGCGACACATGACTAGAGATATGAAGAAGTTCATCCTATTGGAGACCAAAACTGGAGGCAAAGTAGCATTGGGAGACAACACTACCAGGAAAGTGATAGACTCGGGTATTGTTGGTAATGCTAAGAATTTTTTAATTGAAAATGTTTTATTAGTTGATGGTTTGAAGCATAAATTACTTAGCATTAGTCAATTTTGTTACAAAGGTTTTGATATTAAATTTCTGTCTGATAAATGTCTGATTAATTTAAATGATAAACTAGTTTTAAAAGGAAAACGAATGAACAATGTTTACATGTTAGACCTTGATTGCATTAATAGTTCAAATTCATTGTGTTTGAAAATAATAGTTGATGACTCGTGGCTATGGCATAGGAGACTATGCCATGCTAGTATGAAAACTCTTAGAAACATCACTTAGAAAAACCTAGTTAGAGGCATATCTAAGTTAGACTTTACTAAAGATCATTTATGTGATGCTTGCCAACTAAAAAAACAAGTCAAATCATCCTTTCACTCAATTAAAGATGTAATCACCTCTAGGCCATTAGAAATCTTACACATTGACTTGTTTGGACCCGTTAGCACAGCTAGCCTAGCAGGGAAAAAACTATGAATTTGTAATTGTAGATGACTTCACTAGATTCACTTGGGTAACATTTCTAGCACATAAGAATGAGTCTTTTGAAGAATTTAAGGTATTCTCTATATGGATCCAACAAAAATTAGGTTGTGAAATGTCAACAATCCATAGCGATCTTGGTGGAGAGTTTCAAAATGATAGGTTTGAATTATTCTGCCAAGAGATAGGAATACGACACAATTTCTCAGCCCCTAGAATACCTCAGTAAAATGGTATAGCAGAAAGGAAGAATAGAACTTTGGTAGAAGCTGCTAGGGCAATGTTAGCGGAGTACACCCTTCCTAGATACTTTTGGGCAGAAGCAGTCAACACAGCGTGTTATGTTTTAAACAGGGTAAATATTAGATCTAAGCTGAATAAAACTCCTTATGAACTCCTTAAGGGTAGGACACCGAATCTTTCACACTTACATGTCTTTGGGTGCAAGTGCTTCATATTGATTAATGGCAAACTTCCCTTAGGAAAATTCGATCCCAAGTCTGATGAGAGCGTCTTCTTAGGTTATTCATCTGTAGGTAAGGCCTATAGAATCTTTAATAAGAGAACCCTAGTAGTAGAAGAGTCCACTCATGTAGTATTCGATGAATCAGATAAGCCCTCTGAAAATAGAGTTGAAGATGATGAAATAGAGGCAATTCAAGGAGTAGAGACTATGACCTTAGGAGAAATGGTAGAACCTCAGGAAGATTTGCCTAGAGAATGGAGATATTCTTCTAGTCATCCTAAATATCTGATTTTAGGAGACCCTTTAGAAGGTGTAAAGGCTAGGCATGGATTTTGGAAAGAGGTTAGTCATTCAGCATTCATCTCTATGATAAAACCTACTAGTATAGATCAAGCCTTAGGAGATGAATTCTGGATTTTAGCAATGCAAGAAGAGCTGAACCAATTCACTAGGAATGATGTTTGGGAGTTAGTCAAGAGACCTAAAGAACAAAGTGTTGTTGGAACAAAATGGGTCTTCAAAAATAAGATGAATGATTCAGGAACAATAATAAGAAATAAAGCCAGATTAGTAGCTAAGGGGTACAACCAAATTGAGGGAATAGACTTTGAAGAAACCTTTGCCCTGTTGCTAGACTAGAAGCCATAAGAGTGCTCTTAGCTTTTGCTTGTTTCAAAAACTTCAAACTATATCAAATGGATGTAAAGAGTGCGTTTTTGAACGGGGTAATTAAGGAAGATGTCTATGTTGAGCAACCCTCCGGATTTGAAAGTTCACAATTTCCAAATCATGTATTCAAATTAAAAAAGGCACTTTATGGACTAAAGCAAGCACCTAGAGTATGGTACGGAAGACTTAGCTCATTCCTATTGGATAGAGGATTTGAAAAGGGTAGTGTAGATACTACACTCTTTTTACAAAAGGTCAAAGAAGAAATTCTCATTGTTCAGATTTATGTGGACGACATTCTATTTGGATCTTCAGATAAAATGTTATGTGATGAATTTTCAAAAACAATGAGTAATGAGTTTGAAATGAGCATGATAGGAGAACTTAATTACTTTCTTGGCTTTAGTGTAAAACAAATAGATAACGGAACTTTTCTTAACTTAATTACTTTCTTGGCTTTTCTTATCTCCTCTGCTTCTTCTTTTGATGATTCTGAGGCAGAGTCGGCCCAAAAAGCTTTTTGTGTCTTCATTTTTCCTTTTTTATATTTGGCTTTATCCTCGCTCTTTTCCTTAGCAGGTTGACTCTTTACGTTGGGGCAATTAGCTCGAAGGTGACCTGGCTTCCTGCACTCAAAACAGATTGTGTCAGATGAAGCTTTATTAGCCTTAGAGCTTTTACCTTTTTTCCAGCCATTTTGATAGCAATTCTGATGACGCTTTTGTTTTCTCTTTAGGAAGTTCTTGAACTGTCGGGTCATCAGCGCTATATCATCTTCTTCCTCCCCTGCAGAGCTTTCACTTATCTTACTCTCAAATATATTTTTGTTAGAGTTCTTTAAATGCCACAATCTAATGCTAGAAGAACGATATATTATATTTTTATATTTTGCCCTTTTGTCTTAAAGTTCAAAACTAATAGGCGATGTTAGGTACATAGACTTTCACTTGGAATAACATTATAATCTTCGCAATTTAAACGATCTATTTTCTTAAAAAAAAATAAATTTGAGTTTTACTATATCCATTCTTATAAGTGATGAGATACTTATCTATTTTCTTAAATATAGTATTAGCAATTGTAGAATTATATGCTAAAGCAAAATCTAATATACTCTTAACATCTTCATTAGTTGCTCTAAACCTATAGCCATCATAAATGCTTTTAAAAACCTCCACCTCTCTACTAACATGTCCATTTAAATCCCTTAATAAAAACTCTTTTTTTAAGTGGTATCTTTTGTAATATTTTTCTAAGTCATTTCAAAATTTTAATTTTGAACAAATATTCAAACCTATTTGAGTTGAGGAGCATAAGCACTTATAATATTAATAATCTTTTTATCAATAATAATCATCAAAGCTATAATTCTTTATGAAATTCTATCATTTTTTACAACATTATCTTTCAAACTCTTATCTTTAATCACACATAAACCATTTTTAGTACGACTCCTATTGTAACATCGAAGTTTAAACTCTAAACTATCAATCTCCTTAGCCTTCTCTCCCACCTATTTAGTTTCCTAAATGCATATAAATATATATCTTCGTATGAAACATAATATCAACTAATTCCATTAATTTGCCTTTAAGGGAACCTACATTTCAAGATTCTAACCTAATTTTAGTTTTGTAGACTAGTTTATTGGCCCACATCCATTCATGATGTGGGAACCCTTGCCTATTTAATACTGCATCCGGGCTCCGATGCAGTGGCCTTTGCAAATTTCTCTGCCCTTGCAAATTTCTCATTGTATTCAAGTCATACAACGCGTCGTTTTCAGGGAATGCCCTAGCATTAACACAATATATTAAGGGTTTCTTATCATAATTATTCGATAAGTTTTATGTTGGATGACGACTACCTAATGCAACTCTCCTCTCTTCTTATCCAGAACTTGGTGCTGAGCATTCCCATATTTAAAGAAATTCAAAGCTTTGTCAATCACCTTAGAACACCATCTGTTGACTAGTGTTGATAATCATTTTTATAGTAAGGCTTTCTTTGTTGGCCAACATTGCTGCTTGCCATTAGCACTACTCGTCATTGCTTGTTGATAACATCATTTGTCTGACCTTTGATGTTATTTATCGACTGTTGCTCGACTCATATAAATGTTTGATGCCACAGATTCTTCCACCATACTTATCTAACTCTAGTCTTACTTGTTGTTCAGTCTCCCCTCCTATCAAGAGAACAACCAAGTCAATTGTCGATCATTGCGTGACATCTAACAATTTTAAAAAACTCTTTTTTGACTTATTTCAAAAGCCGATCCTTAAACTCCATTTTTCGATTACTCTTATCTCCCATCCTATTAGGATAGCGATCAACCTCAGTATTGGCTGTCACATGACTTCCAACATTCTCGTTGCTTGACATACGCTAACATTCGATGTCTATTACCCATCGACATCAGATGCCTATCTTATCAATTGTTCTTTGCCCCTTCTACTATCAAGGAATGACCAAGTTAACCAACCAATATTGCCTTATGATAATTCAGACATCTCAAGAATTCTCCTGCCATCACAAGAGATATCTTGCACCGCTCATTTCTCATACATAATTGTAATGCTTTCTCTAGTTTTAGTAAAGGGTGTATTTTTTAATCATTTACTGGCACTAGTGGAACTATTTCAATTGAGTTGGATCTTGTGGTTTTTTACTTTTCCTAAATTTTCACATATGGAATCTCTTGTTTTATATATGTTGCTTTGAATTTATATGCATTTGGGGGATTTTATTATAATGCCGATGAACAAGGGTAAGTGATAGATTGCTAATGTAAAGGTTTGAGAATTATAGAAAGGTATCCCAGAGCTAATAGATTTTTTGGTGAATGTAGTTTTTCCAAATGGCTTGAGTAAAAGTGTGATTGATCTCTTTTATGACTTTGCTCTTGATCTTTGAAAGTTGCCTAAGTTTAAAGTACAGTGAGTGGAAAAAATTCGTTCATAAGGTTCAGAAATTATTAGAGGTCATGTTGTATGATGTATCCCAGAGCTCGTGTTTGAGTGTCTTGCCTTTCTTACTTTGAGCTTAGTGACTTTTAGGCTTTGATGTGATAAATTGCACCACATCTTTGTCTTCTATATTGACAATCTTTGTAGCTTCTCGAATTTCATCCAACACTTCATCGTTATGTTTTATGCAAACATTGTTCCAGTTAGCTGCTTTTATTATGGTATGGTTATATCTGTTAATATTTTTATGTTGCTGAGCTACCATTTGCGTTTCACTAGTTTATATGAGCTTCTTTTCTTTATAATGGAGCAGTAGTAGTTAGAATTGCCCTCAAGTATACATGCAGTCAGCACAGCTGCTTTCTTAAAGCTCGAAGTAAGGAATGTTTTGTTCTTTGTTTTCTGCTCCTAAGTTTAGTCTGATATTAGTTTTTCTGTATTATTTCATTATTTCTTTTATTGTTTGGATGAACTCACACTAAAATGTATATATTTTGAAAATTATAGATATAGTTATCGTTAAAATAGTTTTGTTTTTTTGCCATGATTTTATCCTAATAACTGCTTGTAGGTATCTAAATAACTGTTTGAATGAGAAACCCTGTTTAAATAAGAAAAAAAAAAAAGAGGGAACAAATAGGTTTCAATATTATATAAACTTGATTCTTTTTTATCATAATGAAAAATCCTGATCTGGTTCCGATTCACCTTTTTGCCTGCATGTGAATTTGGCAAGTGTTTTATTTCTGAGAGCCCAATATTTATTTTTCTATGTAGCTGCAGAATATGTAAGCCTATGAACTTAATACTAACATCTGGTTGTTTGATCTGTAGCTGAAAACTAGGCAAATTTTCTAAGTTTTGTGGTATAATCTCAATTATTATTATTTACATACCAGAAATTCAATGTCCAGCTTTTAGCCATTCATAAAAACCCTTATAAAGATGGAAATGAAATGAAAATTTTTAATTACTGTGTTTATTAGTAAAGAGAAAATAGAAGTTTACTCTGTCATTAAGGAGCTGTAAAAAATGTTCTTTTTTGTGGTGATTTGACCATTGAACCTTCTTAGGCCTCGTTTGATTAGGCTTTTTTTCTCCGTCTCCATTTGAATACGCCGAAATCAATTAGTATTTACTGTTTGGAATCAAAGCTTAACAATAATTCCTTTTTAATAAACATCGTTTTTTCGGCGGTTACAAAATTTTTTTCGTATCTGCTTCTTCGGTCACAAAACGGAGTTTCGGAAGCGAATTACTGATTTAAAATTACTTTCAAGTATTAAATAATAAAATCTCAAAAGCAGAACTCTTAAACAAACAATTTAAAATTACTTTCAAGTATTAATAAGCACTTTTAAAAATATTAGTCAAACATATCTCATTATTGAAACTCCATTTTATTGAACTGCTTTTTCTCAACCTCATTTTTTAAAACTCCTTTTTATGTAAGCATAAACCGAATCAAACGAAGCCTTAATTTATCTCCTTATTCCAACTATATCTAACTATGTATCAATATCCTTGCTTTTATTGGCACCACTAGATCTAATGATTATTTATATACTAGAAGTTTTTTGAAATAATTGGACATTTATCCTTTTTTTAGAAAACTTTGATATAATTACTGGTAAAGAACTTTGTTAGGATATGAGGTTCTGGGATAAAGCTTTAGTTCCCAGAAAAAAAAACAAGAAAAATCCTTATTGATAATGATGAAGCATATTTAGGAGAAATTTGGTATACTGCTGTACATTTTAAATCAAACATTAGACCGGAAAGTCAGATTCTTGTTTTGTTTTCTTGGAAATTATTTTGGTAAACATTATATGGTGGCCATTTATTTTTCTCTTGCAGTCTCGTAATAATTCATTTACCCTGATGAATGCTTGTTTTACTTTGTTAGCTTCATCTACATTCTGGCACTGATGCTGTTCTTAACGTCACTTTTATGAGGGCTCCTTCTACTGCATCATTGAAAGTTGATGTTCCTCTAGTCTTCAGAGGAGAAGATTCTTGCCCAGGTTTGAGAAAAGGTACATCATTCTTACAGGGTTTTGGAGGTTAAGAATACTGTTAAAGTAATATATTTGAGTTAACTTTAACAAACCTTCTTAGTTAAACGTATATGTTGTCAATGTTGACGTTTTAGTTTTTTTTTTGTTCGAATTACTGTTCCATTTTCTTGTTTAATTAAATTATTTGAGAAAATATTAGCTTGCCTTCCGGAGGGTTTTTTTTAGCTTTTGTTTTCTTTAATTTGATAGTTCTATGTTTTCAATTGTTTGAACTGTTATCTGAATATTCTGTGTAGTTGTACTATTTCATCTTATTCATGCTTGTAAGCACAATATATCGTCCAACAATTTTTTGGCACCATTGTATGAGCAAGTCATCCGTCCTCTTTACAAGAACAAGGAAATCGAATTTTTTTTTTAAAATTTTTTGCATCAAATTTTTATACTTATGCTTCTATAGACGGATTTCATTTGCTTAGGAAGTTACAACTCGTGCTGTCATTGTAGCAAAGTCTTTATTCTGAATGCTGTTGCCCCTGTTGATGGCAGGATATACTTAATTAAAAATTTCTGCTTTTAGTACTTTAATAATATTAACGCCTGTGATGAATCAACTACATCCTTTGATCTCTTTACCCATGAGCTTCATGATTAGAATATTCACCCATCTCCAGAGTTGTGTTACTTTTATATCTATGTTTGATTAATCATAACTTCCATCCTCAAATATTGCTTCCTGGCGACTTTTATTTACATGACAGGGGCTTATTTAAATACCATTAAGAGGACTGTCAACTACCTTTGCCCTGCTGATATTGTTCCACCTTATATTGATGTTGATTTGAGCGAACTGGATGTTGGTCAGAAGATTGTAATGGAAGAACTCAAGGTTCATCCCGCACTTAAGCTGCTTCACCAACCAAATCAACCAGTTTGCAATCTTATAGGAGCAAGGGCTTCAGACGAGAAAAGATCAAAATGAATTTCAAACTCTGTTACCATAGAAGTCCTATTTTGCAGGCCCTTGTGTTGCATGGAGAGGCCTTAATCAACCCGGAGCAGTGCAACTGGCACTAATTTTTTTCTAGCTTTGTTGGTTACTGTTCATTTGTTTAGCACTTGTATGGTGCAGTTAATGCTTGGATGATTGTTTTTACTTTTGTTCAAAGGACATGCATAGGGAGGCTGCATGTTGTCTTATTTGTTGGGATCCGTGCAGATGAGAATGGTGACAATTTTGTTAAAAACTTAGTAAAGAACTGATGATTTCCTTGTTTTGGGTTTATGTTGTTTTGAAATAAGTAATTATTTGCTCAATCTCTTGCCAGTTTAAGGCATATTTCATTTTATTTGACAACTCATAAACATTTATTGCAGAAGTTGGATTTCTCTATTTTAAAATATTTTAGTTTTTATCAAGGTTCTAAAAATTGGATCGGGCAACGAAGCAGAAGGAGAGGTTCGAATCAGGATCCAATCGGATGATGTAATAAATATTATTATATTATTCAAATTAATAAAATTAATATATTATAATACGAGTATATGAGAATTTAATATTTATAAAATTTTAAAAATATATAATAAAGTTTTATATATATAAATATCATTTAAGAATAATATTTAATATAATATATAAATTTATAATATTAAAAATTTATTATCATTAACAATGCTTTAAAAATCGGACCGGACCAATCGGTCTGATCGGTTCAACCATGAACCGGTCCAAAGACCGGATCGGTTCAACCTGAAAACCGGCTTAGCTTCAAACCGGCTAGTTTTGTCCAAAATCATTGCGGTTCTCTTGAACCGGTTGGTTCAAATTTTGTATTTTTTAATATTTAAATTTTAAATAACTTATTTTTAAATATTAAAAAATATTTGTAATTTAATTTAAAATTTGAAATGCTTAATTTTAAATTAAAAATTTCAAACAAGCATTTCATAAAGTTTCATCTCTTTACATGATGCACTACACCTTTCTAGCTCAAAAGCTAATATGTAGTAAAAGCTTCACCAAGGGAAAGTCTCCCAAGTGATGTGGGATTAAAAAATCTAAAGCTCCTATGTGTTTCTTCTTAACTTTTAAGTTTAGAACATACACTATTCATTTTAAAATAAATTTTTTAAATAATACTTTTATGAAGAAAATGATGAAATAATATTTATTTTTAATTAATAATATTAAATAAATTATATTAATCATTTATTTTTTTATGTACCATATATATTAATTAATTAATTTATTATTTATAATAAATGATTTAATTTAACCTCAATAATTTATAAATCTAAAATAATAATATGAATCTAATATATAAATTTTAAATATAAATTATATATAAATATATAACATAAATTAAGGATTATTTATATTAAACATATTAATTCATTTGTAAGTTAATTTTTTGTTAAATTTAAATTAAATTTAAGGATTGAATATGTTTAAATTTAAAATTATATAAGATATTAGTAATATGTAAGTTAATCTTATATGATTTTTATATCATCTAAATTGTATTTATTACATCATCCGGTTCAACCCTGGTTCGACCGGTTGAACCGGTCGAACCGTGAACAGTTCTCTCTACCAGTTCGTTGTCCGGTCCGGTTTTCAAAACCTTGATCATTAATATAATATATAAATGATTAAATTTTTGAGCATTTAATAATATTTATAAATTTAAAAATATATAATAAAATATTATAAATATAAATATAATTTATGAATAATATATTTAAAAATTTATAATTAAATATATTTATAAGAATAATATTTAATATAACATTTAAATTTATAATATTAAAATTTTATATTATAATTCTTATAATATATATTATAGCAAATTTATAATATAGTTCCCAAATTTTTAGCCCAAGCCCAAATTTGAAGCTCAAATAAGTTCAAGTTTACTTTCTAAAATATTCATGCAATATTTTTAGTTCCACATCATAGAAGTTTGAGGTTATTAGCTTGAACCATTTATAAAGTGTGACGTAAACACTTTTTACTAAACAAATTATGTGAGATATTTAGGACAACTTGTAAAGTTATGATGTAATTAATCATCATATTTAATAAAAATATTTTAAGAAGTGAAAATAATTTAATAAATTAAAATATAATGTTTAAAATTTAATTAAAACAAAAACAAAATGTTTATAAATCAGCCAATTCTTTCCAACCCAAATTGGTTCATAGTTGAACCAGTTGAACCAACACTCATGTCCGATTTTCAAAATAGGGGTTTTTACTGTTCCTTCTTCTGCAGCTAATTTCGTTGTAGTTCTTTTAGATTGTTTGCCTTGCTCCAACCTTGATTGTTAAGATACGGCTAATGGTAATGATGATACTTGGCTTGTCGTCCTAAATTGTATTTCATTCCATTATCATGCTTGCAGCTTAAGGGTCCGGTTGGCTCATTGTTACTGAAAATACAATACTATTGATTGTAGTAAGGTTTAAATGTACGTGATGTTGGATCCAAATCTGTTCGTGGAAAAACCGAACCTTACTAATAGGCCGAACTTGATGAGCTAGACTTGTGAGAATAAAGAGTAGAAAGAATAGAGAAAGAGCTATAGGATGATTTAAGAGATCATGAATCTTAAAATTAATCAAGTATGCACTATTAGTTAGAAGTTCTCCAATCTGTTCCTCATAACTTCTTATTTATATAGTTTTGAGGGATACATGAAAGGCTATAAAAGAAAAGTCAAATGGTATAAGGTTACATAAAATGCCTACACAATGCTACATGCTATCTCTGATATGCGTACCCCTTGAATGGTTGAAGGAGGGAAAAGTCGGAAGGTTTTGGCATGATGCTTCTAGGCGAGTCTAGTAATACTGAGTGGGGTCAGGAATTGGTGTCAACGTCAATGCCTAGAGCCCCTAACATTTGGCCGTCTATGATAAACTGCCAAGTCAGAAGAAACGTTAGGGGTACTATCCATCTATACTCGGCCTCCGAATTTGGCCAGCGTATCTTGAATCATCTTCATTATTCTTTTTTTTCATCTTCGTGAGGCATTGGTGAGTAGTGTAGTTTGCGTCTATATTTGCTGAAGGCTCTTATTGAACTTGCTCGTCTGTTCTAGCTGTTGAATCTTGAATAGGTTTTTAAACCTAAACTTATGTTCTTAGGCTAACCAAGAAGGGCGGTGAATTAGTAATTTTTAAAATTCTCTTGGATTTTAAAATTTGAAACTGATTGATTCAAAAAGCATGTTAATAAAAATTTCAAAAATAAAACTTTTCAATCACGGAATTAAAAACTTGTAGTAATAAGCAGTAGAAAATAAAACAACACAAAGATTTATAGTAGTTCAGTCAAACACGACCTACATCCACTCTCTGAATACTCCTTCTTTAGGTATTGCACTATTTCCAAAGTGACTATCCTTTTTTTCCCCATAGCAAGGTGGAGAAGCCTTTATAAAACTCTCTTCCACCAATCCCCAGTGTGGTAGAAAACCATCATCCTTTCATACCTTCAAGTGTAGGCAGAGAAACTTCATCCTTTCACACCCTCCAAGTGTAGGCAGAGTACCTTCAGCTGTTCACACTCTCAAAGTATCGACAGAGAACCATCATCTTTTCACACCCTCCAAATGTCGGCAGAGAACTGTCGGCTGTTCACACTCTCCAAGTGTCGGCAGAGAACTGGATCTTCTTCAAAGAACTTCTCATGAGAAATCTAGAAAGACAAGAGAAAGTGTGAAAAACATAAATCATGCAGAGATCCTTACCTTTGAGTAACTTTGTGAACCCTTCACACTCCACTAGCAAGAAATCTCTCTCAAACACTCTCTTGCACTCTCTCCTTCAATTCCCCTTGAAACATCTCAAAGAAAAGATGTTTTAAGTCAGTTCTTAATGGACATTTTATACAAAAGACATGAAAAATCATCCAGAAAATTGAATTTTTTAATTTTAAGTGTACATGATCGTATAGTACGATCGGGTTTCGTACGTATGAATAGTTCAAATACTATTGAATATGAACCTGTTGTGAATCAGTATGAAATCATTTCAAAATTATAATTCCATAGATTCTATTTTGTTTCTATAATAGTAGATAGTAAAGGTTTTAGATTTTACATTTTTCATTTAATTTGCTCTCAATAAAATTGGCTCGACCCTTAATTTTCACAAAAAAAAGTTGGCCCTTATATATATATATATATATATATATATATATATATTACAACTCGAGCTTATAAGTTTATGTTTTGATGATAACAAATATTGTAACTTACTTTCTTCTATCTACCTATATTTGCAATATATTTTTCTTTCTGTGTTTACTAACATTTCAGGATTACAGTGCATCTTACAAGGCTCAGCTTTAGAAGAACATGTTCTATTTATATTTTTCATTAATGTATTTCTTGGTTTGTAAGGGTATTTGCTTGCTTGTAACCTTACTCACTTATTTCTATTTTAGAGTTCTCTATTTTTGCTCACATCGTCCTGGACGATCCAAACATCGGTCTGGATAATCAGCTAAAAATAGAAACCCTAATTAGGGCATCCTGGTTAAGGCAGCCGTTTTTAAGCACATTGTCCTAGATGATATTCATATCGGTCCGGACAATAGGCTCAAAATAGAAAGAATCAGTCGCTAGATCTATTTTGGTATTCTTTATTTTTGGACATCGTCCAGGACGATGCATCTACATTATGCCTAAATTAATCTAGTAATTAAGAAAAGCAATTAAGGTTTGATTTCATGATAAAGTCGGTCGGGACGATCGCAGGATCGATCGGGACGATCGCTTGGACGATTGACATCATCCAGCTTCTATTTAGGGTAATGTTTAGGACGACTTTCCTCATATTTAAACTAATTGCCAGGACGACTGGGCTGACTGAGCAAAATTTATGCTGATAAGCCAGGATGATATTCATATCATCCTTTACGATAAAGTTAGCAAGTTTTAATTAATGAGCACGTTTGGAGCTCTTCTATTTAAGCTTTGTCAAGGCACTTGATATGTATCTTTGATAGCCTTTGAGGTTTCGTTTCTTTTGGAGAAAACTTGAAGAGAGAGCTTGAAAGGGAGAGATGAAAGGGTGGAGTTTTAGAGAGGGAGAAGTTCCTTGGAGGGGGTTTCGAGGGAGTGTGGAGGGGGTTCCACACGATTGCTCAGGCAAGCTTGCACCTTAGTACCATTGGATTCAAGGCTCATCTTGAGAGAAGTTTTGGGAAGAAGAAGATCTCTTTGGTGTCAAAGGGCCCAGCTACTCCGTCGCACTAGGGAAGGTAGAAGTGATTTTATAAGGGTTTCTCCGTGTAGCTGTGGGGGGGCTAAAAGAGAGACACTGAGTTTAGTGCAATACTTGGAGGGTGCCTCCGAGAAGTGGACGTAGTTCAAGGTTTGACTGAACCACTATAAATCTGGTGTGTTCTTTTCTTTATTATTTCAGCATTTAATTTTTGCACTTTGATTTTCTTTGTGGTAAGTTTTGATTTTGGATATGATTATATTTTTGATTAAAATATTTTTAAAATACCAATTCACCCCCCATCTTGGTTAGCCTCGGGTTAGTTTATAAGGGCTTAACGTCCCTAACGAACTTTCAAGTGGTATTAGAGCGGGATTCATAAAACAAGTTTTTGAAAACTTTTGAATTTCGATTAATGGCTAATTTTTGTAATCATAATATTACGAAAGGTTCTTCAATTACCAGACCACCTTTATTTAAAAATATTATTTTTGATTTTTAGAAAGTTCACATGTCTACTTTCTTGCAATTTATTAATTTTCAAATGTGGCAACTGATTTGAATTAGTTATTCTATACTGTTACGTATTATAGATCGAATTAAAACTGATATTCCTTTTATTCAATAGAGTAGAGAAGAACAAATCAATGCTCAATTAAATGCTAAATCATTGAATTATTTTTTTTTGTGCTTACAATTACGATGATTTTATGTTGGTTTCCACGTGCACTACACGCAAAAAAATTTGGGATAAATTACACACTATATACGAAGGCACTAGTGAAATCATGCAATCCAGATTAAATATTTTAATGCATGATTATGAATTTTTTGGCATGAAATCTTATGAGTTGATCTTAAATATATATACTAGATTTAATCAAATTGTGACATCATTGTATGTTTTAGGTAAAGAATTTTCATACTTTGAAAAAGTTAATAAAATTCTACATTGTTTACTTGACAAATTTGATGCCAAAGTTATTGTTATTTGTGAATAAAAAAATTTAAATGAATATTCTTTTGGTGGAGAATCTCTGGATTTCTAGTGAGAGAAAGAAGCCCGTTGTTTTTGAATTTGCATTTCCCGCAAATCCCGTCCCACATTGATGGCGGTGGAGGGCCGTCGGCATCCACCCTCCGACGCCACTGAAGGTCGACTGTTAACAAACAATGCTGTTCGTATTATTCCCCGTGCCATCCAGGGTTCGTCTCCACCTGCTTTTGGAGATGCAAATGGAATGTTTGATCATGAATCTTAAATAAGATTTAGAAATTCTGGTGCGTTGATAATCAACGAAGGAGGTTTTATTCAACCTAAGAAACAACTAGATTATTCTGGAAAAAGGAAAGAAGGTTCTTGCAGAAATCCCAGATGATTCGTGCAAAGTTTCTGTCTTGCAAAAAGATTCAAAAATTGGTTACCAATCTGTGGTTACTGATGCAGAGGTTTCAAAATTCAATTTCAATTTGGCGTCGATTCCTGTTGTTATTGACTCGGCTCACCCAGACATGGTTTTGGATGGAAGGATTGTTGAAAAGGTTAATGAAGAAATGATGGAAATTCGAAGATTTGAAGGTAATTCAGAAAAGGTCTGAGAATGTATATCAGATGATCTAGGTAATTGCAGCAAATAGTTGGAAAAATCTGAAGTCCAACCAAGCAAGGCGGAGGGTAATGGATTTCTTGAAAGCAATTCTATTATTAATAATATCATTCCTGAAAGCAATATGGAAAACTGTATTCAACAGAAAAGTTGCTTGGAGGCACCGGAGATGAGTAAGATAGTTGGGAATGTCTGGAGGAAGAAATCTAATATTCTGGTAGCTGATTTAAATCTTGGAGATGATTTCATTACTGATGGCTCGGTTGTTAAACTCAACATTGATAAGGAATTGGAGAATGCTAATAAGCTTAAGAAGTCTATGGTTATCAAAGATTTTGGGGATAACATCTCATTTCATATTATAAGTATTGAATTAAGAAGACAGTGGAGCATTTTTGGAAAGTTTCATTTAACTCTACTTGGTTTAGGTTGGGTTTTATGCGCATTTGAAGAACCTGAACCGTTGGAGAAAATTTTAACTTCAGGACCTTGGTATGTCAATGGGAACATTGTTGGGATGGACAAATCGTCTCCATCATTCAATCCTTCTTCATTCAAAGGCCTTACGGCTCCCATATGGATTCGAATGCCAAATCTCCCTCTTCATTGTTGGGACGAAGTTAATGTTTGTAGAATTGCATCCATGGTCGGATCTCCCTACCTTTGATGGAAACATGTTCCAGTGGAGTAGAAGAGAGTTCGCAAGAATTTGTGTTCGTATAATGCTTGATGAAAAACTACCTCTTGGAGTTTGGGTGGAAGGAAAATTTGGTAAGTTTTATCAAAACATTGAGTATGAAAAGCTTCCTACATTTTGCTTTAAGTGTGGGAAGTTAGGACATTTGCAAGAAGATTGTCTGGGAAATGGATTAATTTCTACTCAATGCCCTGTTAAAAATACTAATCAAGCACTGGAAAAATCTTCTGTTATTGTTGAAAAGAAGCAAATGCAGGAACTCTGGAGGAGGATAAATATGGACCTTGGTTCCATGTCAAATATGGAAAGAAAAATTTTAAGAATACAAGGCCAAAGAAATCAAGTTTTAAGCCGGTTTTTAATGCTACTGCTAGCATTACACCTGGGAATGTCGCTGAGATAAACACCATACAACAGAATGCAAAATCTACTGTTGGAGACAAGCAAAGGGATTATCTGGAGTCTCGTTCTGCCCATTCTAATGAAGGTTCAAAAAATTTGATCAACACAGCTGCTGATGATTTGAACACCATGAATGTTGGAGAAATTCAGAACATGGAAAATATGCAAATAGTTCCAGAACAAAGTTTGGTTCCAAAAACTGATGTTTCATTAAGCTCTACAAATGAATTTGAAGTTCTTAATTCATTATTGGAGGAAGGAGAAATTGGAGAGATTGATACAACACTTAATAGTTGCAGTAATAAGGTTGATCCTGCTGAATCTGATAAAGTGATATAACCGGATTCAGGTTCTGGGAAAAAGGATTCTATTGGAGGGAATTCTTAAATAAGTAAGAAAAGAGGTGTGAAGAAATTAAAAGGACTTGGCCTATTAGTTTGATTTCAAGAAAGAGGAGAGCAGATAATGAAATTAAGGAAAAAGTGGGGAAATCAACCCATCTTATCCATCAATGACTTCTCTAATTTTTTGGAATTATAGAGGAGCTAGAAAGAGGAAAGCTTCTCTTTATATAAAGGAGGTTGTTAAAGATTTTGATGCTGTTTTTGTGGGATTTCTTGAGACAAAATTATCTTCTATAAACATTTAGGACATTGATTCCTTAATTGGATCCGGATGGGATTATTTTCATGTTCCTTTGGAGGGCTTATCAGGTGGTATTGTGGTAGTTTGGAAGAGCATCATTGCTTTATTTAAAGTTATGGATTATTCTTCTCAATTTATTTGTGGTGAGTTGGAGATTCCAACAAAGGTAAATGGAGGATTGTTACAGTTTATGGAAGCACAGATCTTTATAAAAAAAGGTTGCTTTGGGAGAGATTAGAGCTTTATACAAAAACTGATATGCCTCTGTTGATGGGAGGCGACTTCACTTGTTTACTTTCAAAGGATGACAAAAAGGGTGGAATAAGATTTTATTTTTCTTTAGGTTCCAAAGAAATGAAATCCTTCCTTTCTTATAATGATTTGCATGAAATTGACTTTGTGGGACCAAAATACACTTGGTGTAATAACAAAAATGGTGGAGACAGTATCCTAGAAAGGTTGGATAGGTGCTTTGTAAATTCTATGGCTCTTGGCTTGTCTTAACATTTGGTTGTAAGGCACCTTTCTAGAGTTGCTTTCGATCATTCTCCAATTATGGTAAATCTTTTTCAAACTTGTCCAAAGGCCAATAGAACTATTGAATTCGAAGATATATGGGCTTCATACCCAACATTTACCAAAGTTGTGAGGGAAGCTTGGAGTAAGAAAGCCTTTGGATGCCATGCACAAATTCTGAATCTGAAATTAAAATGAGCCATTAAATCCCTATTTTTTTGGAGTAGACAAAAGATGAAAACGTTGAATCAACAGAAGGAAGCTTTTAAGAAAGAAATTTGGGATCTCCAACTTAAAGAAAGTGAACAAGGCTTTCTCATAGTGGATGAACTTTGGTTACTTAAATCCAAAATCAATGAGCTAAATTCTAATCTAGCTTTTTTAACTACATGGTGGAAGCAACGAACAAAGATCAAATGGTGGATAGAGGGAGATTGCAACTCAAACTTCTTCCATTCTTATGCTAGTGCTAGAAGAAATAATAATTTCATCAATAGCATAAGAGGTGTTGATGGAAGAATGGAAGAGGATCATGATCGTATTGAAGAAGCTATGAAGGAATTTTTCAAAGGGAAATGGCAACAGAGAAATTGCAACCTGGATGGCTGGCCAGAAACTATGAGCTGCTTGGATGAAGAAGATAGAAATTGGTTAAATAATGATTTCATTTTGCAGGAAGTTGAAAATGCTATTAAGTCTTCAGGAGGTTTCATTGCCCCTGGTATGGATGGCATAACCTATTCTTTTATTAAATGTTATTGGAACATTATTCAAGTTGAGCTATGGAATGCACTGCAACAATTTTTCATGATTGCGATTATGTGTGAGAACTGGAAGGAAACTCTCATAGTTTTAATCCCAAAAGTGATTAATCCCATTATACCTTCAAACTATAGGCCAATTATTTTGTGTAATACTCTTTATAAAATTGCAACGAAAGTTTTGTTTAATAGAATGGCAGGTATCATTCCAAAACTTATTTCTAGAGAGCAAGCTGTATTTGTATCCGGGAGGTCTCTTATTGACCACGTTCTATTGGCTAAGGAGATTTTCCACAAATTTAGGTATTCCAAGTCTAACAAAGGCCTTGTTTCTTTCAAAATTGACATGGAACAAGCATATGATTCCATGGGGTAGCAAGCTTTGGACATGGTCTTATATTATTTTAGATTTCCTGAAAATTTCTGTAAACTCTTAATGGAGTGTGTAAGAGATCCAAAATTCTCTTTGTTAATCAATGGAAATCGGTCTCCTAGGATAAAAGCTTGTAGTGGATTTCAGCAGGGATGTCCACTATCTCTTTATTGTTGGGTCTAGTAATTAGGTTGTTAAGCCTAAGTTAATGTCCCAAAGGCTACCAAGAGGGGGGGGGGGGGGGGTGAATTGGTAGTTTAAAAATTTTAAGCCCTCTTTTTGAAATTATGTTGAACTGAAATAAAAATTGTTTCTTTTAAGTTTTGTAGAAAAAGTTTTTCAACCACAGAGTTTTTAAGACTAAGAATTAAAATGCGGAAACGTAAAAATAGTAAAGTAAATGACACCAGATTTATAGTGGTTCGGTCTAAAATCAGACCTACATCCACTCCCCAGAGGCACCCTCTGAGTATTGCACTAATACCAATAGTGACTCTCCTTTTGCACCCACAACAAGGCGGAGAAGCCTTTACAACACACTCTTTTCACCACTCCCCGGTGCGACAGAGAACCGTTGTCCTTTTACACAATCCCCAGTGTTGGCAGAGAACCGTCGTCTTTTCACACTCTCCTAGTGTGGGAAGAGAACCCTTCGGCTATTTACACTCTCCAAGTGTAGGCAGCGAACCCTTCGGCTATTCACACTCTCCAAGCGTAGGCAGCGAACCCTTCGGCTATTCACACTCTCCAAGTGTAGGCAGCGAACCCTTCGACTATTCACACTCTCCAAGTGTCGGCAGCGAACCGGATCTCCTTGATATATCTTCTCACAAGAAATCTAGAAGGAAGAAAAAAAGAGTGAAGTAATCCCAATTCACAAGTAGAGACTCTTACCTTTGAACTCCAAGTGAAGCCTTCACGCTCCAGTGGTAGGAATCCTCCCTTGAATGCACTCTCACACTCTCTCCTTAGCTATTCTCTCAAGAGGCATGAAGATCAAATGACAAAAAGATTGGGTGGCAGTCTAATTTGGACTATTTATACAAAAGACAAGAAAAACCTCCCAAAAAGTACAAGTATTCAATTCTGTACGCAGTGGATCGTCCCGTACGATCCTGGATCGTCCTGGACGATTTTACTTAAACGCTTTGAAACGACCCTATTTGTATATGTGTACGAAATATTTTCGTACATGCTGATCGTCCCGTACGAACTAAGTTCGTCCGGTATGAACGGTTATTACTAGGTCGGTTCTAGAAATTGCTGAAAACCGTTCTAAGTTGGTTAATCGTTTGGACGAAAATTTATTCATCTGGACAAAATTTTTACAGAGGTCCGATCGTCCCTGACGATTATTAGTTTTGTCTGGACGAAAATTTTCCAGAGGACCAATCGCCATGGACGATAATTTAATTTCGTCTGGACGAAAATTTTCCAGAGACCAGATCGTCCTGGACAATTATTAATTTTGTCTAGACAAAAATTTTCCAGAGGACCAATCGCCATTAATGATAATTTAATTTCGTCTAGACATAAATTTTACAGAGAACCAATCGTCCTGGACGATTGTAAAATTCGTCCCAGACGAATAGGACTTAAAAAATTTTTTTTAAGCAAGTTGCTATTCATTCCATGTGCTCAATAGGAGATAACTGTCTGATTGTCCCGTACGAACGGATATTGTCCAGTACGATCAGTATAAATTTTTATGATCTCCTTATGTGTGTGTGTATGTTTTTATTCACTCAATTACAATCACTCCCTTTCAATTTAATTACAAAGAAGTGCAAACTTCAAATTTTACAAAGTATCTCATTCTGAATTTGATTTGAAGTCTTCGTAGTCTGGAGTTCATTTTTCCTGAAATGTTAGTACACACAAGAGCAAATACAAATCTTCTAAAATTGTTAGGAGATAACTACTTATTTGAACAATAATGTTTAGAATCATCAAAACTACATAAGTTGCAAAAATGTAAAGCATTCAAATAACAACTATCTTAACAATCTCCCCCTTTTTGATGATGGCAAAACAATTATTGTTTGTATGGTTTCAATTTAAACAAATCTCCTAAACTCTCTCTGAATTGATGAATATATGAAAATAAGGAGGCATTTTGAAGCAAAGAACAAAATTTTTGTTTTTCAAAATTTTTTTTTAACAAAATCACAAAGTCAAACACAAAACCAAAATGGAAACAAAACAATCAAAACAAAACAAAACATCCAAACACAATAATAATAACAAAATATACAAACACAATAATTTCTCCCCCTTTTTGGCAACAACAAAAAGTGAAGAAGAAATAGACAAGAAATGTAAGTAATTATATGAAATTCATTTGAAAATTTAATCTAAATGGTGATTGTCATAAGGTATGCAGTCTAAAACTAATAACATTAGGTAAATCATAAAAATTCATAGAATTTAAGAATTGATATAACATTGTAAGTAAGAAGAATTTATCAAAAATATGATTCAATTTAGACATTGGAATATAGAAAATCATTACAAGAGATGAATAAAAATTCTATATTTCAAAGTTCAATAGAATATAAATGAACATAAGAGCAATTTGAATTAAGAGATTGAAAGAATTTGGAAAGAAGAGAATTACCACAAGTGGCGCTTTGCGCATCTTTTTCAAAATTTTTGGCACATTTTTGTGCATCTTTTGACATTGGGCTAATTTTGTGCCTCTTTTTCATATTTGTGAACCTTTGCGCATTCCTTTTGATTTTTGTACTCTTTGTATAATTTTCAAGAGTAATTGAAACCAATTCTTTCCAAGATCAATAATCTAAAACTTCAAATTTTTCTAAGTGCATAAATATCACTTGAGCAAAGAAATACAAAATAAATAAACATCTAAAATGCAATAATAATATTAACGTGTATGTAGTCTAAATGAATAGACATGAATTTAAAAATTCTAATTATAACAAGTTATAAACAAGGTTTAAATTTAGAAAGACTAGATTTTCTAATGTAATTAATCTCAAATCACAATCTAATTTAAACACAATTAAGATTAAATTAAACTAATAAAATTCATAATAATTAAGCACATTCCAAAAAACAAACCCAAATTAAATCAACTACGACATATTTTGATATTAATGAGAAAGATTACATGATCATTTCATAATATCAAAACAACAATAAAAATAACAAACATAAACAAACATATCTAAGACAAATACTAAAATAAACACTAACATAAAAAACATTTAAAACAAACACAAGTACAACAAACACAAAATCATCTTTCATTCTCTATTCTTCTGGAGGAGGAGGAATGCCACCAAAAAGGTTGAAGTAGGAGGCCATCAACATAACATTGGTATTGATTTCATGTACTTCATTTTTGATACTACCAATGTCCTGTTGTTGCTGCATAAGTTGAGCATCAATTTGATCAAATTTTTTATCAACATGAGTCTCTAGTTTATCAAATTTCTCAATCAGATTCTGATAATCTGATTGAGCTGCAGAAGTTTGCTCTCCTTCTTCTTCTTCTTCAGAAGCACTGGCATGTGCTTTCCCTTTTTCCTCCTTGAAAATTGCTCTGAAGGAAGCATCATTGTAGTATACAGGCTCTTCGTATTCATCATCAGGATGCACTAAGTTGTATTTCTTTTCCAAAATGTATGTAACTAAGTGTCCTAATGAGATGTTCCTTTTTCTCTTCTATTCTGCATGCCCAATTTCTGAAAGTCCATAGAGATGGTCTAGGATAAGTTGGGCTTCGTCGATAGGCTTACAATCCATAATAAAAAATGTTAGAACAGAAAGGAGAGGGGTAATATTGATCCTATCACCAGCTTTAGGAATGATTGAAGATTGAAGGATATGCTAGATGATTCGGGCATTTCTTGTCATACCGGAGACTCTAGCAACATGATATGTTAGGCCACTTTGTCTAATCACCCTATTGATATCATACCATTTGAAAGTGTCTTCACTCATTAGGGTGTGGGCTCTATAACCTTCAGTTCTTAAGCTTAGAAAGGCACCAATGTCGTGCTTGGTGATTTCAACTTTTTGTTTGAAAACATAAGAACTTATGGAGGAGTGGTCGGAATTAAAACTCATGTTGGCTAGGAAATAGAGAAATGTTTGTTTGTTGTAAAGGTGGACGAGAGAAAGAATGAATTGAAACTGGGTGGAGGAAAAAAGGTGCATTATCTTAAAGTGAATCTCGCTTTGAATCAGAATGCAAGAGGGAGTTATTTTGGCAGAGGCAAAACGAGAAAAAGATTCCTCATTTGCTTTTGACAGGAAGTTTTAAGAGGCATTTCTTTGAGGTTTCTTAGCCAACACCTTTTGTCTTTTGCTTGAGGAGGCCATTGTTGATTTGAAGTTGAAAGGGATTGACAGTGAAGTTTGGAGATATGATTGTTGAGTTAGAAAGCCTTCATATTTAAATAAAAATGATACGTTCGTCCTAGACGAAAACAGTTCGTCCTAGACGAAAATTATCGTTCGTCTGGACGAAAAAATTTCGTACAGACGATCCAATTCGTCCAAAATGAAACGGCTTTTTGTAATCAACATAATTTACGATGCGTCCTTTCGTATAGACTTTTGACTTGACCGATCGTACAGAAGAAAAAAAATTTCGTACAGACGATCAAAATTTAATTCGTTTTAATGTCAGTTGAAAACCGTCCCCTACAATGAAATGACGTCTGTTCGTCTGGACGAACAAAAAGTTCGTACGGACGAACAAAAAGTTTGTACGGACGAACTTCACATTTAAAACTGCCTTATCCACTCAACCGCTGCATTCAATCGTCCCGACGTTTGAGAGAAAAAAAAATTTCATCCTGGACGATTATAAGATCGTACAGACGAACTACATTAAAACTGCTCTCAAAATGTTTCATATCACGCAAACTGAATCTTACACACTTCGTCCAGTATGAAAAATTTTGTCCCGGACGATTTCAACACATTTTTGGATTTTTAATTTTTTTTATTGAAGAAAATCAAACAAAACATTCAAAACACAGAAAACAAGGACAAAACCACAGACTCTAAAATAAACTCATTTAAAACACTCAAAAATCACAAAATTCAAAATAAAAATCAAAGACAAATAACTAAGAAAACATAAATATCAATGTTGCAAAATCATTTTTATTTAAGCATTCAAATCAATAACACCTAGCCTTGTTCTTAATGTACTGAAGGTATCAAAGGCTAAAGGTTTTGTAAAAATGTCTGCAAGTTAATTTTCAGTTGAAACATGTGTGAGTTCAATTTCTCCCTTGGATACATGATCCCTTATGAAATGATGCCTTATGTCAATGTGTTTGGCTCTAGAATGTTGAATAGGATTTTTTAAAATGTAAATAGCACTAGTATTGTCACAATAAATTGGAATAGTGCCTATAGTTAATCCTAAATCAATCAACTGTTGTTTTAACCAAAGTACTTGTGCCACACAACTTCCTAATGCAATGTATTCTGCTTCTGCAGTAGATAGGGCTACTGAATTTTGTTTTCTACTGGACCAAGATACTAATGAATTTCCAATGAATTGACATGTTCCAGAAGTGCTTTTTCTATCCACTCTACAGCTTGCAAAGTTAGAATCTGAATAACCAACAATTTCAAATGAAAAGCTAAACTTAGGATACCAAATTCCTAAGTTTTGAGTTTCTAGCAAGTATCTTAAAATCCTTTTCACTGCTGTCAAATGTGATTCTTTTGGATCTGATTGAAATCTAGCACATAAGCAAACACTGAACATTATGACTGGTCGGCTAGCAGTCAAGTAAAGCAAAGATCCAATAATCCCTCTATATTTCTTTTGATCAACAGATTTTCCCTTAAGGTCCTTATCCAACTGAACTAAGGAACTCATGGGTGTACTAACAGGTTTAGCATTATCCATTTCATATTTCTTGAGGATGTCCTTAATATATTTAGTTTGGCTAAGAAATGTTCCTTCCTCAAGTTGCTTAATGCTAAAACCTAGAAAGTAATTTAGATCTCGCATTAGACTCATTTCAAATTCACTACTCATTGTTTTAGAAAAATCATCACAAAGATTTTTATTTGAAGATCCAAAAATGATATCATTCACATAAATTTGAACAATGAGTATATCATTTTCAAATTTCTTTAAAAAGAGAGTTGTATCCACACTTCCTTTTTCAAAAGATCTTTCAAGTAGGAAGTTGCTCAACCTCTCATACCAAGCCCTAGGTGCCTGTTTCAATCCATATAATGCCTTTTTTTAACTTGAAAATATGATTTGGGTATTTTGAATTTTCAAAGCCTGGAGGTTGTTCTACAAAAACATCTTCTTCAATTACCCCATTTAAAAAGGCACTTTTGACATCCATTTGAAACAATTTAAAACCTTTAAAACAGGCAAAGGCTAGTAAAACCCTAATTGCTTCAAGTCTAGCTACAGGGGCAAAGGTCTCCTCAAAATCAATTCCTTCAATTTGATTATACCCCTTAGCAACTAATCTAGCCTTATTTCTAATGACTACTCCTGAGTCATTCATTTTATTTTTGAACACCCACTTGGTTCCAACAACACTTTGATCTTTTGGCCTTGTAGTTAATTCCCAAACTTTATTTCTTACAAATTGATTTAACTCTTCTTGTATGGCCAATATCCAAAATTCATCAGAAAGTGCTTGATCAATATTAGTGGGTTCTATTGTAGAAATAAAGGCTGAATGATTGACTTCCTTATTTAATCCACGCCTAGTTCTAACACCCTCACTAGGTTCATCTATAATCAATTCTCTTGGGTGGTTTTTAGAAAATCTCAAATCTCTAGGCAAAGGTTTTCTCTTTCTAAAATTTCTTCCACATTTTCTTCCAAATTTAATTTATCAATCTTTTGGGAGTTTTCCTCAATCTCTTCTTCAACAATATTTGGCTCTTCCAAATTTCCAGATTCATCAAATACAACATGTGTGGTTTCTTCAATGACTAAAGTTCTTTTGTTGAATACCCTATAAAATTTTCCAACACTTGAATATCCAACAAAAATTCCTTCATCTGATTTTGGATCAAATTTTCCTAAGGCAGATTTTCCATTGTTATGAATGAAAACCTTGCAACCAAATACATGTAAATGAGACAAGTTAGGTGTTCTACCTTTTAGCAACTCATAGGGTGTTTTATTTAAATTTGATCTCACATTCACCCTATTCAGAACATAGCATGCAGTGCAAACTGCCTCAGCCCAAAAATATCTAGGAAGTGAGTATTCTGCCAACATTGCTCAGGCGGGTTCTATTAATGTTCTGTTTTTCCTTTCAACTACCCCATTTTGTTGAGGGGTTCTAGGGGCAGAAAAATTGTGATCAATCCCTTTTTTTTTTACAAAAATTTTCAAATCTTTCATTTTCAAATTCTTCTCCATGATCACTTTGTAAAGAAATTATTTCACATCCTAGTTTTCTTTGAATCCAAGTTGAAAAATTTCTGAATTTCTCAAATGATTCACTTTTATGAAAAAGAAATCTAACCCAAGTGAATCTTGAGAAATCATCCACTATAACAAATCCGTATACCTTCCCTCCTAGACTTACAGTTCCTACTTGTCCAAAAAGATCCATGTGAAGAATTTCTAAAGGTTTACTAGTTCTAAGATCCTTATTGGACTTAAAAGAGGACTTCACTTGTTTTCCTAATTAACATGCATCGCAAAGGTGGTCCTTAGTAAAGTCTAGTTTTGGTATACCTCTCACTAAATTCTTTTGAGTAATTCTTCTAAGGTTTTTCATACTAGAATGACAAAGTCTCCTATGCCAAAGCCATGATTCATCATAAACAGTTTTCAAACAAAAAGCAGTAGGAGATTGAAAAGAATTCAAATCTAGCATGTAAATATTGTTTACCCTTTTTCCATTTAAAACTTCTTTTCCATTTAGGCTTAATATGCAGCTAGTAGGTAAAAATTTCACATTATAACCCTTATCACATAGCTGACTTATACTTAACAGATTATGTTTTAAGCCTTCAACCAATAACACATTATCCATGAAAAAGTTTTTGAAATTTCCAATCATACCAGATCCAATCTCTTTCTTTGTTGTATTATCTTCAAGTGTAACCTTGCCTCCACTCCTGGATTCCAGCGTTATGAATTGAGCAGTATCTCCAGTCATATGCTTTGAACAACCGCAGTCCAGGTACCATATGCTCCCACGAGGTCTTGTGTGAGAGCACTCCTGCAAAACTCTCAAATGTTAGACCTGGGAACCCAAACAAGTTTGGGTTCACCTTTTAGCAATTTATAATCAGATGCATGTATGATATGTCTAGGTTTATGCATCTTAGGTCTCCACACCAGATTAGATTTCATCTTCAAAGTACAGGTGTGAGCTATATGTCCCAAAAATTCACAATTATTACATTTAACATTAGGAAAAATATTCCTAAGTTTTCTTCCATTTGATTGTATCCTAAGGGATTTCATAAATTTAGGATAATATTTAGGATTTGTAAAATCTTCAAGTTTAGGGGGATTCCCATTATTCTCGAGAGCTCTTATTATCAATTTATAAAATGAATTCATATCTTCCAAGATTCGATTTGTATAATTGATTTGATATGTCTTTCTCTCAGATTCATCCTTAAAATTTTTAAAATCTTTTTCAAGTTCAGCATAGGATGATTTTACAATCTCAAAATTTTTATTCAAGTCATCATATTCATCAAGTAATTTCATGTGGTTGTCATCTATTAAAGCATGATCTTTCCTAAGGATTTCGTGTTCCTTCTTAAGCTCTTCTAGTTCTAAACCTAAACTAGCATGCATCTTTTTCATTTTCCTATATGCATCATGCATGTGTTCAGAAACTTCAAACAATTCATCATAGGTTAAGTCACATACCTCTTCTTGATCTGATTGTTCAACATTATCTGCCATCAAGCAATGGTTGGTAACTTCTTCTTCTTTTTCAGTCTCAGATGAGTCCGCCCAGAAATCTCTTTGAAACTTCTTCTTGCCCTTCTTTACCATTGGTTTCTCCTCTACCTTCTCCTTGTTAGGAGTGACTTTGAGTTTTGGGCAATCAGTCTTTATATGACCTGGTTTCCTGCATTCATAACAAATCACTTCATTAGAAACCTTGCCATTTCTGTTAAACTTACCTCTGTTCCATTGCTGGCGTCTCTTCTGCTTTCTCTTTAAAAAGCTTCTGAATTGTCTAGTCATCAGTGCAATATCATCTTCATCCTCATGTTGTGAGTGTTCACTCTCTGACTCTTCCACCTTTAATGCAATATTTTTCTCCTTTCGTGGTTCACCTGCATCAATCTTTCTTTGACTTACTCCTTGCTCATAAGCAATGAGTGAACCAAGAAGATTGTCAATAGAATATATGTTTAGATCTTTAGACTCTATAATTGCAGTAATTTTAGCATCATAAGCAGTATGTAAACATCGAAAAATTTTATTGACCATTTCAGCATTTGTTAATTCCCTACCAAGTGCATGCAAAGAAGTGACCATTTGTGTGAATCTTGTGTACATGTCAGAAATAGATTCATTAGGTTTCATATGAAACAGTTCATAGTCATGTAACAAGATATTGAATCTTGATTGCTTAACCTCATTTATCCCTTCATAAGTTATACAAAGTCTATCCCATATGTCCTTTCCGCTTTTGCAAGTGGAAACCCGCATGTAGTCTTCAGATTTTAAAGCACAAAAGAAACTATTTAGACATTTGGCATTTAATTGTGCTAAGTCATGTTCTTCTATAGTCCAATCTGCAAAAGGTGTTTCTACCCTAACTCCATCAACTAATCTAGTTGGTTTTGTGTAACCTTCCTGGACTAGCATCCACATGCGATAATCAAGTGACTGTAAGAAAGTAGACATGCGTGTTTTCCAAAAATCAAAATGAATATTGTCAAACAGTGGAGGTCTAGTGATAGAGTAACCTTCAGTGTGTTTTGGTTTTTGAATGTAGCCATCTATGTTAATAAAAAAGTAATTCAAACTAATGATTTTGAAATGAAGCTCTTATACCACTTGTTGAGTCTAGTAATTAGGTTGTTAAGCCTAAGTTAATGTCCCAAAGGCTACCAAGAGGGGGGGGGGTGAATTGGTAGTTTAAAAATTTTAAGCCCTCTTTTTGAAATTATGTTGAACCGAAATAAAAATTATTTCTTTTAAGTTTTGTAAAAAAAGTTTTTCAACCACAGAGTTTTTAAGACTAAGAATTAAAAAGTGGAAACGTAAAAACAGTAAAGTAAATGACACCAGATTTATAGTGGTTTGGTCTAAAACCAGAGCTACATCCACTCCCTAGAGGCACTCTCTGAGTATTGCACTAATACCAATAGTGACTCTCCTTTTGCACCCACAGTAAGGCAGAGAAGCCTTTACAACACACTCTTTTCACCACTCCCCGGTGCGGCAGAGAACCGTTGTCCTTTTACACAATCCCCAGTGTTGGCAGAGAACCGTCGTCCTTTCACACTCTCCTAGTGTGGGCAGAGAACCCTTCAGCTTTTTACACTCTCCAAGTGTAGGCAGCGAACCCTTCGGCTATTCACACTCTCCAAGTGTCGGCAGCGAATCGGATCTCCTTGACAGATCTTCTCACAAGAAATCTAGAAGGAAGAAAGAAAAGAGTGAAGTAATCCCAATTCACAAGTAGAGATTCTTACCTTTGAACTCCAAGTGAAGCCTTCACGCTCCAGTGGTAGGAATCCTCCCTTGAATGCACTCTCACACTCTCTCCTTAGCTATTCTCTCAAGAGGCACGAAGATGAAATGACAAAAAGATTGGGTGGCAGTTTAATTTGGACTATTTATACAAAAGACAAGAAAAACCGCCCAAAAACTGCAAGTATTCAATTCTGTACGCAGTGGATCGTCCCATACGATTGCGGATCGTCCTCGGTGATTTTACTTAAACGCTTTGAAACGACCCTATTTGTATATGTGTACGAAATATTTTCGTACACGCTGATCGTCCCGTACGAACTAAGTTCGTCTGGTACGAACGGTTATTACTAGGTCGGTTCTAGAAACTGCTGAAAACCGTTCTAAGTCGGTTAATCATTTGGACAAAAATTTATTCGTCTGGACAAAATTTTTACAGAGGACCGATCGTCCCGGACGATTATTAATTTTGTCTGGACAAAAATTTTCCAGAGGACCAATCGCCATGGAGGATAACTTAATTTTGTCTGGACGAAAATTTTCCAGAGACCAGATCGTCCCGGATGATTATTAATTTCGTTTGGACGAAAATTTTCCAGAGGACCAATCACCATTAACGATAATTTAATTTCATCTGGACAAAAATTTTACAGAGAACCAATCGTCCCGGACGAATAGGACTTAAAAAAGTTTTTAAGCAAGTTCCTATTCGTTCCATGTGCTCAATAGGAGATAACTGTCTGATCGTCCCGTACGAACGAATATCGTCCAGTACGATAAGTATAAATTTTTATGATCTCCTTATGTGTGTGTGTATGTTTTTATTCACTCAATTACAATCACCCCCTTTCAATTTAATTATGAAGAAGTGCAATTCAAATTTTACAAAGTATCTCATTCTGAATTTGATTTGAAGTCTTCGTAGTCTGGAGTTCGTTTTTCCTGAAATGTTAGTACACACAAGAGCAAATACAAATCTTCTAAAATTGTTAGGAGATAACTACATATTTGAACAATAATATTTGGAATCATCAAAACTACATAAGTTGCAAAAATGTAAAGCATTCAAATAGCAACTATCTTAACACTTATCTCTTCATTCTTTGCTCTCAACTCATGTCTAATATGTTCCAGATGAATGACTCCATTGGTATTCAGATTTCTCCTAATGGTCCAAAAATTTCACATTTACTTTACGCTGATGATATCATTATTTTTTCGGAAGCTAAGCTTAAAATGATGAAGAAGATCAAACGATTGGTTAAGAAATTTTGTGATTGGACTGGGCAAAAGGTGAATAATGGGAAATAAATGATTCTATGTGGAACCTCGGTTAAGAGGAGAAGAAAAAAAAGCAATTTCCAAAATCATTGGTTTCAAAGTGGTTAAGGAATTTAATTATCTTGGTATCAATATAGCTTTAAGAAGATTGAAGAAATTGGACTTTCAATTCTTAATTGATAAAGTCCTTAAAATGTTGAGCATATGGGGAAGCAAATTTATCTCCTTGGCCAGAAGAATTACGCTTGTGAAGACGGTCCTTCTTTCTTATCCAACATTCTACTCTACTATTTCCTTGATTCCTAAAGGATTACTTTATGAGATTTAAAAGCATTGTAGAAATTTTATCTGGAACAAAATTAGTGGAGAACTTGGTCATCATTATGTTAGCTGGAACTCTTTGTGTGACCCGGTGATGTATGGGGGACGTGGATTACATTCGTGCACTAAAAAGATTGGTCCTCTTAGAGCCAAATTGGCTTGGAAATACAGAACAGATAAAGATTCTCTGTTAAATAGATTTCTTTTCCTAAATATGGTCTGCTTGGTGATATGAAGAATTGTAGAAGATCTAATTCATTTGCTTGGAAAATTATCATGAATGGATGGAAATTCCTTAAACCGATTGTGAGATGGGAAATCACAAATGGTGACTCAATTGATTTATTCCAGGATACATGGATTTTAGATAGAAGCTTAAATGACTGGCCAACATTTGTAGTTCCGGATGATAGTATGGAAGGAAATAGAAGAGTCAATTCTCTGATTTCAGATAATTGCTAGAATTTAGATGAATTGAATAAATCCTTTGGAAAGTATCTTGTAGAGATTATTAGAAACATTCAAATGCACTCTTCTAAAAGTGAAGACTGAATGGTGTTGATAAAATCCTGCTCTAGAATGACTATTTCAGCCATGGCATATGCTGAATACTATGATAACTATGATAAACATTTGTACTAGAATTGGATCAAGGAGGCAAAACTGAATGCTAGAGTAGATAACTTTTGGTGGAGATTATTTAACAATGCAATTCCAACTTTTGAGCTACTTTCTAACCGAAAATTGCTAACAAATAACCTATGTCCTAGAGGTTGTAATGAGCTCGAAGATTTGAATCATGTGACTAACAGATGTATAAAACTTTCTAAAGTTTTCAATTGTCTTAATGAATGGGGGTTTGGAATTCCAGTTTTTGAAACAATGAAATATAGATGCAATTGGTTAATTGATCAAAATGCTTTGTTACGTAACATTTATTGCAGTTTGGTATTTCTAACCTGGAAAGAACGGAATGAAGGTGTTCATGGAAAGACTGAATGGACTGCTTCCTTTATTGCTTCAGAAGCAATTAGTTTTGCTACAGCTTCTACAGGATGGAAATTCTTATGCCCGGGCCGGTTGGATGTTAATCAGCAAATGCTGTTGGAAAAAATTTGGCATCCTCCTCCACCTGGTTGGATCAAGATTAATTTGGATGCTTCTTTGTTGAGATCTAACAAAGGAGGCATTGAAGGTGTTATACGAGACTATAAAGGCAAATTTCTTCTAGATTTTGGCAAGCCTTGCATTCATTGGGATATAGGATATTTGGAGCTTCTAGCAGTAGAGATGATCAAGGATATCATTCAAGATTGGATGCTTGAGTATAAAGGTATCATCATTGAAGGAGATAATACAAATATTATGAAGCTCATTCAAGAGACAATGAAGAAAGGTGATCAAAATTTACATAATCTCTCTTTTCTTCATGAATTTAATTTAGTTCTTTTCAATTGTATAGATAGAAAATCTAATAAGTTAGCTGATCTTTGTGCTAACTTCGCTGTTTTTTCTTCTTTCATTTGGGATAACATGGTGCTTGATAAGATTCCTTCTTCATTCGTAAAAATTTTGAAGGAGGAATCGAGGGGAGTACTCTTATAATTTCTTTGCTTTTCCTTTTTTAATGCATTCCTTGCTTTCTTCAAAAAAAGAATATTCTATTGATAATTTGATTGGCTCACTCATTACCTATGAGCAAGGTTTGGGTCAAAGACTTTTGGATGCAGGTGAGATGATAGTGCTAAATGCCGAGGACTCGGAGAAAAGTGGCTTTGTTGGTGATGAAAGCAATGACTTATCAAGTAAATTAAAAAGCTCACCAAATCATAAAGTATCAATAAAAGTAGAATAAAGATAAAAATGGTAAGAAGTTAAGATTTCTTCTAACGTTATTTGCTTTGGATGTAGGAAGCCTGGACATATGAAAAATTAGTACCCTAATTTGAGAACTCTTCCTACAAAAGAAAAGGGCAAAGCTAAGCAAATTGTAAAAACGATAAATAATGAAAAGCAAAAAATCTCCTACGCAGACTTAGCTTCTAAATCATCAGAATAGGAGCAAGATGATGTTTAAACCACTATTTATGTATATATTTTTCTGTGTATGCTTGTTTTGTTTATTTTTGTGTATTTTTTGTGTTTCTTCTTTGGATTTATTTTTCATTCTTTTTTTCCTTCCTTTTCTTTTTCGTTAAATTTTTTAATTTGTCTTTACTTTTTTTTTTTGTGAAGTTCTCTCTGATCAACAAACACGTTCACCTTCCTAAAAATGAAAAACCTACCTCCTATTTTTCTTGAATTCTTATGTAAGTTGTGGTTGACTTTTCAAAAATAGTCAAAAGAAGGAAACTCATGATTTTGTCTCTCTATCTTTTTTCTTAAAGAGGTTATTTTACTTTTGATTCAAAATCTTCATCATATTATAAATTGAATTTTGAAACTTATCTTTTTTATCTCCCTACATTTTTATCAGGGATTATTTTATTTTTTATTTGTTTTTATTATTTTGATTGTTTGTGCCCCTCTTATTTTTGATAATGTCAAAGGAGAAGAACGTACTGTTGTATTTTTTTTTTCTTAAAAAAAAATAAAAGCAACCAAAATTTTATCTTCCCCTATTTTTTAAAATTTTTATTCTAGTGAGGGTGATATTAGGAGAAAATGTTTTCAATTTTCTAAATTCAATTAGTAATATTTGTCATCATCATAAAGAAGAAGATTATGGCAACTCGAGCTTATAAGTTTATATTTTGATAAAAACAAATATTGGCTCACTTTCTGTTGTCTACCTATATTTGCAATATATTTTTCTTTCTATGTTTATCAATATTTTAGGATTATAGTGCACCTTATAAGGCTCAATTTTAACAGAACATGTTCTATTTATATTTTTCATTAATATATTTCTTGGCTTGTAAGGGTATTTGCTTGCTTGTAATCTTGCTCATTTATTTTTATTTTAGAGTTTTATGTTTTTGCTTACATCATCTGGGATGATCCAAAAATCGGCCTAGATAATCAGCTGAAAATAGAAACACTAATTAGGGCATCTTGGTTAAGGCAGCCATCTTTAAGCACATAATTCTGGATGATATTCGTATCGACCGGGATGATAAACTCAAAATAGAAAGAATCAGTCACCCGATCTATTTAGGTATTCTTTATTTTTGGACATCATCCTAGACGATGCAGCTCAATTATGCCTAAATTAATCTTGTTATTAAGGAAAGCAATTAAGGTTTGATTGCACGATCATATCGGTAGGGACGATCGGAGGATCATATAGGACGATCACTTGGACGATTGACTTCATCCAACTTCTATTCAGGGTGATGTTCAATATGATTTTCCTCATATTTGAACTAATCAGCCAAGTAAATCGTGATATCGGTCTGGACGATATGACAAAAAATCTTCTAATCATCCCAAACCGACTGGGCTGACTGAGAAAAATTTATGCTGATCGGCCAGGATGATATTCATATCATCCTGAACGATAAAGTCTGTAGAGAGAGTTGCTATTTACATGTTTTACATTCTTGTAACTTGTATTATTTTGATGATTCCAAATATTATTATTTTATATATCTCCTAACACTTTTTGGAAGATTTGTTTTTGCTCTAGTGTGTACTAACATTTCAGGAAAATCAACTCCAAGTGATGAAGACTTCAAATTATTCATTTGTAAATTACAAGTTTTGAAATGAGAGAGAGTGATTGTAATTGAGTGAAAAATCACAACACACACTCTTGGGGGACAATTTTTATGAATTGATCGTACGGTACGAACTTGGTTCGTACGGGACGATCATGTCAATTAACTCTCAGAAGAGCAATGGATCAAACAGGCAAGCAAAAAATTTTCTAAGTCCTAATCATCTATGATGAAATTAATATTCATCCCAAGACGAACGTCTCTGGATTCTCACATTATACTGTTCGTCCAAACAAAAAATATGGTTCGTACCGGGATGAAGCTCTCTGTATGAGATCGTACAGGACGAAATTAATTTTCATCCCTAGACGAAGCTCTCTGTATGAGATCGTACAGGACAAAATTTATTTTCATCCCTGGACAAAATGCTCTGTATAAAATCATCCCAAGATGAAACCTGTTCGTCCCAGAATGAATCGAACCGACTTACATCAGTTGGCAACGTCCTGTAGAATTTTTGGGACCGACCTATGTAAAAACCGTTTCGTACCGGACGAACTTAGTTCGTACGGGACGATGAGTGTGTATAAACATAATTCGTACCAAAATACATTAGGATCATTTCCGACACTTTAAGTAAAATCGTCCAGGATGATCCATGATCGTACGGGACGATCCACTGCGTACAGAATTGAAGACTTACAGTTTTTGGGCAGTTTTTCTTGTCTTTTGTATATATAGCCCAAATTAGACTACTACCCAATCTCTTTGCTCATTGATCATCATGCCTATTAGAAGAAGAGTAAAGGAGAGAGTGAGAGGAAGCATTCAAAGAAGGATTTCTACCACTGGAGCGTGAAGGCTTTGCATGGTGTTCAAAGGTAAGATTTCGTACTTGTGATTTGAGATTATTTCACTTTTTTTTCTTTCTTCCTTCTAGATTTCTTGGGAAGAGATCTGTCAAGGAGATCCGGTTCTCTGCCGACATTTGGAAAGTGTGAAAGGACGAAGAGTTCTATGCCCACACTAGGAGAGTGTGAAAGGATGAAGGGTTCTCTGCCAACACTTAGAAAGTGTGAAAAGATGAAGGGTTCTCTACCCACACTAGGAGAGTGTGAAAGGACGAAGGGTTCTCTGTCCACACTAGGAGAGTGTGAAAGGACGAAGGGTTCTCTGCCGACACTTAGAAAGTGTGAAAAGACGAAGGGTTCTCTGCCCACACTAGGAGAGTGTGAAAGGACGAAGGGTTCTCTGCCCACACTAGGAGAGTGTGAAAGGACGAAGGGTTCTCTGCCCACACTAGGAGAGTGTGAAAGGATGACGGTTCTCTGCCAACACCAGGGAAAGTGTAAAAGGATGACAGTTCTCTGCCGCATCGAGTAGTGGAGAAAAGAGTGTTTGTAAAGGCTTCTCCGCCTTGCTATGGGTGCAAAAGGAGAGACACTATTAGTATTAGTGCAATACTCAGAGGGTGCCTCTAGGGAGTGGATGTAGGTCTGGTTTAGACCGAACCACTATAAATCATGTGTCTTTTTATTTTATTGCTTTTTATTTTCTACATTTAATTTTGTGTTTTAAAAATTGTGGTTGAAAAACTTTTTATAAAAATTCATTTAAGTTTAATTTTGGTTCAATTTATCAAAAGAGGGAAAATTTTAAATTTCCAATTCACCCCCCTCTTGGTAGTTTTGGGACATTAACTTAGGTTTAACAACCTATTCACTAGACTCAACAAGTGGTATCAGAGCTTTGTTTCAGAATCATAAGTTTAAACTACTTTTTGATTTACGTAGATGGCTACATTTGGAAATCAAAATATACCTGAGGGTTACTCTATTACTAGACCTCCACTGTTTGACAATATACCTTTTGATTTTTAGAAAACACGCATATCTACTTTCTTACAGTCACTTAATTATTATATGTGGATCTTAGTCCAGGAAGGTTATACAAAACCAACTAGATTAGTTGATGGAGTTAGGGTAGAAACACCTTTTGTAGATTGGACTATAGAAGAACGTGACTTAGCTCAACAAAATGCTAAATGTTTAATTAGCTTGTTTTGTGCTTTAAAATCTGAAGACTACATGCTGGTTTTTACTTGCAAAAGTGGAAAGGACATATGTGATAGACTTTGTATAACTTATGAGAGGACTAATGAGGTTAAGCAATCAAGACTTAATATTTTTTACATGATTATGAATTGTTTTGCATGAAACCAAATGAATCTATTTCTGATATGTACACAAGATTCACACAAATTGTCACCTCTTTGCATGCACTTGGTAGGGAATTAACGAATGCTGAAATGGTTAATAAGATTCTTCATTGTTTACCTACTGCTTATGATGCTAAAATTACTACAATTACAGAGTCTAAAGATCTAAACATTTTTTCTATTGACAATCTTCTTGGTTCACTCATTGCTTACGAGCAAGGGGTTAGTCAAAGAAAGATTGATGCAGGTGAACCATGAAAGGAGAAGAATATAGCACTAAAAGTGGAAGAGTCCGAGAGTAAACACTCACAACCTGAGGATGAAGAGGATATTGCATTGATGACTAGATAATTCAGAAGCTTTCTGAAGAGGAAGCAAAAGAGACGCCAGTAATGGAATAGAGATAAGTTTAATAAAAATGGCAAGGTTTCTAATGAAGTGATTTGTTATGAATGTAGGAAACCAGGTCATATCAAGACTGATTGCCCAAAACTCAAAGCCACTCCTAGCAAGGAGAAGGTAGAGGAGAAACCAATTATAAATAAGGGCAAGAAAAAGTTTCATAGAGCTTTTTGGGTGGACTCAGCTTCAGATTCATCAGAGACTAAAATGGAAGAAGAAGTCACCAATCTTTGCTTGATGGCAGATAATATAGATCAATCAGATCAAGAAGAGGTATGTGACTTAAGTTACGATGAATTATTTGAAGTTTCTGAACACATGCATGATGCATATAGGAAAATGAAAAAGATGCATGCTAGTGTAAGTCTAGAATTGGAAGAACTTAAGAAAGAACATGAAATCCTTTGGAAAGATCATGCTTTAATAGATGATAACCACATGAAATTACTTGATGAATATGATGATCTGAATAAAAATCATGAGATTTTAAAATCATCCTATGCTGATCTTGAAAAAGAATTTAAAATATTCAAGGATGAATCTGAGAGCAAAACATATGAATTAATTATACAAATCGAATCTTGGAAGATATGAATTCATTTTATAAGCTAAAAATAAGAGCTCTCGAGGATAATAGGATACCCCCCAAACTTTAAGATTTTACAAATCCTAAATTTTATCCTAAATATATGGAATCCCTTAGAAGACAAACAAATGGTAGAAAACTTAGGAATACTTTTCCTAATGTCAAATTTAATAATTATGGATTATTTGGACATATAGCACACACCTGTACTTTGAAGATGAAATCTGATTTGGTGTGGAGACCTAAGATGCATAAACCTAGACATATCATACATGTATCTGATTATAAATTGTTAATAGGTGAACCCAAACTTATTTGGATTCCCAGGTCTAACATTTGATATTTTTGCAGGGTCGCTCTCACACAAGATCTCGTGGGAGCATATGGTACCTGGACAGTGGATGTTTAAAGCATATGACTGAAGATACTGCTCAATTCATAATGCTGGAAGCCAGGAGTGGAGGCAAGGTAACACTTAGAGATAAGACCACAAAGAAGGTGATTGGATCAGGTATGATTGGAAACTTGAAAAACTTTTTTATTGACAATGTGTTGTTGGTTGAAGGATTAAAGCATAATTTGTTAAGTATAAGTCAGCTATGTGATAAGGGTTATAGTGTAAAATTTTTTCCTACTAGCTGCATATTAAGCATAAATGGTAAAGATGTGTTGAATGTAAAGAGGGTAAATAATGTTTATATGCTAGATTTAAATTGCATTCATACTCCTATTTCCTTTTGTTTAAAAACTGTTTCTGATGAGTCATGGCTTTGGCATAGGAGACTTTGTCATTTTAGCATGAAAAACCTTAGAAAGATTACCCAAAAGAATTTAGTTAGAGGTATACCAAAACTAGACTTTAATAAGGACCACCTTTGTGATGCATGTCAATTAGGTAAGCAAGTGAAGTCCTCTTTTCAGTCCAATAAGGATCTTAGAACTAGTAAACCTTTGGAAATCTTACACATGGATCTTTTTGGATCAATTGAAACTGTAAGTCTAGGTTGGAAGGTATACGGATTTGTTATAGTGGATGATTACTCAAGATTCACTTGGGTTAGATTTCTATTTCATAAGAGTGAATCATTTGAGGAATTTAGAAATTTTTTGACTTGGATTCAAAGGAAATTTGGGTGTGAAATTATTTCTATACAAAGTGATCATGGAGGAGAATTTGAGAATGAAAGATTTGAAAACTTTGTAAAGAGAAAGGAATTGATCACAATTTTTCTGCACCTAGAACCCCTCAGCAAAATGGGGTAGTCGAAAGGAAAAACAGAACATTAATAGAAACCGCCCGAGCAATGTTGGCAGAATACTCACTTCTTAGATATTTTTGGGCTGAGGCGGTTAGCACTGCATGTTATGTTCTGAATAGGGTGAATGTGAGATCCAATTTAAATAAAACACCCTATGAGTTGATAAAAGGGAGAACACCTAATTTGTCACATTTGCATGTTCTTGGTTGTAAGGTGTTTATTCATAATAATGGAAAATCTGCCTTAGGAAAATATTATCCAAAATCAGATGAAGGAATTTTTGTTAGATATTCAAGTGTTGGAAAATTTATAGGGTATTTAACAAAAGAACTTTAGTCATTGAAGAGACCACACATGTTGTATTTAATGAATCTAGAAATTTGGAAGAGCCAAATGTTATTGAAGATGAGATTGAGGATAACTCCCAAAAGATTGATAGAATAAACTTGGAAGAAAATGTGGAAGAGAATTTGGAGATAGAAAACCCTTTGCCTAGAGATTTGAGATATTCTAAAAACCACCCAAGGGAATTGATTATTGGTGAACCTAGTGAGGGTGTTAGAACTAGGCGTGGATTAAACAAAAAAGTCAATCATTCAGCCTTTATTTCAACTATAGAACCTACTAATATTGATCAAGCACTTTTTGATGAATTTTGGATATTGGCCATGCAAGAAGAGTTGAATCAATTTGTAAGAAATAAAGTTTGGGAATTAACTTCAAGGCCAAAAGATCAAAGCATAGTTGAAACTAAGTGGGTATTCAAAATAAAAATGAATGACTCAGGAATAGTCATTAGAAATAAGGCTAGATTAGTTGCTAAGGGGTATAATCAGATTGAAGGAATTAATTTTGAGGAGACTTTTGCCCCTGTAGCTAGACTTGAAGCAATTAGGGTTTCGTTAGCCTTTGCTTGTTTTAAGAGTTTCAAATTGTTTCAAATGGATGTAAAAAGTGCCTTTTTAAATGGGATAATTGAAGAGGATGTTTTTGTAGAATAACCTCCAGGTTTTGAAAATTCTAAATACCCAAATCATGTTTTCAAATTGAAAAAGGCATTATATGGATTAAAACAGGAACCTAAGGCTTGGTATGAGAGGTTAAGCACCTTCCTACTTGAAAGATCTTTTGGAAAAAAAAGTGTGGATACAACTCACTTTTTAAAGAAATTTGGAAAGGATATACTCATTATTCAAATTTATGTGCATGATATCATTTTTGGATCTTCAAATAAAAATCTTTGTGATGATTTTTTTAAAATAATGAGTAGTGAATTTGAGATGAGTCTAATGGGAGACTTAAATTACTTTCTAGGCTTTAGCATTAACTAACTTGAGAAAGGTACATTTCTTAGTCAAACTAAATATGTTAAGGACATCCTCAAAAAATATGAAATGGACAATGCTAAACCTGTTAGTACACCCAATGAGTTCCTCAGTTCAGTTGGATAAGGACCTTAAGGAAAAATCTGTTGATCAAAAGAAATTTAGAGGGATTATTTGATCTTTACTTTACTTGACTGCTAGCAGACTAGATATCATGTTTAGTGTTTGCTTGTGTGCTAGATTTCAATCAGATCCAAAAGAATCACATTAGACAGCAGTGAAAAGGATTTTAAGATACTTATTAGGAACTAAGAACTTAGGAATTTGGTATCCAAAGTTTGGCTCTTCATTTAAAATTATTGGTTATTCAAACTCTGATTTTGCAGGCTGTAGGGTGGATAAGAAAGGCACTTCTAGAACATGTCAATTCATTGGAAATTCAGTAGTTTCATGGTCTAGTAGAAAACAAAATTCAGTGGCCCTATCTACTGCAGAAGCAGAATACATTGCACTAGGAAGTTGTGTGGCACAAGTACTTTGGTTAAAAAGATAGTTGATTGATTTAGGATTAACTATAGGCACTATACTAATTTATTATGATAATACTAGTACTATTTGCATTTCAAAAAATCCTATTCAACATTCAAGAACCAAACACATTGACATAAGGCATCATTTCATAAGGGATCATGTATCCAAGGGAGAAATTGAACTTAACCATGTTTCAACAGAAAATCAACTTCCAGGCATTTTTACAAAACCTTTAGCCTTTGATACTTTCAGTACATTAAGAACTAGGCTAGGAGTGATTGATTTAAATGCTTAGATAAAAATGTTTTTATGCAAAATTGATATTTTGTTTTTGTGTTTATTATATTTTTGTTTTTGTTTTGTTTTTGGTTTTGTTGTTTTTGTTTATTTTTGGTGTGTATTTAAGTGTGACTTGTTTTTTTTTATTCGTTTTTATTTTGTGTGTCAAAATAAAAATTAGTGGTCATCATCGTCCGGAACGAAAATTTTTCATACGGGACGATGTGTGTAAAATGACTAATTGTGTGATTTCGAACCATCTTAAGAGCAGTTTTTAATGTAGTTCATCGTTACGATCATCACGATTGTCTGGGATGAAATATTTTTCAAACGACGGGATGATTGAATACAGCAGTTGAATGGATAAGACATCTTTTATTATGAACTTCGTCCGTACGAACCTTTGGTTCGTCCAGACGAACACATGTCGGTTCATAGCGGGTGACGATTTCCAACTGCCATAAAAACGAATTGAATTTCTGATCATTTGGACGAATACGTGTTCGTCTGTACGATCATCTTGGTCAAAAGCCTGTACGAAAGGATGCTTCGAAAATTGTGTGTTTACGAAAAGTCGTTATTTTTTAAACTCATTCGTTCGTCCATACGAAATATTTTCGTACGGGATGAATCAAATTCGTACGGGACGAACAAAAATTTTGTCTGGTACAAACAGACGTTCTTCTTTTAATTAACGGCAGTTTTTACTGAATAGTCACTTTCACACATCTCTTTCAAACCTTTCCACTCTTCAAATCTCTCAATGGCAAGTTCTAGCAAGCGCCAAAAGACCTTGGCTAAGGGTCCTCTAAGAAATACATCCAAAAACTTCCTTTCTAGAGCCAATGAAGAATCATTTGCTAGGTTTGTATCTGCAAAAATCACCCCATCTAGATTTCTCCTACAGGATCAATTGACCTTTAAGGTAATGCACTTGTTTACCTCCACTCAATTTGGTTTGATCCTCACTTTAGTACACTTCTACAATAAAGAAACCTTTCACTATTTTCTAGCAAATATGTCATTCAACTCCGACCATTCTATCATCGGTTCTTTTGTTTTCAAAAAGAAAGTTGAAATCACCAAGGATGACTTTGGTATCTTCCTAAACTTAAGGACTAAAGGCTTAAGAGCACACAGTTTAACCACCACAAGTTTTGATTGAACTGAAGTTAATCATGTGATTATAGATAGGAGAATTAAAGATCATTTGCCTAAAGTTTCAACCTTAGTGCGTGATGTCCGTATCATCCAGCATGTGTTAAGAACTTCCATTATACCTAAAGCTGGTGATAGAGTCAACATCACTCCTCTTCTTTCTTCTGTTACCTACTTGATTATGACTAGACAACCTATAGATGAGGACCAACTCCTAATTGACTACATTTATGGTCTATTTGAAATTGGTCATGTTAATCATAAAAGAAAGAAGAACATAGCCTTAGGACATCTGATTGCTTATATTTTGAAAAAGAAGTATAATTTAATTCATCCTGAACAAGACTTTAAAGAACCTCTCTACTACAACGACGCATCCTTTAGGGCTATCTTCAATAAGGACGAGACAAGCAGAACTCATTTAGTTTTGAGTGAAACAGAAGAAGAAGCTGAACCTTCACATGCTGCTGGATCAAATTATCAGGATTTGGTTCAAAGATTTGAAAATTTGGAGACTCATTTTGATCAAAGGTTTGATCAAATTGAAACTCACTTGAAGCAGCAAGATTTTCAGCACAATCAGGATATGGGATTTATGAGTAAACAAATAAATGCCATTAATTCAAACATGTTCACGATCGGTAGTTACTTCAACTTCTTTGGTGCAGCACCACCTCCTCCTCCAGATCAGGGTCCTTCAGAATGATTTGTTCAGTGTTTGTTCTGTGTTTCGTTGTAGTTCTTGTGTTAGTGATTATCTTTAGTTTGTTGTTTTGTTCTTGTCTTAATTGTGTTACTATTGATATCTTGAACTTCAAATTGTAATAGCTTTACCCGAAATTAATATATGTTTCAATGTTTTGTCGTTTAATGTTTTAGAAATGTGTGTTTGACTTTATGACATTCCTTTTTTATTTTTATCTTAATAGTGCTTTATTTAATTTATAAATTAAAATTAATTTTATTAGAAAATATAATTTTTCTAAATGTAAGAAATGCTTATAACTTGATATTATTAGAATTTTCCATTCCATGTCTCTTATTTAGACTACATTATCTTTAATATTATTATTGCAATTTAGATGTTTTCTTATTTTGTATTTCTCTTTTCAATTAGTATTTATGCACTTAGAAAAATTTGAAATTCTAGATTATTGATTTTGGAAAGAATTCAAACTCTTGAAAATTGTACAAAATGTACAAAAATCAAAAGGATTGTGCAAAAAAATTTGCAATGATAAAAAGAGGCACAAAATAAGCCCAAAGTAAAAAAGATGCACAAAAGTGTGCCATAAAAATTGAAAAAGATGCGCAAAGCGCCACATGTGATAATTACTTCTTTCCAGACTCTTTTAATCTCTTAATTCAAATTGATCTAATGTTCATTTATAATTTATATTGAAATTTGAAATATAAATTTTTTTATTCATCCTTAGTGCAATGATTCTCTTTATCTTCATGTCTAAATTGACACATGCCTTTGAAAAATTCTTTTTATTCTTTAAGTTATATCACTTCTTAAATTATATGAAATTTTATGTTTTCTAATATTTTTGATTTTATGTGCATACCATATTTCAATCACTTTCAAGATTAAAATATCAAATGAATTTCATACTTCTGTTTACATTTCTAACATTCTTTTCTTCTTCACTTTTTGATGTTGTCAAAAAGGGGGAGAAATTGTTTGCTGCTGCGTATGTTTTCATAGTGTTTGATTTTTGTATGTGTGTTTTCGTACTGTTCGATTTTCGTATGTGTGTTTTCGTAGTATTTGATTGTTTTCTTTGTTTTATCTTTTGTGTAGTTTTATGTTGTACAAAAATTTTTAAAAACAAAATTTTTTTAAAGTAATTCAAATGCCTCCTTATTTTCATGAGTTCATAAATTCAGGGGGAGTTTAGGAGATTCTTAGAACTTGAAATCCTACAAATAATAATTATTTTGCCATCATCAAAAAGGGGGAGATTATAGAGAGAGTTTCTATTTGCATGTTTTACATTCTTGCAACTTGTATTATTTTGATGATTTCAAATATTATTGTTTTATATATCTCCTAACACTTTTTGGAAGATTTATTTTTGCTCTAGTGTGTACTAACATTTTTGGAAAATCAACTCCAAGAAATGAAGACTTCAAATTATTCATTTGTAAATTACAAGTTTTGAAATGAGAGAGAGTGATTGTAATTGAGTGAAAAATCACAACACACACTCTTGTGGGACAATTTTTATGAACTGATCGTACGGGACGAGCTTGGTTCGTACGGGACGATCATGTCAATTAACCCTCAGAAGAGAAATAGGTCGAACAGGCAAGCAGAAAATTTTCAAAGTCCTAATCGTTTAGGACGAATTTAATATTCGTCCCGGGACGAACGTCTCTAGATTCTCACCTTGCATTGTTCGTCCAGACAAAAAATAGGGTTCATACCAGGACGAAGCTCTCTGTATGAGATCGTACAGGACAAAATTAATTTTCATCCCTGGACGAAACTCTCTGTATGCGATTGTACTGGATGAAATGCTCTGTATAAAATCATCCCAGGACAAAACCTGTTCGTCCCAGGATGAACCGAACCGACTTACGTTAGTTGGCTATATCCTGTAGAATTTTGGGGACCGACCAATATAATAACCGTTTCGTACCGGACGAACCTAGTTTGTATGGGACGATGAGTGTTTACGAACATAATTCATACCAAAATACAATAGGATCATTTCCGACACTTTAAGTAAAATCGTCCAAGACAATCCACGATCGTATGGGATGATCCACTACGTACAGAATTGAAGACTTGCAATTTTTGGGCAGTTTTTCTTATCTTTTGTATATATAGCCCAAATTAGACTGCCACCCAATCTCTTTGCTCATTTATCTTCATGCCTATTGTAAGAAGAGTAAAGGAGAGAGAGAGAGAGAGGAAGCATTCAAAGAAGGATTTTTACCACTAGAGCATGAAGGCTTTGCATGGTGTTCAAAGGTAAGATTTCCTACTTGTGATTTGAGATTACTTCACTTTTTTTTCTTTCTTCCTTCTAAATTTCTTGGAAAGAGATCTATCAAGGAGATCCGGTTCTCTGCCGACACTTGGAAAGTGTGAAAAGACAAAGGGTTCTCTGCCCACACTAGGAGAGTGTGAAAGGACGAAGGGTTCTCTGCCGACACTTGGAAAGTGTGAAAAGACGAAGGGTTCTCTGCCCACACTAGGAGAGTGTGAAAGGACGAAGGGTTTTCTGCCCACACTAGGAGAGTGTGAAAGGATGAAGGGTTCTCTGCCGACACTTGGAAAGTGGGAAAAGACGAAGGGTTCTCTGCCAACACTAGGAGAGTGTGAAAGGATGAAGGATTCTCGGCTCACACTAGGAGAGTGTGAAAGGACAAAGGGTTCTCTGCCCACACTAGGAGAGTGTGAAAAGACAATAGTTCTCTGCCAACACCAGGGAAAGTGTAAATGGATGACGGTTCTCTGCCGTACCGGGTAGTGGTGAAAAGAGTGTTTGTAAAGGCTTCTCCACCTTGCTATGGGTGCAAAAGGAGAGATACTATTGGTATTAGTGCAATACTCAGAGGGTGCCTCTGGGGAGTGGATGTAGGTCTGGTTTAGACCGAACCACTATAAATCGTGTCTTTTTATTTTATTGCTTTTTATTTTCTACATTTAATTTTGTTTTTTAAAAATTGTGGTTGAAAAACTTTTTATAAAAATTCATTAAAGTTTAATTTTGGTTCAATTTATGAAAAGAGGGAAAATTTTTAAATTCCAATTCACCCCCCCCCCTCTTGGTAGCTTTGGGACATTGACTTAGGTTTAACAACTTATTCACTAGACTCAACAAAGTCGACAAGTTATAATTAATAAGCTCGTTTGGAGCTATTCTATTTAAGCTTTATCAAGGCACTTGATATGCGTGTTTGGCAGCCATTGAGGCTTTATTTTTTTTAGAGAAAACCTAAAGATAGAGCTTAAAAGGGAGAGAGGAAAGGGTGGAGTTTGAGAGAAGGAGAAGATCCCTAGAGGGGGTTTCAAGGGAGTGTGGAGGGGGTTCCACATGGTTGCTCCGATGAGCTTGCACCTTAGTACCATTGAATTCAAGGCTCATCTTGAGGGAAGTTTTGAAAAGAAGAAGATCTCTTTGGTGTCAAAGGGCCCGGCTACTCTGCCGCACCGGGGAAGGTGGAAGTGTTTGTAAGGGCTTCTCCGCCTAGTTATAGGGGGCTAAAGGAGAGACACTGAGTTTAGTGCAATATTCGGAGGGTGACTCCGAGGAGTGGACGTAGGTCAAAGTTTGACCGAACCACTATAAATCTGGTGTGTTCTTTCCTTTATTATTTCCGCATTTAATTTCTGCACTTTGATTTTCTTTGTAGTGAATTTTGGTTTTGGATGTGATTATGTTTTTTTATTAAAAGATTTTTAAAATACAAATTCACTTCCCTCTTGGTTATCCTCGGGCTAGTTCATAAATGCTAAACATCCCTAACGAACTTTCAATATATATATATATATATATATATATATATATATATATATATATATATATATATATATATATATATACATTTTGATGACTGTTAATAATTTTCTCAGTTGAGAAGCCATGGTTACAGACTTATGTTTAGAGCTTTTTATTTGGCCATCTCTTATGATATGCAAGTTAAGAAGCTTTTCTCTTCATTTATTGAGCCTATATACTAGCTTTCATTATTTTTTCATATTCTTTTTTTTTTTTTTTTTTTTACAGACAATCATCTCGGAGAAGGATAAGAGACACTCAGGTTTTGGAATGTTTTCCCAGCTCCCAAGTATTAGGTTGGTGATGTTATGCACCAAATGAAATTCTTTTATTGTGATATTATTTATCAACGAATATGTGGTTTTCTACTCTATTGCTAAATCCCAAATTTAACATTATGTAGTTATTTCTTACAATATGAGTTAGCAAATAAGAATTCTTATTCTATGGTAATATTTTGTTTAATTTCATAGCATTGAGAATTGGATTGGAGCCTCTTTTTATTCACGATAAAGATGATAAAGTCAGTGAGAATAAATTTTACCATCTAATTTGAAATTACTAAACGACAAGAGGGGGGGGTGAATTGTAAAAATCTTTTTCTTAACAAAAGTAACCCTAAACAAGAGTTCTAATTTTTTTGTTGTTTTTGAAATTTTATAACAAAATTTTAAGCAATTTTTCTTCCACAAAATTTTACATGCAATAGATATGAAAAAATTAAAAGCAAGTAAAACGTAAACAACGATAAGGAAAAAACACACCAAGATTTTTATAGTGGTTCGGTCAAAATATGACCTACGTCCACTCCCCAGAGTCCTCCACTCCGGGATTTTCACAATCAAAATAGTTCTCCTTTTGCCCCCCTCGGCAAGGCGGAGAAGCCTTTACAAACCTCCCTTTCACCAACCCGGCGTGGCGGAGTGCCAAACTCTATTTTTGCCCTCCTGGCGACGGCAGAGAACCTTCTCGTTTTTCTCCCTCCTGGAGAAGGCAGAGAACCTTGAGGTAATGGATGTAGACAAGCCTTTCCCTTGGAGATCCTCCCTCAAATCATTCTAGGGCCACAGGAGGCGCAAGATGCAGCAAGCTTGGAGCAACCGTGTGATCTCCCTCACACCTCTTCTCCCTCACAACACTCACCTCCTCCTTTCTCTCTCAACCCTCAAGAACTTCTCTATAGTTTTCTCCCTTGGAATCCCTCTCTAACCACGTTCACCCCCTCTGTCAATCTTGCTGAAAAAGGACTTGATTGATATCTAAAAAAGGCTCCAAAAACCCTCTGATTTCAAAAGTAGTCATTACTGTTCGTATAGTATGATTCAACATTGTACAGTACGATCTTCATAAACAGACGTCGTCCTGGTACGAAGATGTACGAACAGTTCAAAAACAATTCGTACTGTACGATATAATATCGTACGGTACGATCCAACAAGATACTATTCTTACAGGACGATGGTCTGGACGATCGGATGTCGTCTCTGTTCATCGTATGGTACGATTACTATCGTACAGTACGATGTGACAAAAAATAAGAGATCGTCCAGGACGATATCCGGGACGATCATACTTCGTCTCTGTTCATCGTATGGTACGATCGGGTTCGTACAGTACGATGTTCAAAATTTAATTAGGCCTGGATTACATGCACTAATCACTGGTTAATTTAAGTAAGTATTTAAAATAGATCATACAGTACGAACATGTTCGTACAGTACGAACGTAGCAAAATCACTTACATAAACTAAACTACAGCTAGGATTTTGGATCTGAACATATCATACAGTACGATAATATTCGTAAAGTACGATCTATTCATAGAAATCATCCACATAGCTTGGATCGTACGGTATGAATTACAATCTTACAGTACGATCTCCAGAGAAGAATTTTAATTACATTTTGCAGTTAAAAAACAACTCTCCCCCTGTGTGTGTGCATGGTTGCTCTTACTCTTACGCATTTTGTGGCCAGACTCAATAAAGTAAAAACAAAATAAATGGAAAAATACAATGTTTGACTCATACTCCTAATCTACCCGGTCTTGAGTCTTCCTTTCTTCCTGAGTCACTTGTGATCTTCCTGAAATGTTAGTGATCAAGGACAATAGAAAATAAAATAATATTCAATGAAAAACTGTTCCAAAACACTCATTATTTGGCATCATCAAAATCTCAAACTTGGGGTTATGGGTTGCAACATAATTTACAAAGATTATGGGGTAGTATTAGATTATAAATTTAGTGATGAGACTCTTGTTGGAATAGTCATGTGAATTGTTAAGCCTTTACATATAGCTTTTTTATACATAATGCTAACTGTGTACGTCTTCCAGGCATCCTTTGTAAGCTGGGAAACTAGGCCCACTAGGCACTGCCACAAGTATCCATGGCAACAATATGTAAATCCTGGCACAGTTCTTAGACATTTTGGGTACACTATTGTGGCACTTCTTGGCTATCTGCAATAAAAAATCTAGGTTGTTAGTTATGTTTACTTGTCACATAAACAAACTAGTTTGGCATTTTTAAGTATATCTTGATTTTTCTCCTCCATAATATAAAATGGAAATCGAAGAGAAAAATTTCAAAGAAATATATTTGGTCCCTTTGTCTTCTTGAATACTTTAAACATTTCATACTATGATTCTTCTCTTTTCTCATTAAATGAGCTAAAGGATTCAATTGTTACAGGCTCCCAAATCTCTAAGATTTCTATTTCGAGACCCATGCATGTGAATTGCATTAGAAGTGTCTATGATTCTAGTTGAGCTATTTTATAGCATAAGTAACTGCGGCCTATTCTCTCATGATGCTCTCTCAGATCATCTCCATGAAGCCTTGCAGGACCTCAACTCAGTAATCAAATCACACGCACGTCTCTTCCTTGGTTCAAAAAATGGTCGCAAGGTAACAGAACCAAAGCTTGAGAAGACTTCTTCAGTTGTGGCCTTGCCTTCACTTAAAATCGATACATCAATAATGTTACAATGAAAAAATAATAGGATTGCAGACCAACCAAAGGAGTCATCTGAGCTAAAACAACTAAGACCATCACTAAGTAAGCTTGCAATAACCACCCTTGAGTTCTCAAAGGTACTTCCATTTGCAACCTTTACTTCCTTTAGTTCAGATGGTTGCAAGGCTGGAACTTGTCATTGAGGTAGACAAACTAGGAAGGGACACAAGGTGCACCAGATAGTTTACTGATGAGGATACAAAAATCACATCATATAGTGTTTCTAGGGGAGAGATCCTAAGACATGGTTGATACTGTGTAAAGAAATTTCCCTCATAACAAGGGCTATTTTTCGGATTTTTGTGTAATGTTTGGTAAAGGAATTTATTGTAATAGATTGATTATGCACATATATGAAGATTGAAGTAGATGTTTTGTTATATTTAAAGTTGAAAATTCTTGTAATTTTAGATTTATGAAATAAATTTTTTATTTAAAGAAAAATATCTTATGCAAGCTCTCATATGTATGTGAAATTTTTAGAAATTTGATTGGAGATTAATTTTTATAATTGAAATATTATGAGTTAGCATAAGTATTTGATAATTGAATGTAATTTATATTGGATATAGCATATATTGATGCACATAACAATGTCATTTTTTGAAAATTATTTCGTTAAAATTAAGTGTTGGGAAATCATATATCTTAGGGAAATTTAAATGCGCCTTATTATTAAACATGTTCAATTAAATAAATGTGTTAGGAAAGCTTACTTATTATGACACATAATATTTGTCATATTTATTCACAAATTCCATCATATAAAGGTGTTAGGAAAGCTTGTATATTAGGACACTTTATATGCGTCGTTAAAGAGACTATGCCATCAAATTTACATGTCATGAAAGTTAAGCTTTTATAGCACATAAAGATGCCCTGAACCCTATGCCAAAGACCACCTAAGTGACACCATTGTTTGATGTCCCAATATGTCATGTGCCCTTATAGATACATATTATGGCACTTTATGGTGCCCTAATAGCCATTATTTTTTGTAGTGATATAAGGTAAATGCATCTAAGATGGCTAATTCTGATTTTGGAATTGTTCATGTGAATAATAAGAATAAGAAGTTTTGTTTGTCTATGGTGGAAGAGTTTGGAGATGTTAGTTCTTTGGTCATTAAAAGTAGACTTAATAATGAGCTTAAAGCTTCAGGCCCTACTAAGGTTCTTCTTGGAAATATGAAACCTGTGGTTGGAAGTAGAGGAAAGGGTAGGGGTTATTCCCCTCATTGATGTTAATGTCATCTATTGCTTTCTAATATTGTAGGGGAACATGAAAGATGGAAACTTCTTTATAATTAAAAGAGTATGTGAAGGAATATGAGGTATTTTTTATTAGGTTTTTGGAGATTAAATTATCATTTATAGAAAGAGTTAATGTAAATGGGTTCATTGGGGATGGTTGGGATTTTTTTCATCTTCCAACTATTGGTACTTTTGGTGGTATCCTAGTGTAATGGAGGAATGATGTGGCAGCATTTTCTATATTAGAATCTTCTTCTAAGTATGTTATTGGAGAGCCCAATATTTTAAATAACGGTGTGTGGTTAGTTTCTATGGTGCATTGATAAATGTAAATAATGTTATGTTTAATGTGTTAATTTGTTAGTGAAAATATATTATTTTAGTTGCATTTGTGCAGAAAAATAAAGAAAATGTGCAAAATTTTAAAGTATGGTACATCATCGCAACATCATACACAATGTTGCTACAGTTCCATCATTGACACCACTAGAGCGCTTAAATATGGATAAGGTGACACCTAGTGTTTGTTTGACAACACTGCATTGATGAAGGAGACAATGCCACATAGCTTAATATCTGTCTGCACAACACCATGGTGCCAAATTCTAGTGCCGCCAAGTTAAGGGAGTGCCACATGGATTGCGTAATGCTCAATCATCAACATCACTATGGTGCTTCAGTTGTAACCATTCAGGCCATGATCTTCCAACAAAGAAATGTATTGATTCATTAAACAATAATCCCACATCAACAAGCACTATAGTAAAGGAAACCTTTCAGCATTGCAACATCAGTTCATTTTATGGGCACTGTGGCATAAGTGCCTCGAGCCCTACTGTGCTAGAATTTATTTTCTATATTTTTTATAAATTAATTGTTTCTAATGTTGGTAGATGATTTTATTTACTTGTTTAATTTTAGCCTTTATAGTGCTTCTATGATTTTTCCTTAGGACTGATAACCAAAGGAATTCAGAGAATACTAGATACATTCCATTAGAGTGTTTTGCTTGTATTTGTAGAAGTAATTCTATAATGCAAGGAGGAGTGTAAAGAAGATCATGGAACCCATCCGACGATATTTTTTCTTCTGTAGTTTATTTTTTTCAAGTAATTAATTAAAATGAATTTGCTTCAAATGTTCTTCATATCTAGCTAAATTCTCTAGTTTTGGATTGATGGTGTAAATAAAATATGGAGTACTAATGAATTCTAAACATCAATAATTACAAGATGTTTTTAATATACTAGGTCTTCATTTAATGTACATAGTTGCCATATGTATAATTAATTTTAGGTGGAATGTAGAGCCTAAAAATAGGAAAGTAGGCACAAACATGTAAGCTGGATTGGTATGATTTAAGCATAGGCATAGTGCTTGCCATGTATCAAATTTATAGAGATGAATTATCTTGAGCGAGTTTTAATAGTACATGCTTTACTTACTCCCCTAGGATATTCATAAGGTGACAAACTAGGAGTTTAGAGTGGTATAAAAGTTGAAAGGGTTAATTTGTCCTTTGGCACTTCACACTTGACTAAGCAGTCAGTAATGCATATGATTTGAATAACATCAATATAAAAGAGATTCATTAAGAAATATATTGTATTTATTGTCCATCAATCCAAGATAATTTATCCAATTAGTGTTCCATTTAATTATTTTTGCATTCAAATTAAGTGATTAAATCTCCACAAAAACTTATTTTAGTTGAGTAGGGTAATTATTAAATTTAAATTAAGTGAAAATTTTAAATATTCTTCCTCGTGGGAATGATAATCTACTCTATCACTATATGACTTGATTCAACACTTATATATATTAAGTGAGATTTATATAATATTTATTTCAAATAAAATCTAAGCATTATTTAGGGATCGATAGAGCCCTAAATTATTTTCATAATTAGTCATACTGTATTCTTTTATTCTAGTTTATTGCTTGCATATCTATGGTGCTTACAAGACATAGAGAAGAATCACATTTAAATTTTTATTCTAAAATTCAGATAATTGTTTCTAAAATTAGATCTACCGAAAAGATTTTTAAAATGGCTAAGCCTGTTCAAAACTTATAATATTCTAGACATCTTAAAGATTTTGCAATTCCTTTAGTAAATGGGATTCACCAAAGCATAAATAGACCCACCACCCATTATTTAATTTTTAATTAAAACATGTAATCATTTAGATGATAAAAGGGGGAAATCCCATTAAAGATCCTAACCTACATTTAGCAGGTTTCTTAGAAATTTATGTAATATCTTAGTACAATGGTATTAGTGATGATGCAATTAGACTTAGTTTGTTCCCACTTTTTGTAAGAGAAAAGGTAAAAATATGGTTATATTTATTACCCCTATGCTCTATTATCACATGGAATTAGTTGGCCCATAAACTTTAGAAAAGTATTTCCCACCTTCTAAGGTTAACAAGCATAGAAATGACATTACTTCTTTTACTTAGTTAGAAGGATAATATATTTATGAGAGTTAGGAGAGATTCAAAGAGATGCTTCAAAAGTGCCCTCACCATGCCTTACATGAATGGTTGATAATTTAAATTTTTTATAATGGATTGGAAGGATCCCTTAGAGCCATAATTGATAATGCAAATGGAGATTTTTTGATTTTAAAGCCTTTTAAAGATGCTTATGAATTAATTGAAGAAATGGAAATAAATAATTTCCGATGCCATATTGATTGGGTGAATCCTATGAGAGTGGCAGGTGTCTATGAAAATGATTTTTTATCTATATTAACTGCATAAGTTCTAGCAATATCAAAGAAGTTGAGAACTTTAGGCTTAAAGTTTGATTCATCATTACATTTGGAAGATAAAAGCTCAATAAAAGAAAATGATATCCAAGGGATTGAAAATATAAATTTAATTGGAAGACAAAACAATCACTATTCTAATACACATAATCTAGGTTGGAGGAATCCCCCAAATTTTAGTTGATCAAATAATAATAATGGAAATTAATGGAATTCTAGTTAAAATAACCAAGGCACAAATTTGAATAATCAAAATAAAGCATATAATAATCAAAGACCAACATATCCTCTTGAATTTAATCAAAGCAATTAGTATGGGACCAGAAAGATATCACTGGAAGATGTGATCTTATAATTGGGAACTCAATCATAAAACCAAGCTACTTCAATAAAAAATTTAGAAACACAATTAAGTTAGCTTGCAATTGCTATGTGTAGTAGACTCATTGGATCTTTTCCTAGTAACATTGAAGTTAATTCTAAAGAGAAGGAAAGAGATACCAATGATACCCAACTTAAGAGTAGTAGTCATCCATCTTAGCCAAATAGAAAAATTTGATTAACTTTGGCTGAAGACTTAAAATTTAGCACTTCTCGGAGGCAACCCATGTATGTGTGATTTTAGTATCAGTCATATAAATGTTAATGTTTTATCATATTTATTTCAACACATATTTTATGTATTTTTTACTCATATGAAAGCATGCATTTGTAGTATTTATTTATGTATTTATTTATATATTAGAAAATTCTTTTCATGCTTAAAATATTATTGTCCTCCATTTTTTTTTTGTGTGCTATTCAGGGAAAATATCATTAATGTTTCCCAGACAAACACACATACAATTACTTTGTGAACAAAAAAATAACCAAATAAAAAAATTAGCAAAGGAAATAAATAATAGAGGAAAATAAACATACATTAATTTTTGTATATTCTTAACTTATTATCCTTAGGCATTGATAATAATAATACCTAGTCTAGTCCTAAGTGTACTAAAAATCTTAGTGTTAAGAGGTTTTATAAAAATATATGACAGTTTCTTATCAATAGCTACATGATACAATTCTATATCTCCCTTGGCTATAAGATCACTAATGAATATATATCTAATATATATGCTTCATGCAATAGTGATGAATTAGATTTTTAGAAATGCAGATAACACTAGTGTTATCACACATGATTGGAATTTTTCCTATAGGAAGTCAATGGTTTAGGATTTGTTTCTTTATCCATATAGCCTTAGTATCATAACTACCTATAGCTATGTATTCCACCTCAGCATTAGACAGGGCTATTGAATTTTGTTTTTTACTAGGCTAGAAAACTAATGATTTCCCTATAAATTGGAATGTTTTAGAAGTACTTTTCCTATCTATTTTACACTATAAAAAGCTTGAGTTTGAATATCATATGATTTTAAATAAAGTGCTATGTCTGGGATATAAGATACAAAAGTTTTGGGTGCCCATAAGATATGCAAGAATTCTTTTAGCCACAGTTATATGGAATTTTTTGTGATCGGCTTGAAATATAGAACATAGACAAACACAAAACATTATATTTGGTTTGCTAGCAATCAAATATAAAGTGAACCAATTATCCCCTATACTTTTTCTGATATATTGACTTTCCACTTACATTCTTGTCTGATTGAATGTTTGATCTCATTGGTGTATTTATTGCTTTAGAACCTTCCATATTAAATTTATGTAAAATTCCCTTAATATGTTTGGTTTGACTATGAAATGCTCCATCATCCCTTTATTTCACATTAAATCCAAGAAAAATAAGTTAGCTCCCTCATTTTCTCATTTTCAACTCTTTACTCATAGTTTCTAAAAAATTATTACATATGTTTCTTTTTATTGATCCAAATAATATATCATCGACATATATTTGAATAATGAGCAAAACATCTCCTATTTTCTTTTGAATTTGAGTGTTAAAACACTACCCTTAATAAAGGTTCTATCTAGAAGAATTTTATTAGGACTTTTATACCTTGCCCTAGGTTCTTGCTTCAAACCATATAATGCCTTTTTCAATTTATACACTTGGTTGGAAAAAAGGAATTTTCAAATCCAGTGGGTTTCTTTATATATACATCTTCCTTATTAATCCCACTTAGAAAGGAACTTATAACATCCATTTGATGTAATTTGAAGCCTTTAAAGCATTAAAAAAATTTAATAGAACTTTAATGGCTTTTAGTCTAACTATAGGGGAAAATATCTCCTCAAACTTAATGCCTTTAATTTAATTTCACCCCTTCGTTAGTAATCTGGCCATATTTCTAACCACTATTTTATAATCATTCATCTTATTTTTGAATACCAACTTTGTAGCTACTACACTATAGTCCTTAAGTATGCCAACAAACATCCATATATCATTTCTAACAAATTAGTTTAACTCTTCATTCATAGCTTGGATCCAAAATTCCAAAAATAAGGCTTAGTCTAGATTTGTGCATGCAACCAAATAAATGAATATAGAATGACTATTCTCTTTCATAAGTCTATGTTTAGTTCTAACTCCTATAGAAGGATCTCCTAAGATAAGCTCCCTAGGATTACTAAATGACTATCTCCATTTTCTAAGTAGTGGTAACTTAGGGTTTTCTCTATGACTTAGGTCAATATACTCTACTCCTTAGGTAACCTCTATATCTTCATCATCTTCTAACGTTGGTTTAATTGATTAATTGATTCATCAAATATAATATGGGTGGATTCCCTTATAACTAAAATCCTCTTATTAAAGATCTTATAGGATTTACCTAGAAGGGAATAACCTAAGAAGACTCCTTTATTAGACTTTGGATCAAACCTTCCTAAAGGAGATTTTCCATCAATGAGAATAAAATATTTACTCCCAAAGACATACAAATGAGAAAGATTAGGTATCCTACCCTTAAGAAGCTCATAAGGAGTCTTATTTAATTTTGATTTAAAATTCACCCTATTTAAAACATAAAAAGAAGTATTCACTACTTCTGCCCGAAAATATATAGGGAGAGAATATTTAGCTAATATTAGCTTATTCACTTCCATGAATGTTCTATTTTTTCATTAACCTATCCCATTCTAATGAGGAGTCCTAGGGGTAGATAAGTTATGTTCAATTCCTAGCTCCTTGTTGAAAATTTTAAACTTGTAAATCTCAAATTCTCCACCATGATCGTTATGGATAATAGAGATCCACAAATCCTAATTTTTTTTGAATCCCAACTGGTGAATGTTCTAAATTCCTTAAATCATTCACTTTTATAACTTAAAAATCTAACCCAGGTGAATCTAGAATAATCATCAATAATGACATATCCAAAAATCATCCCATATGCTGGTTATACTAACAGGACTAAATAAGTTCATATGTAAGGTTTCTAGTGTTTTAGTGGTGTGATGTCCTTATATGAATGAAAAGATGACTTAATTTATTTTACTAATTGGTAGGCATCATAAAGGTGGTCCTTATAAAATTCTAACTTGGGTATGCCTCTATTTAGGTTTTTTTGAGTTATCATTTTAAGGGTTTTTGTGCTTGCATGACATAGTCGTTTATGCCATAGCCATGATTCATCAATATAAAAATTAAAATTGATAATATTAAACTTATTAATAAAAGTTAGATCAAACATGTAAACATTCTTTATTCTATTCCCTTCCAAAACCATTATTCCATTCAAACTAATTAATCAGTTAAAAGACAAAAAAATATGTAAAACCCATTGACATATAGTTGAATAATAATATGAAAATTGTGTTTTAATCCATCTACTAAAAGAACAATTCAATGAAAAAACTTATTAAATTTCAAATCATTCCTTAACCCACCACTTTTCTATTGGTATTATCACAAAGAGTTACCTTTCCTCTTTCCCTGGCCTCCAACATGTTGAATTGCTTCATCTCACAAGTCATGAACATCCACTATTAATGTACCACATTCTCTCACTAGGCCTTTTGTGAGAGCATCCCTCATCGTGATTGGAGTTCATAACATAGTCATTTTCTATCAAGCATAAATTTTTTACATTCTCCTCATGTTCTTGTTTTGAAGAGTTTGAAGCTAAATTTATGTAGAATTCCTTCTATGTCCCTTGCTTCCCCTTTTTGAAATGTCTTGGCTTTCTACATTCAAAATAGACAGTGTTATAGGAATCTTTAGTATATCTACTTGATTTACTTTTATTTAGTATTAATGATGTCTTTGCATTTTTTTCAAAAAGCTATTTAATTGCTAGCTCATTAATACTATTTTATAATTTTCATCACATTCCTAGCTATTGCTATCTTATTCATTAGTTTTCAATTCCATTATCTTCTCCTTCCTCTTAGCACTTGCATCAAATAAAAATTGAGTCACACATTGCTCATAGGCAATGAGTGAGCCAAGAAAATTATTAGTAGAGCACATGTTCAAATCTTTTGATTCACAGATGATAGTAACTTTACCATAATAATTATCATGTAAATAATGCAAAATCTTATTAAAATTTTTAGATATGGACAACTCACTACCAAGTGCATGTCATGATGTTATAATCTTAGTAAACTTAGTGTACATGTTAGTTATTATCTCATTGAATTTCATGCGGATTAAATCATAGTCACATAATAATATATTCTGAAAGGACTATGTGACTTCATTAGTGAGATTCATCCTATCTCAAATTTCCTTTCCAATTGTGCATGAAGAAACAAGCATATAGTCCTCAAGCTTTAACGCTCAGAAAAAATAATTTAAATATTTTGTATTGGGTGGTGCACAGTAGTTTTCCTCAAAACTTCATTCATTAAATAGAATTTCTTTGCTGATTCCATTAAAAAAATGAGATGGACGTATATATCATACATGAATCATATGCCACATGTGATAATCAATAGATTGTATAAAAGTTGATATGCACTCTATCCATAAATGATAAGGAATATTATAAAATATAACTGGATGTGCAATTGAATATCCTTTAGTTGTATTACTATTACCATTGTAATTTGCCATTGTATATACTTCAGGTTTTTAAAATAATAATTCAAGAGAATCCACTCTAATATCAATTAAATGTTCAAAAATGTGTTTTAAAGCACTTTAACTGCTGAAGGAAAACTAAGAAGGCAAGGGGGAGGTGAATAAGTGTACTTTAAAGTCCCTAAAAAATTCACTTAAAAAACCTTTTAAAATACTTAATACAAAATTCAATAACTTAAATTAAGATTGAGATTTTCATATATGGAAGCTAATTAAATGAAATGTCAAATACTAATTTTCTTTTGTATTGATTTTATATAAAACTCAAAGGTGAAGAGATATATATCATTTTTATTTCATAACCAATTGAATCCGAATGAATAAGAACATTCACAACTTGGATTTACTAGTAAGTAAATTTGCAAGAAATTAAAATGCATTAAAAAATGTAGAAAGGAGAAAAAGTTTAGAAAGAGCACACAAAATTTATAGTGGTTTGATCAAAATATAATCTACATCCACTCCCAGAAGTCATCCCTCCAAAAATTGCACTAAACCATTTAGTGACTCTCCTTTAGCCCCAACAACAAAGTGGAGAAGCCCTTATAAAATCTCCTCCACCAATCAGGTGTGGTAGAGTACCCAAATCTTATTCTCCCTCTAGGTGAGGAAAAGAACCTATAATCTAGAGAACATGATGATCTTTAGCTTTGAAGGCTTTCTTTCTGGAGCAACCCATAAGATCAACAAAGACGCTTGCTTACTTTGAGAAACTGTATAAAATCCCCTTACACTATTTCTCTCTCACACCCAACTTCTCCTTCTACTTCTTGAAACTCCAAGATCTCTCAAGAGGACAACCTATCAGAGCACTCTCACATAAATCTCCCAACAACACAAAGACCCTTAAACATCTAACCAGAGAGCTTAAATACTAGACTTACAAAAAACCCTAAATTTTCAATTCTACCAATTTTGTTCACGTAGTATGATATGAAACTGTATAATATAGTTAGTTCAATACATCCTATTAGTATTGTGTGATGAGTAAGGGTCTGTTTGATTAGTTTAAATTCTTGAATGGATCATCCAATACAATGTCAAGATCGGACAATAGGATTTATAAATTTGAATATTATTTTTATCCTATATGATCAGTGGTGATTGTATCATCTTGGGAGTGAATCGGGTCATACTATGTGAAGTAGGTTAGTATCCACTATAACATGAAATATTAATTAAGCCATATTAAATTGCTTTGTTATTGGATTAGATTAGGTAAGATTTAATTACATTATACAGGGCGATTGGAATTATACAGTTTGATTAGTTTAATTTTTAATTTCAAAATATTGCCTAATTTGTGATTGGTGATAGGATTTTTGGATTTACTGATCATCCTATATGATTGGTATCGTATAGTACAAGTAATATGAATTTAGATTATGTCAATTAAATATATTAATTAATCTTAATTTTAGTCATATCGTATAGTGTAATAAATATCATATAAGGTGATCTTCACAAAATTAAAAAACTTATTTTTCTCACCGGTGTGTGTGTGTGTATGGTAGCTAAGCTTGCGTACACCTTTTACAAGACTTTTGACTCAAGAAGAATAAAAGAAAATAAAAATAAATAAAAACTCTTATAAAAAACATCAAGCCTATTCTATGTAGCATTATGTTGATCATTTTTTATGGTGTATGATGCACCTATAATATTAGTGTGAATAAAATAAATATCCAATAATAATATTAAAAGAAACAAAGTATAAATCCACCAATATTAGTTACCATCAAAAGTATTAGCTAGAGATCTGAGATTATAATAATAATAATGCTGGCTTCTTTAGACTTTAAGGAAACTCTATATCTCATTTGAGCTAAGGCAAGGATCATAGTGCATCACAATGCCCCTAAACTAGAAATTAGCACTATAAACTTCTTCTTTTTTTTAATTGCAAATTGTATTAAAAGAAAAAAAGATCTAAATACAAGTAGTAAAGGGATCACATTCCTCCTTTAGCAATCTAAGCAAAGAAGGAAGAATGTTGCCAAAAGAAAATCTATAAAAAGTAAAACTATTCTCTAAAGAAAGAGTAGCACATAGATATGCTACTTTATTACAATTTCTATTAACATGATGAAAAATGATTTTATTGAAATCATTTAGAAAGAATAGCTCTTTTTCCACCCAATTGGTCAATTTACACTTGGACGTATTCATTGAGCCTTGAATGAATTTGATGATGTTAAGATTATCACTTTCAATGATAACCCCTTTGCTCTCCATCATCTAATTTTGTATGAACTCCCTTATTGCTATTTTCGCCTCCATCTCCAACTATGCAACATCCCAATGAACTCTAGTTTTCCCAAATGCAAGTATTAGTCTTCCTTTATAGTCTCTAAATAAACCTCCAATTCTAGCTTGATTCGAACTCAAGATAGAAGCATCAACATTAATTTTTATCCAATATAGAGGTGGAGGGTGCCAAGTTTCAGTCTAAATAAATTTAATGATGGACCACTAAACTTCATAATATTATAGCACTAGATTTGAATTTCAAGTGATACAGTGGTAGAGGAGTTACCAAAAGGTGGAGTAGTGATAACTTGTCCAAAGACATGTCTGTTAAACTATAAATCATTCTAGGTTAGCCTGTACTGTAGTTGAATAAACCTAATAGCCTTGAGGTGCTAATTCATCTTATAAATCCACAATGTTAGCACTTCAAGCACTATAGTGCTTGAGGCCATTTTTGCACTTATTATAAATTATTTTCAGTACTTTTGTTAAAGAATTCTATCATTTTTAGTGGGATCTTATACTTTTGAGTGTATTTTTTAAGTTCCCCCTTAGAGTAAAGTTTACGGGAGGTTTGGGAAGGGAAAGATACTTTTATGTGGAGATCTTAGCCTATATTGTGTAAACAATTTTTTTTTTGTAGGAAGTACGAGTGTGGAGAATATCAATTGATACTTTTGAGTGAAATTTATCTCTATTAATTCTCTTGTATCTTCTTGTTATATAAATGAAATAAAAAGGAGTTTGCTTTTAATATTATACTTGTGCTAAATCTTTATGTTTTAGGCTAATGATGTAAACACATAACAAGTGCTAATTGGTCTCTAATAGAAATATGATGTAGTTTATATCCCCCTCAGCTACATCGTCTCTCATAAAATGATGCCTAATGTTTATATGGTTTATATGGAAGTATTGGATTGGTCTTTTAGAGTTAAATATGGCATTAGTGCTATCATAAATAAAAGGAATAGTACTTACATATAGTCTAAGATCTAAGATTTTTTGCTTTATCCATAAGACTTGAGCAACACAGCTTCTTATGATAACATATTCTACTTCAATGGTGTGTAGGGATAATGAATTTTTCTTTATACTAGGCCAAGAAAATAATGATTATTTATAAATTCATAGATTCACGATGTGCTTTTCTATTCTACCCTACATCCTTCAATTTAGAGTATGAATATCCTATGATTTGAAAGGATGTGCAATATCTAGGGTACCCAATACTTAGGTTTTGAGTGTCTAGTAGGTATCTAAGGATTCTCTTAATAGCACACATATGAGATTCTTTTGAGTCAGCCTAAAATCTAGCACAGAGACTTACACTAAATTTTATATTAGGTATACTAACAATCAAATAAAGAAGTGATCAAATTATCCATCTAAATTTTTTTGATCCCATGATTTTTTATTTGGATCCTTATAAAATTAAGTAGTAGAGCTCATGGGAGTATTTATTGCCTTAAAATTATCCATCTCATATTTCATAAGAATATCCTTGATGCATTTTGATTGGCTAAGGTTCGATCATCCATTTGCTTCACACTAAATCCAAGGAAATAGTCAAGCTCTCCCATAATGCTCATCTATAACTCTTAACTCATTATCTTTAAAAATTAATCACATTAATTTTTATTTGTAGATCCAAACATTATAACATCAAAATAAATCTAAATATTGAGTAGATCCTCTCCTCTTACTTAAGGAATAGGGTGGTGTCCACACTACCCTTAATAAAGGCTCTATTTAGAAGAAATGTCCTCAGCCTTTCATACCAAGATCTAGATGTTTTCTTTAATCTATATAATGCCTTCTTTAATTTGAATACATGATTGGGAAATTGAGAATTCTCAAATCATGAGGGTTGCTCAACATACACATCTTATTTAATCACCCCATTCAGAAAGATGCTTTTTATGTCCATATGATACATCTTGAATCTTGTAAAGAAAGCAAAGCCTAGTAGCATTCTAATGGCTTCTAGTCTAGCTATAGGTGTAAAGGTTTCCTTAAAATAAATTCATTCAATTTGATTATACCCCTTAGTTACTAATCTAGTCTTATTTCTCACCACTATGCCAGAGTCATTCATTTTACTTTTGAAAACCCTTAGTTCCTACAACACTCTTGCTCGTAGGTCTTATGAATAGTTCCCATACTTCATTTCAATCAAATTGATTTAGTTCTCTTGCATTGCAAGGATAAAAAATTCATTGGCTAGGGCTTGATCTATAATGGTGGGTTTTATTATGGAGATAAATATAGAATGACTAACCTCATTCCTAAGTCCATACCTTATTCCAGCATGTTCGATGGGTCTCTTTGGATAAGTTCTCTTTGATGACTAGTTAAGTGTCTCCTTTATATAGGCAAAGTATCATGAGGTTCTAATCTATCCCCTAAGTCAAATATTCTACCCCTTGGATGACCTCTACTTCTTATTCTAGTACTCCAAGTTCAGGGGTTTTATTTTATTCATCCAACACAACATGGATAGAATTTTCTACTGTTAAGGTCCTCTTATTTAATATTTTATGAGCCTTAGTTATAACTTAATATTCTAAGGAGACTTATTTATCATATTTGGGATCAAACATTCCAAGTGGTGATTTTCTATTAATCAAGATAGAACAACTACATCCAATGACATGCAAGTGAGAAAGGTTAGGTGTCCTACCCTTAAGGAGCTCAAAGGGTATCTTATTTAACTTGGATCTAACATGTACCCTATTAAGTCAATAATAAATAGTATTTATTACTTCTGCCTAAATATATCTTGGGAGAATATTCAACTAGTATGGCCTTAGTAGCTTATACTAAAGTTATATTCTTTCATTCAGGTATTCAGTCACGTTGAGGGTCCTAAGGGTTGAAAAGTTATGCTCTATCCCTATCTCATGAAAAAAGGATTCAAAATATTCATTTTCAAACTCTCCACCATGATCACTATGAATGGTTGATATTTCACATCCTAATTTTCTCTATCAAGGTGGGGAAGGTTCTAAATTCCATAAATAATTTACTATTTTGTTCTAGAAATCTAACTCACGTGAATCTAGAATAATCATCAATAATTGCAAATCCATATAAATTCCCTCCAAGGCTGGTTTTATTAAAGGGTCTAAACATATCCATATGAAGCCTAAATGTGTTACATTATTGATTGAATGAAATGACATCTTAATTTATTTTCATAGTTGGTAGGCATTACATAGATGGTTATTAGTTAAGTCTAACTTGGGTATGCCTCTACCTATGTCTTTCTTGGTATTATTCCTAATGGAATTTACCCTTGCATGACACAGTCTTCTATTCTATAGATAATATTCATCAATACTAGTTTTCAATCATAGAGAGTTAAAGTATTTAATGCAATTTAAATTAATTAAATTAATATTGTTGACACTTTTCCCTTCTATAACTAATTTACCATTCAAACAAATCATGAATTTTGTAGATAAAAATTTGATGTTAAACCCTTGGTCACAAAACTGACAAGTGCTAAGTAAATTATTCTTTAAACCATCTACAAGTAAAACATTCTCAATTATGAAATTATTTGGGTTGCCAATTATTCCTGACCCCACCACTTTCTTAGTTGTGTTGTCTCCCAATTTGATCTTGCCTCCATACTTAGCCTTTAGCATGATGAATTGCTTAAAATCTCTAGTCATGTTCCTTGAGCATCCATTATCCAGGTACAACATGCTCTCATTAGGCCTTTTGTGAGAGCACTCCTACAAATCATTCAAATATTAGATTTGGGAATCTAAGTGAGTTTGGGCTATACCATATTCCTTCTTGAATGAGTTGTATACATGTTATCTTATGTTGCATATGATTTTGGCCTCCAAATAGATGTGTCCTACAGTGTATAGTATAAGTGCAGGCTGTGTGAACTAGCATGCCACAAGATTGACACTTAAACCATGGGAATGAACTTACTAGTTTTTGTTACGGAATGTGCGTCTTCCTAGGATTATATGATGCATGCACTAATATGGGGTTAAACCATTATGTTATTTCGGTGGTGTTCCATTTTATTCCTATGCATGAATTTTTTTCTTTTAAAAATTGATTTGTACTTTTAAGTCTTGCAACTGTTTATTTTAATGCATGCTCACCCCCATCAAAATTATATATATATATATATATATATATATATATCTAATTATTTGAATGAATCTTCAAATTCATTATGTTTTAATTTCAAGGATTTATATGCACTAGATAGATTTATATACTTCTTGTTTAATGCTTTAAACTCAACAAGTAAAGACATATGATTGCAATCTAAATAAAAATGTTCAGCTATCAGACAATTATGCTCTTTTTGTAAAGTAGTAAAATTAGTGTTAAAATAAAATACAACTTTTTTAGCATTTTATTTGAATCATGAATTTTTTTGATATAATAAATAATTCATCATAAGATAGTTAAAATACCTTATCTTCATCTAATAGATTAAGATTATCATTAGCCATGAGAGATTGATTTGTTACCTCCTCCTCCTCTTCTTATTCAAATAGTTTTGATGTGGAGTTAACCCAAAAAGTTTTCTATGTCTATTTCATCCCCTTTCTAAATTGTATTCTCTTCACCCTTTTCTTTAATTGGGTGAGTTTTGAGATTGGGGCAATCTATTCGCAGATGTACTAGTTTCCTGCATTTAGAATATATCATGTTATATGACGCTTTAATTTTTTTAATTATTTTTACCTTTACTCTATTATTGTTGATGATGCTTCTGTTTCATTTTTTGGAAATTTTTAAATTGGTAGGTCATAAATGCAATGTCTTCATTCTCCTCTACTACAGAATTGTCAATGTTTGAGTTGTTGGCTTTTAAGGCTAGAATCTTCTCCTTTTTTGTCACATGCTTCATGTAGTCTTTGACTCAAGCCTTTCTCATAGGCAATGAGTTAGCCAAGCAAGTTGTCAATCGAATATATATTTATATCCTTGAAAATCTTATTCCGAAGTGACTTTAGTATCATAAGCACTATATAGGCAACATAAAATCTTATTAACTTTTTAAGAATTAGAGACTTCTACCTAATGAATGTAATGATGTCACTAGCTAAGTGAACTTAGTATATATTTTAGATTTAGTCTTGCTATGCTTCATATGAAATAGTTTATAGTCGTGTAGTAGAAAGTTTAACCTAGACTTCTTTTTACACTAGTTCCCTTATTTGTGATGCATAGTCTATCCCATATTTCTTTCCCCATAGTACAGGTAGATACTATCATATAATTCTCATATTTCAAAGAACATAAAAATAATTCAAGTATTTAGCATTCAATTGAGCAAACTCCCTATCCTCATGAAGCCATTCAATGAATGGAATATCAGTTTTGGTTCCATTAACTATTTGTTATAGAAGTGAATAACCAGTTTGAAGCATATACCAAATTATATATTCAATGGATCATAGAAATATAGACATATAAATTTTCCAAAAAGTTAAAAGGAATATTTTTATACAAAGGTGGAGGGGTTATTAAATAACCCTCCAAAGTATATCTATCTCAATATTATTCCATTAGATCTTTACTTGGGGGTTTTAAAATCTTTCAAAGACCTGCTTTAATATTACTTGAATGTTCAATGATTTTGTAAGACCTTTGTGATTTATTCTTAGGTGCACCGAGAGATGGGTGAATTGGTGCTTTTAAAAATTACTGCAATGAAAACTTTTTATTTTATTTTATGCTAGATAATAATTTTTGAAAATAAATCTAAATAAGTAATTGAACAGATGTATTCATAATTTGAAATGTTTTTCATTTTGAGGCAAAAAAAATCACCAAAATATGAATTTCCCTTTTTGTTAATTCAATTAGCCTAACTGCAACTCATAATAAAAGTTGAAATTTGTACATGAAATTCAAAATGTAGAAACAAAGATACAAAAAGTATTAAAATGTAAGAAAGAGCACACCAAAAATTTTATAGCGGTTTGGTCAACCATGACCTACGTACACTCCATAGAGTCCTTTCTGGGTACTATGATAACACTATAGTGACTCTCATTTTTCCCACATATAAAAGAACCACTTCGACCAAGCCAAGTGCCGTAGAGAACTGGATGCTATGTAATCCTCCTGGTAATAACAAGAGACCTTTAATCCTTTAGTTATTGTATAAAACCATCAATTCTTTTTCACCCTCATATTGCAGGTTGAGAACCCAAAACCTTGACTTTAGAGCTTCTCTCCCAAGAGCAACTTTAAAAGTACATGATGGTAATGGGAGGAAACCTTATGCAAGTTTATTGGGAGTAACTGTATGAATACCCCTCAAAATCTTTTTTCCTCACACACAACCTCACCTTCTTCCTCTCTAAGCCCAAAGCTCTCTCAAGAAATTCTCCCTCAGAGATCATTTAATAGAAAAATTCTTTACAAAAGACTTCAATAAAATGCCTAAGTAAGGCTTCAATAAAACCTAAAATTTTAATTTAGCATCTCTGTTCTATGTTCATAAAGTATGATATGGATTTTTATAGTATAATCAGTTCAAAAAAGGACTCCACTAGTATAATAAATAATCATTCAAACAAATAACTCAATTTTAGAAAATGTATCATAAAGTAATATTGTAAGTTTGTATGATCTAATTAGTTTATTTCCACTCTGTTAGTATAAGATGATTATGGTGATGATTGGAAATCATCTCTATCGATCGTCCGGCATAATTTACATCATATGGTATAGTGAATACAAAATCAACAATTTATATAGTACTATAAATCTATATATATCATACTATAAGATTAGTTCAAAAATTAAGATTTTTATCCAGTATAATCTCCAAGATGATCAGCTTTTTTCTATGTCAATCATATGATGTGAAACTAATCATACAGTATAAATAGCCATATTTATTAAACCTTGATTTAATTGACTATTAAAGGGTATAATTTATGTAAGATTTTAAATATCATACTTTAAGATTAGGTCTATACAATATGATTAGTTCAAAATTTAATTCTAAAATTTCTTACTTAATTTTTATGGTGGCTAGGGTTTACAGATCAAAATAAATCATACACTATAATAAAATCATTAGTATTAATGATTCAATTAGTTATTTGATTTTTCATCACTTCAAAAAAAGTAGGGATATAGGTCTATAGAAGAAGCATGGTGAGGAGGAGTGCCAGTCGGTCTTCTCCCCGCTTTAGCTAGGGTGGTGGTACGAAAGATTCAAGGCAAGGCAATTTCTGGAAGGTTTTGGAAGGCAATGATCCTGAACTATAGGATCTAGCTTTTTCAGCTAAGTTCATTGGTAACTTGACTATAGGTGATTCGTCTAGCAGTCCCAAGCATGATTTTATCTCTCTCAATGACGTTCAACCATTTCCATTTGATTTTTTTTCTCTATAACAAGATTATTTTACTATTCATCCTTTCATAGACCTATCTATTTACAATCTTAAGATGAATGTATCAACATCATGAAGGCTGGTGTGGTTGATCCATGCCATCATGTGGTTTAAAGAGCCCTATATAGCTTAGATCTAGCCCAGGCAAGTCCATCTGTTGATTTAGAACCTTTCATTTCTGTCTCTCCAAACACTCCAACTCTATGTTGGTTGTCCCATAAGTTATTACTGTGCCAGATGCTCATTTTATAGATGATTTGAGCAATTATGGAGCACATATTACAAATCATTATTTAGATTTAAATGAACCTTTAGATTCTACTTTTTATAATGAGTTTGATTAAAGGCGAGTAAATCCAATTGATATATATGTTCATGATAATTATAAATTTTCAAACTACACATCATGTGTTTTCTTATATGCCTCTTTAACAACTACTTGTTTGAATAAACAAACTACTTCTCTTCAATATCCCTCCAAGCATGCTTTTGGTGCTAAACTTGGCCAAGACCTCCCCAATGCATGGAATAGGTTGGAAGTCTTCAAAATTGATGATGTCTCTAAGGTGGTATTTATGTTAGAGGATGGTTATTTTATTACTTTAAATATGGAGTCCATCCATGCCAAGTCAATAAGGCTTGAAAAAGGGCCATTGGGTAAGCTTATTGGCCATAGATTGTATTTTTTTTGTGCTAATTAATGAATTGAAGCAAAAATGGTCAGTATTTGGAGATTTTTGGCTCCTCATCATCCTTCTGGATACTTTCATTTAGCTCTATGAAACTATCAAGGCTTGTGATGTTTTCCTTATGGGGGGACCTTGGGTTATTGGTGGGTTTATTATTCGTTTTGGATTGTTGGTCTACTTCCTTTTCTCACAAATCAAAGGTGGGCCTTTCTTGTTTTGTGTGGATTTGCTTTCCTTACTTGCCTCTTATGTATTGGGGTAACACCAACCTTGCTCAGATACCTTATTTCTTTGGACAACCTCTATGGGATGATGCTCTTTTTTTTTGACAATTGCAGAAACTGCATTAAAGGATAAATGGAACTATTACAAGCTAAATGCAACTATCATATTCCTTCTTCAACAAAAGATATAATGAAGAGGGAAAATAAGAGGAAGTAAAGGAATCAAAACAAAAACTAGTCTTTAAAGCAATAGAAGCACATAAATCTGTAACTTTATTACAATTCCTAGAGGTATGATTAAAGATGACCTTATTGAAGTCTTGAAGGAAAGAAATCTTCTTAGAAATTTGGTTGTTCTTGGAATTCGTCACTGAATCTTGTAAAAACTTGATGACATTATAGTTATCTCCTTTAATTATTAGCCCTTTGTAATCAAACATCCACTCTTTGATGAAATCTCTTAACGAAAAAATATCTTCAAGCTCATGTTGATTGATGTCCCAATGGAGTCTCTATTTTCCGAACGCGAGTAGCAGTCTACCCTTGTAATCCCGAGAAACACCTCCGACACTGGCTAGATTTGAGTCTAGTAAAGATGCGTCAACATTGATTTTAATCCAATCTAGGGGGGGGGGGGGGGATGCCAAGATATTTCAAACTCACAAAGGAGGGAAGCATCCCAGTTGACTAGCAATGGATTATTATTGGTACCAGAGAACAGAGTAGATGAAGCTGCCACCGAAACAAGCATGCTAGTTTTACCATGCTTAACCTCATTCCTGCAGTTCCAGGAAATGAAATCTACAGTACAATAAATCTTGACAATATTCAAGTTGGAGCTAGTGAGGCTACGGAGCTGATAAAGACAGTCATCAAGAGAACTAAAAACTGGAATACAAAAACCCCAAGATCTCAGCATATTGATAGTTTCAATAAGAAATTTACAGTGGATAACTATAGGAGACCCATTTTCCACTTCAGGACATCCCCGAGCACATTTATCACAGTTGCTAAGTTTTCTAAATTTCAAGAATTCATTAGTAGGGATAGCAAACCTACTAAGCCTCCACCAAAAAAATTCAACTCTAGGCTTAAGTTTCAGTTTCCATAACCACTTAGCAAAACTAGCATCATCATAAAAATTCTAAAACATAATACTTTCAGAATAAGCTAAGGAAGAAATGGATTTAACAGATAGTTGGTAGAGCAGCTCCATATTATATTCTTCTCCCTCATTTATAGATGCATTATAAGATCAATCATGCTGCTATTAAAAAACCATGAGAGCTCAAAAAGATTCCAGTTTTTGTCTACAGTGATGAAGTTTTGCAGCATAAGATTTTCTAGTCCATTACAATCAGCAAGCATGGGCCATTTGTTGAAGCATTTGTCGAGTAACCAAATGTCATTCATGACATTTATATTTGACCCATTCACAATCTTCCACTTGACAATTGGTTTGAGAGAAGAGACTCCATCAAGAATTATTACCTGAGCAGCAGAATGTCCATAAGTTGATTTGTCACCACGAATGACAGAACCATACTTAGCTGACATACACTTACATAAAAGAGAAGAAGGATTGTGAAAAAGCCTCCAAGCAAGTCTAGCTCGGAGAGGTCCAACTTTTTTAACAGCTAAATACATTCCCATTCCACCGTAAGCTCTAGGAATGCAAAGATCATCCCAAGAAATGTAATGAAGACTTTTGTGTCCTTGATTGTGATGCCAGATATAATCCCTACATATTCGATCCAATTCAAAAAGAATACTTGGCTAAAACAACTCTTCCAGCCATAGAAAGGAATTTAGCACCCGAAGAATTGAGCTTATCTAAGGCATGATCCACCACAAATTGGAAATCATTTTTGGTCATTTTCTTGAGAGCTATTTTGGTTCCCAAATATTGAAGCTCATTCACGACTTTAAACCCAAATTTATTACCAAGTTTCTGTCTGATTTCAGTTATGACAAATTTACCAAAAAAAATTTGCGATTTGGATTGATTCAAGCTTTGCCCAGTCCAGCTGCAGTAAACTTTTATTAGCTTCATCATAGCTTTATGTTGGGAGGAAGAGGCAGAACCAAACAGAAGCACGTCATCAGCATATAACAAATGAGTAATTCTAGGTGCTTTAGGATAGGTTTGAATGCCCAAATGAGATCCTCTTTGCTTGATAACACTTGAAAGAAGTTGAGAGCACATAATAAAGAGATAAGGTGACAATGGGCAACCTTGTCTAAAACTACTTTTTGCATCAATCAAACTAGTGGCTTTACCATTCAAAAGGATGGAAAAACTTACTTTAGTAACACATTCCAAAATGAAGGATTAGTATTTCACCGGGAAACCAAACCATTCAAGAACATGCTCCAAAGTCTCCCAACATATGCTATCAAAAGCTTGGGCCATGTTAAGTTTAATAGCCATAAGTCCTTTCTTATTTTTTGAAATTTTAAATTTGTTGAAAATTTCAAGAGCAAGAAGACAATGGTCTGACATAGATCTATCTAGAATGAAGGCAACCTGTTCATTTGAAATAAGCTTGGGAATGCAACACTTTAACCTGTTAACAATCATAGTTGAGGCAATTTTGTAAATAGTTTGACACAAACTAATTGGACAAAAGTTAGAAGGCAAGATCGGTGAGGTGATCTTGGGGATGAGAACAACCAATGTGTCCTTCCAAGCACCATTCATACGGCCAATGGTAAAAAACTTATTTATAGCTTTCCAAGCAACTTGTCTAATGATCTCCCAGCAGAATTTAAAAAAAGAGGCTGCAGAACCATCTAATCCAGGGGATTTATTAGATCCTTGCTTAAAAACTGATGCTCAAACCAACTCTTTGGGGAGAAATTCTTTTAATTATGTTTGCATGAGGATGGATATTGGTGTTAATTTCCTCCCGGAGTTTGGAACTTTGGGCTTCATGGAAAGTTATTCCAAAGAGTTGAATATAAGGGGATCTCTAACCTTTTCTTCCATTGTGAACTTGTTGGGTGCAACATAAATAATTTTCCCATTGTTCCTCAAACCTTGAAGTAGCCCTTACAACAACCTCAAAATAGATCTGCTGAATCGCTTGAAAAATCTATTTGCCCATGGACAGAAGCTCCCACTCTTCAAGTGCCACATTTATCACTAATAACTACCATATTATCCTGAATATTCACTCAAATTCATCTTCCATAATTCAATCAATCTTTGATCAACCACATATAGAAAGTGAGCACTCTTGTTGTGCAAAAGAAGGGCAAAATTCTGAAAGCTATGGGCCTTGGAGTCTAGTTACTTCTAGAAAATCTAGGAGAAAAAAAGAAGAATTCCAATGTTAGTATTGGAGGACTAAAGGCTTCCACCCTTCCTTTCATGTCACAAGTGGGGATGTTACTGAACCGTCCAAGAAACATGCTTCATCTAGGGATAGCGATCTCTCCAAAATTCCATCCAAGTTATCCACTAAGGCTTTGATTGAAGTGTTTAATTTTTTGTAATAAGAGTTTCATAATTTTCCTAGGTTTTCTATTTTTGTAGGATACTTTTGATTTTTCCTAGAAGCATTTAGGCTCTTTAAGTACTAAAACTTTTATACTTGTAATTTAAAGAAAAACTTTAAGCCAATATATAAACATTAATGATTTTAAGAAGTAAGCTTGGGTTTTACGTGGGTCTCATGCATACATATTAGTACCTTATCTTCCTTGTTAGGCACCTCGCCAACTATGATTATCACAGATCATCTGTCTTGTTAGGGTTTAGTTCTGTCAAGAAGATGTTGAGCAATCTCTAGGTAAAAAAATTATTTTCTTGGTTTTTTTTTTAAACTGCTTTATATTATTTTAGCATTTAATGTTAATTAGCATGCATTCTATTAGAGCTCAATTAAATAAATAAAATTTTAATTGCATTCAAAGCATATCACCCTATAAAAGTAAAGGGTCCACTTAGGACATTCTCTAGTTGTCGGCCCTAATTCCTCCAAACATAAATAACATCCCACCCATCTTTTATAAAAGACTAGATTCATGATTTAAAGCATTAGTGAGTTAGTTGGCTCTATATTCCAGGTTGAGATAAGTCCAAATTAATATTTCATTTGCTAGGTTCTAGTCATTATTGTTTAGTTCCTAAATTAGACTTAGGATTCAGGGCAGACCGAAAATCATAAGACCCCACCTTTGGGAATGTCATCTAACTTTCTAACAAAATGATAACTCAAATTAAATTATCTCTCAAAACTAATATTCAAAGCCCAACATATAAGTTAGATGGGGTGTTTCTGAGGTATTTCAAAAGCCAAAAATAACTCTTAGCTTTCATCCATTGGTCTCCAAAAAAATTGCTAAAATCTAATCCAATCCAAGTTGAAACTCTAAACTCACTCCTTTGATATCACTCCTTAAAATCCAAAAATTAAGATTTCTACCATTATTTTCATCGGGAGTATTCATAGAAAATTCAAGCCTCCTACAATGTAATTAACTATGTTGGCTTACCTTCATAGGAGATTTAAAGGCCTTAGATCAAATTAAAAAAATTCATTTCATTCTCTTTGGAAAAATAAAAACCAACTATAATCTTTATCGTCATATTTGAGTAGTTAATAAGAAATGGTGCTTTCTTCCCATGGAAGATATATCATTTTTTATTATAACCTCGAATATGAAATTAATGATAACACATATAGATTATCATAGTTAAATATTTGATCGAACATTATTTTAACCCTCTTGGGTCATATGGACTTCATTCATGAAGTTGGCTATAATATTCAAGAAGAAATTTACAATTTTAAATTTGAACCAATAAAAAAATTTTATCTCTTCAATCCGAGGTGGTATATCATTTCTAATGATATGTTCAATTTTAAAAGTAAATTTTAAGTTTTCCAAAGTAATTTTAATAATTTGCAAAGTAAAGCCTTCAAAAATAAGTCACCACCTTTAACTCTTTTTGCTTTTCTTCAAAAAGATGTAAATAAATTAAAATTATAATTTCTTTGGGAAAATTTAAAAATTTATAGACTCTTGAATTTGTTTTAGTTTTGTATTCAAACTCTTCATTATGAATGACATATCATCTTTGAAGGTGACAATATCAATCCATAGTAGGATCAGAGTATGAAACTATAAACTTTATCTTGATTATCATAGTGAAATTCAAGAAGGAACCCCATATGACCCTGAAGGGTCAAAATGATGTTTGATGGACAATTTAGCTATCATAATCTAGATGTATTATCATTAATTTGATAATCAAAATCATGATAATAAATGATATGTCTTTCAAATGAAAGAAGATTTCATTTATTATTAATCAATTGAATATGACAATAGTGATGGTCATAGATTTTGATTTTGCCAAGGATAATAATTAATTTAAAAATTGATTTGGATCTTTAAGTCTCTTATGAAGGAAAGTCCTCATTGTAAATTACATTATAGGAAGTTTAGGCCTCCTAAAAGCACTAGATTAAAATAATGGTTAAATTTTATTTCAAAGATTTCTACATGTGATATCAAGAGAGTGATGTTGGAATATCAAAAGGGATTGGATCAAATTTGAGCAAATATTTTAGAGGTGAATGGAGGAGTAGGAGTCATTTGGGATTCTAAAATAATTAAAAAATTCCTCAATCTATCATAATTTTTTTATTTTTATTTTTATTTTTATTTCATTTTATTATATTTTTTTGGGAAACCCAGAAAGGGGCCTATGCATTAATATAGGAAAAAATTACAGAGTTCTTAAAGGGACCTCGTGCCCTCTAATAATCAAAAGAGCTACAAAATTAAAAAAAAAAAACCTACGAGTACAAGATTCCAACTACACAAAAGTACAGAGAAACCTAGATATATCCTACGGTGCCCAAGAGGGAGCACCCAAAAAGAAGGAAGTCAATAAAATTAAGCTTGGAATAGCAGCTTCCCATCAAAAATCCTATCAACATAAATACATGCATTAGAATTATCCTGCAAAACCAAGTGATACCCACCACAACAATAGAACAAGAAATAGTAATAACTAGCAATAAGAAGATTCACTAAATAATGATTAAGGCAAATTAAAATATAAAAGCAGGACTCATAAAAAAGTCACATGGTAAGATTGAAATCACTAGATGGACAAGAGAGGGGGGGGGGGGGGGGGTGAATTGTGAAAACTTTTTGACAATAATTAAAACCTAAGCAGAAGTTCTAATTTGTTTTGATGTTTTTAAAATTTTAACATGAAAAATTTTAAACAACTTTTCTTTCACAAATTTTTCCAAGCAAATATTATGAAATAAAATGCACGCAATAATAAAATGACGATAAGAAAAAAGCACACCAAAATTTTTATAGTGGTTCAGCCAAACCATGACCTATGTCCACTCCCCGGAGTCCTCCGCTCCGGGTATTTCACTACAAGCAATAGCTCTCCTTTTGCCCCCCTTGGCAAGGTGGAGAAGCCCTTACAATACTCCCTTTCACCAACCCGGTGTGGCGGAGTGCCAAACTCTATTTTCACCCTCCTGGCAACGGTAGAGAACCTTCTCGTTTTTCTCCCTCCTAGAGAAGGCATAGTACCTCGAGGTCACGGATGTAGAAGAGCCTTTCCCTTGGAGATCCTCCCACAAATTCTTTTAGGGCCACAGGAGGAACAAGATGCAGCAAGTTCGGAGCAACCGTGTGATCTCCCTCACACCTCTTCTCCCTCACAACGCTCACCTTCTCCTCCCTCTCTCAAACCCTAAAGAACTTCTCAAGAGCTCTCTCCCTCGGAATCCCTCTCTAACCACAATCTCCTCTCTCTGATTCACACACATAAAATATGACAAGTTTTACACATAAAATCAGGCTCCAAAATCCCTGAGATTTCAAAAGTAGCCGTTACTATTGTACAGTACAGTTTATAATCGTACAGTATGATATGTATAAACAAACTTTGTCCTGGCACGAAGTGGTACGAACAGTTCAAAAACATTCATACAGTACGATTTTAAATCGTACGGTACGCTCCACAACAATACTGTTCATACAGGATGATGACCGAGATGATCAAATGTCGTCTCTGTTCATCATATGGTATGATTTACATCGTACAATATGATAAGAAAAAAACCAAGAGATCATCCAGGATGATCCATGGGACTATTGTAATTCGTCTCTATTCATCGTATTGTATGAATGGGTTCGTACAGTATGATGTTCAAATTATAATTGAGCCTGGATTTCTTGCACTGCTCACGGGTTGAATTAAGTAAGCATTTAAAATAAATCATATAGTACGAATGTGTTCGTACAGTACGAACGGAGTAAAATAACTTACTTAAGTTAAAACGACAGCTAGGGTTTCGGATTTGAACATATCGTACAGTATGACTTACATTCGTACGGTACGATCTATTCATAGAATCATCCTACAAAGCTCTAATCGTACGGTACAAAATAACATCATACAGTACGATCTACAGAGAAAGAAAAACTCTAAAATTTTCATTTAAAAACACTCTCCCCCTGTGTGTGTGCATGGTTGCTCAGACTTTTATGCATTTTGTGGCTAGACTCAAGAAAGTAAAAATAAAATAAATACCAAAATACATTGACAGACTCATACTCCTAATCTACCCATTCTTGAGTCTTCTTATCATCCTGAGTAGCTTGTGATCTTCCTGAAATGTTAGTACTCACGAACAATAGCAAATAAAATAATATTCAATGAATAGATAATTCAAACAGCATTATTTGTCATCATCAAAATCTCAAACTCGGGGTCATGGGTTGCAACAAAGATAATACCAGCAACCCGAGAGGTGAGAAGGCGAAAAGCAAGAGCCCACCAAGTTAATATCCAACCAACAAAATATGAAAAAGCTCTAGGTACCATAAGACGAAGGATATAGCTGGAATTAGCATAAACACCCAGGCCCAATGTAGTAATTAACATAGTCTCTCAAGGATAACCAATTAAAAAAAATCCAAGTAACCAAAGCAATACAGAAACCAGTGACAAAAACACCAGGGGAAAGCACATAACTCATAGTAATCCAAATCAATATACGTATAACAGAACAGATAGGGCCTAACCAACTCCATCCATACAGCACGGGAAATCAATAGAGAGCCAAGAACCATGAATCACCAGAATAATAAATGCTAAAACATAGACGAAAAAGGAGAAATTTTTTTTGGATATACCACAACAGGAACCCAAGTAGTAGAAATCATCTAACAATAATTGAAAGGTAGCCATACCATCCCAAAGTAATAAAGTATGATGCAACTTCCTTGATGAACCCCACAGACACCAGAGGGGAGCAAAGCCATAAATACTAGTGCTTAATATAAGATAAACCAATTTGATCTAATCTTAAGTCAAATTTAACCAGATATGATAGATTAGAAATCGAAAGCTCAGTCATGGCATTAAAACCACAACCCCAACTAGCAATCAACTGAGCAGAAGCAGTCCCCTCCTCCAGAATGAAAGAGAAAGAGTAGTTAAGAGTATTCAATAAATCCCTTATGTCCCTCCGAATATAAAACAAAGAAGAAGAACAAATTCTATCCTCCTTAGCTTTAAGAAAATGAAACATAGGTAATTAAAACAATTTCATCACCATTAGCAGCAGGACCAGCAAAACCAAGTATATAGTTGCCATTATAATCTCTAATCACACCACCACAACCAACAATAGAGTCCATTTTGGCACTAACCACATTCAACTTAAAAAAATTAGGATGAGGCTTCATCCAAGAAATACACCTCAGAACCTTATGAAAGATATCCACCTCCAAGTTAATGCCAAAAGCAGCCATAGTAAAGAAATAGTTCTTAAAATTCTTAAAAGAAAGTAAGTTAGCAGAGTAAAGAGCCACAATTTTATCTTTAATATTATGGATAATTCTCTGGTAGTTTATAACCACACGATTGAAACGAGAAATATTCCTCTCTAATCATAAAAACCAAAAAAAAGGGAATGAATCACATTTCTGACATGGCCTTTAGAATTAACAAACCAACAATCAAGCATAAAATTAATAGAACCCCTCATAATAAAATAGTTGAAATGAAAGATGTCCTCAAAATAAGTCCAAACTTTAATAGCTAAGGGGTCAGAAATAAAAACATGGTGTATATTATCAACATGGTAACATCATTGGCATTTAAAAGGAAAGATAAAACCTCTTCTCCTCAAATTCTCATTTTCGTAGGAATAAATTTAAGTAAAATTCTCCATATAAAAACAAAAACCGTAGAAGGAATGCTTTTATTCCATATCATATTAAAAATCTTGGAATATTTATGTTTAGATCTAAACGAATGTCAAGCATCTTTAACTCTAAAACAACCATCTTTAGTCAAAGCACAAAGTAACACATCCTTCAAATTCATGTTAAGAGGAATCTTTAAAATATACTGAACAATGAAATTAGGAAAAACACTAGAAAGTTTCTCCAAATCCCAACCACTATTAGAAAAGAAGTAATTAACCTTCATAGTAGCAATGGAAATAAAATTAGTTAAAAAGTCAATCGACTGGCCACTTAGCCAACGATCTTTCCTAAAGTAAATATTACCATTACCAAGACCCCACATAATAGAAGGCACGACATCCCATTTAACATAGCAAAGATGCTGCCAGACTTTAGAATGTCATTTACTAAAGCAACACATGGAGGGATGTCTCCCCCAACAATACTTGGCCACCATAAATTAGCCCACAAACTCACATTGGCCCGAATATTGTACAGTAACTTTAAAGAAAAAGCTTAAGCTAAATTAAATAGAGACTTACACCCTAACACCCCTTCAAGCAAGGTTCCACAACATTTTTCTCGGGAAGACCATTGAATTTTAGAACTGCTCCCAGTATTTTTCCAAAAAAAAAAATTAAAAATTCTATCAATCCTATTGCACACAATCTTAATAGGAAAAAGAGTTTGAAAATTATAAACCATGATAGATTAGAGAATACTTTTAATAAGAATAAGTCAACCACCAAAACTTAAGAATTTAGAATCTCAGGAAGAAAGTCTGTTCTATACCATTGAAATTAAATCATCAAAGAGGAAAGACTTCTTTCTACCCTTATAGAGAGGCACACCTAGATACTTTAAGGGCAAAAAAATTGGAGTAAAACCAGAAAGATTCTTGATTGCCACAACATGATCAGAAGGAACTTTCTTAATTATAATAAAATAATACATTTGCTTGTTAAAAGTCAAACCACTAAATAATTCAAAATGGTTAAAGAAACACACAATTTTGTTAATCCTATTTATTGAGGAATTCTTAAACACAATGAAATCATCAACAAAACATAAATGTGAAATTTTAATGCCACCTAAAGTTCTGAAGTAGAGACTAGGATAGCTTTCAAAAAGATCAGCAAGATCTCTAGAAAGGTACTCAATAGAAATAATAAAGAGAGATGGGGAAATAGGATCCCCTCTGTCTAAACCCATGAGAAGCCTTAAAAAGTCATGGCTCTTACCATTCACAATAATAGAAAAATAAGGTCTTTCAATTCAAGTCTTGATGAGGTTGATGAAATTAAGACAAAACCAAATAAATTATAGATATTATAAATAAACATTCAATTAATATTATCATAAGCTTTAGCAATATCCAATTTCAAAATCATATTACCACCTTTAACCTTGACATCCAAGTCTTGACAAAATTCTTGTGCCAATAGGATATTGTCAGCAATATCATGCCCTTTGACAAAGCCCATTTGAAAAGGAGAAACAAGCTTAGGCAATAATACGTTTAACCAATTCATCAAAATTTTAGAAAGCAATTATAAAAGATAGTGCATAAACTAATATGTCTAAAGTCATGCCAAGAATTCATAGAATTGTTCTAGGGAATAATAACAATAGAAGTAGAAGAAGAAAACTTAGGGATAGGATTACCATTAAAGAAATCAGTGACAACAGAGAAAAGATCATTATAAAAAATAGGATAAGTTTTCTAAAAAAACTAAGTCTTGAAACCATCCGGGCCTGCCATAAAATCACCATTCATACCAAAAATAGTTTCCTTAACCTCCTCAAGAGAAGGAGATTTATACAAGCCACTATTATCCTCAAGAGAAATAAGATTAGGAATAATGAACAGAATGTTAATAATAGAAGGATTAAAGGTTTTATTAAGATGATTTTGAAAAAAAGAATAGCCAAATTAGCAATTTCAGCATCATCCTTAGGAATAGAGCCATCTTTATAAGTAATTTTATGAATGAAATTAATAGCACATTTTTTTAACCAAAATATTAAATTATTTAGTAATGTTATCATCTTAAATCAAATGTTTGATAGTCACTTTTTTCTTCCAAAAAATTTCTTCCTGAGCTTGTAATTTATAAAGCTCATCCTTAGTTTCTTTAAAAAAGTAGAAGTTGGAATCAGAAGGATCTAACTGACAAAGATCCTCAAAAGAATTCACCCTATCTTTCATAATTAAAATGTTAGAAAAAAGATCTTTAAAAACATTATGATTCCACTAGATCAAAACTTGCTTAAGTCTTTTTAGTTTAAGCTAAAGTCTATTCATACTAGAGATAGAATCATCAGGAAACAAAGGGGCCTACCAATTATTCTTAACCACAACAAGAAATGATTCATGAAGCAACCACATATTTTGAAATCTAAATTGAGAAGGGAAACCCCTAGTTCTATTCTTAATTTTAATAAGAAGAGGAGAATGATCAGAGAGGGTACAACTGAGATGTTCAACCTTAGTATACTCAAAAGAATTAAGCCAAGAATCATTAAGTAAAACCCTATCAAGCCTCTTCCATAAATGCCCATGATGCCAAGTGAAACAGAAAAACTAATATCATTAATGTTGCAATCGATAATTATACCATTGAAATCCTACATCGACTGATAAATTGGGACAGAACCCCCTATACACTCAGCTGGGATCGTTATAGTGTTAAAACCTCCACCAACATGCCAAGGAAGATTGCAAATACTATGGAAATGAATGATTTGATCCCATAAAATCTTTCTAGTATAACGAGATAAAGTAGCAAAAACAAATGAAGCACAACATTATAAATTAGAACTTTCAATATTATAATGCAAGACTAGAGTAAAATTACCAATGATATCAATTCTAACATAGTCTTTCCAGAAAAACCAAATTTTATTGTCCACATTCAACTTAGCATGTTTTAAACCCAGAAATTTAGCAATACCAAGTAATTTATCAATTAAAATAAGGGGCACAAGAAAAATAAGAATAGACAAATTGTGAATATCGTATAAATTTTTAACTCTAACCTTAGAAGAAGGGCAACCAATACCCCGAACATTCCAAATAATAGCATTAAACATAAAAAATAATGATTAATGAGAAGTATTCAAATGTGTGTTTCTAGGAGATTGTAAGAAGACTATTTTTTCTACCTCTCTTACCACAACCCTTGGAAAAGCTCATATGATGGTCATCTCTAGCATAAAATTTAGCCAACATATCCACCTCAGTGTTAATAAAAGCATCACTAAGATAATTTTCAGATAAAGGAAGCTTACTTTCATTTAAATTACCTGAAAGCCCCCTAGAAAAAGGCAACTCACCTTCCACATAGAAACACCATCTTCTATAGTAGAAACATTATTGCCAAGAACTCCACTAAATTCCTTCACACTCTTGATTTAGATAATAGCTTACCTCTCTTGTTGTGGAAAATCATCCTCTGGCAATATAGGCTCAGCTATGTCAGTAATTTGTACATTAACCTGCTCATTCTTATTTTTTTTTTTTTTTTTGAAGAAATGCAAATAGCATTAAAATTAAAAAAAAAAGAGCCTAAGAACAAGGCCTAAAGCAAACCTAAAGAGTCACATTCCTCCTTCAAGCAAAACAGGAATGAAGGAGGAATATCTTGAATACCAATGTTCTCCCAAGTGAACAAACTCTTTAAATCCAAATTAGCACATATATCCGCTAATTTGTTACAACATCTTCTACTAAAAGATAACATAACCTGATTGAAATCAAGAAGGAATGAGAATTTCTCTTCAATGCGTTTACTAACCTTCCAGTTCTTCATAGCCGATTGAAGAAGATTGATAATGTTGAAATTATCTCCTTCAATGATGATTCCTTGAGCTTGAAACATCCAATCACGAAATATATACTTCAAGTGAAGAATTGCCATCAATTCAATTTGAGCAATATCCCAATGCATAATATTTATTCCAAAAGCTAGAAGGAATCTGCCTTTTTCATATCTTATTACACCTCCAAATCCAGCCATATTGTTTGATAAGATAGAAGCATCTACATTTAATTTAATCCAGCCGGTTGGAGGAGGATACCAAGAGCAAAACAGCTTACGCTGGTTAGTATCCCAGTTTTTCGGAACTTGATTAAAAAAATTGCTGAATGTAGATGTAGAAACCACATAGGATGCCAAGAAATTATTGGAGTCTTCTGTGCCATCATGAGTCAATTTACTTCTACTTTTCCACACTAGCCAAGTAGACATACAATACATATTGGCAATGATAGAATTTTTCCCCACAAGCTTCTTTAAACCTTCAAAACAATCTTGCAAATTGTTGAAGATAGGAACTTGGATCCCCATTTATTGAGCAAAAAGATTACTTCATGAAGCTTTGAACAATTACCTGCTATATGCCATTCATCCTCGTCTTCCATACATCCCCTCGGGCAACCTGAGAGATTGCTCAATTTCCTTCTAACTAGAAAATCATTAGAAGGTAAGCCGTCATTGTACAACCTCCACCAGAACAGCTCAATTTTCGGTCTCAACTTCAGTTTCTTCATCCAGCTCCATATCGAACCATCATCATTTTTATGCAAAGCTGATTGAGAAACCAGAGCAGCTATAGATTTTCCTGAGAATTTAGAATTAAGCTCAATACTATCCAATCCTTTTCCGGCTTGAATTGGAACTTGAAGAATAAGCTCCCTCAGATGTTCCCTAAATGTATTTTGAATCAGATCAGAATTCCACTTTCCATTAGAAATGAAATAACTATGTTTTAATTCACTGTTCTCGGAACAATTTACAAATGTTGGCCATCTTGCTAAGCTTCTATCCATAATCCAGCTATCGAACATCCAGTTAATAGAATTGCCATTAGAAACATTCAATCTAACAATGTTTCTAAGATATTGAGCTCCCATAGTGATGATTTTCCACGTCGAAGAGCAATCTCTTTTAATTGGAGTTATCCAGACGTCGTCACCATATTTTGCACTTAGAATTTGATTTAGCATGGTAGAAGGCTTTGTACAGAAATTCCATGCTAGCTTGGCTCGTAAAGGACCAATCCTCGACACAGTAGAGAATAGCCCTCTACCTCCTTCTTCCTTGGTTTTGCATAACATTTTCCCAGAAGCATAGTAAATACCTGTATTGCCATTGTTCTTTTTCCACAAAAAGCTTCTACACATTTTGTCAAATTCATTCAAAATGCTTAAGGGAACAAGGGAGATAGACGTTAAGAACATAGGAAGGGAGAGGAAAGAAGATTTAATGAGAACCATCTTGCCTTCCAAAGATATGAATTTTTGTCCCCAAATGTTTAATCTATTTGCTTCCACTTCCATGAGTCTAGAGAAATCCGAAGATACCATCCTCCTCATTGTCATCTTTACCCCAAGATAATTCATTTCTTTGACCACCTTGAATTTAAGGAGTTTGGAAATTCTCATTTTAGCTCTATGGTTAGTAAACTTGCCAAAAATAACCATAGACTTCTCCTTGTTAACTTTTTTGCCCCGACCATAAGCAGTAATTATTAATGATAGTTTTCAAATCATTAATAACTTTACTATTGCATTCAGAGAAAATCAAAATATCATCTCCATAAAGCAAATGGGATACTCTAGGAGCCTTGGGAGAAATAGAAATCCCTATATCACCTTTTCTACCATTAAGAGCATCTGAAAGGATTTGGGAGCAAAGTATAAACAAATATGGGGATAAAGGGCAACCTTGCCTAAATCCACTTTTTCCATAAATCCAAACTGATTTCTTACCATTAATCAAAATGCAATACTTGGGATTTAAGATACACTGTGAAATGAGTTCCTTGAATTTAGTAGGAAAGTTAAAATGAGAAAGCACTTGCCTCAAAGCATCCCATCCCATGCTATCATAAGCTTGTTCCATGTCAAGCTTTATTGCCAATAGACCTTTCCTAGCTTTAGAATATCAAAATTTATTGAAGATTTCCTGAGCTAAAAGGACATGATCTGACAAGGAGCGTCCTTTGATAAAAGCAGCTTGATCCGTCGAGATTAATTTATGAATAACCAATTCAAATCTACTCAAGAGCAACTTTGCGATAATTTTATAAATGGTCAAACATAAGCTAATAGGTCGATAATTTGTTACCTCTTGAGGAATTTGAATTTTCGGAATCAAAACTATAATGGTTTCCTTCCCCGATATTGGCATATCTCCAAAAACCATAAAGTGATTTACTGCTAACCAAATATCTTCGGAAATTAGATTCCAAAAATTTTTCAGGAAAGAAAAAGTGATACCGTCCACTCCAGGTGCAATATTGCAACCAGAATTTTGAATGATAGCATGAAGCTCCTCCCTCGTGAATTCAGCATCCAAAACGGCTTGATCATTTTCATTGATTACAGCTCCAGGATTCGGCCAACCTTCAATTAAACAGTTTCTATGCTTCCATTTTAGTTTGAAAAATTCAGAAAAAACTTTCTGAATTTCATTAGCATCCTCCGTGATGTTCCCTTCCTTGGTTTTAATGTGACTAATCCAGTTGTTGTTTTTTCTAGCATTAGCAAAAGCATGAAAGAAACCCAAATTGCAATCTCCTTCTTCCATCTACCTTGCTTTAGCTCTTTGCCTCCACCAAGTATTGAGTCTAGCAAGAGTTGCATTGAGTTCATTAATTTTGAATCTTAAAATCTGAAGCTTTTCCGTAGAAATCGCCATTTCGCCTTCTTCCAATTGCAATTCTTGTATTTCTTCTTTCAATTTGTCCCGAAGAAACGTAAGGTTTTTGAATTTTGCCTTGCTCCAGAAAAAAAGGGATCTAAGAGTTCTTCTGAACTTAACATTTAGAGAATCAGCCGGATTCAATCCAGCAAATTTATTCCAAGATTTCTTCACAATAGCCTCTGCTCCATGATAAGTTGCCCATACGTCTTCATAACGGATATCAGCTTTAATAAACACCGCAGGTTTGAAAATACTTAATAGAACAGGGCAATGATCTGACGCTATGCGAGATAGATGTTTCACCTTAGCAAGGTGAATAGAGTTCAAAGCATTGGAGTTAATAAGACATCTATCTAGTTTCTCTAAGATCCGAGCTCCTCCTGATTTATTGTTACACCAGGTAAATTTAGGACCCATAGACTTCACTTCATGTAAATCATTGTTAATCATAAAGCTCTTCAAATCTTTAGCTCCTTGAGATAAATAGAATTTCTTACCACCTCTCTTCTCGTCTTGACAAAGAATGCAATATCTTGTTAATCATTAACCTGCTTATTCACAATATGAGATTGAGGCTAATTAGAACACTTAGTATCAATATCAATAATAACCATATGAGACAAATATTGTTTTGAAGCACAAGGATTAAATGAAGAAGAAGGCACAATAGTGCTACTAGAATTATTAGGTAACATTTGTTTCTTCCCAATGGAAAAATCATAGCACAATATAGTATCCATTTGGGGATCAACACTTTGATCACTGAGGAATTCAGCCCCAATAAAGGAGGAAGGATCGGCCTATATTTTAGCAGGATGTATGGTAACAACGTCATTACCCTGGGTTATATCACCATTAACATCCACAATAATATGGTTCAATTCAACATTGACATGGTCATTCAAAATACCCTCTTTCACCTAAGATTTCCTGGAAATTTATTTTTCCTTCTCATGGTGCAGATGCAATTTAAAGCATTCACTCAAACCATGCCCGTGCATTTTACAATGAGAATAAAATATAGGATAATTATCAAATTTAACCTTCTAAAGATAACCATTCAATTCAGAGCCTAACCATATCTCAGTAGGATGTTTTTTTGAAATATCTAACTCAGCTAAAACCCAAACCATAGACGGACATGAAATAGAAGTTTTCGCCTAGTCCATTTTCAATGGCCTACCAAGAATAGAAGCAAGCCCAAAGAGAGTTTACGAATTAAAGAAATGAAGCCTCATATTAGAGAAAGAAATCCAAATAAGAGCAATTGGGGACTCAAGGACATCAAAAATAGGTGTCCATTTAAGCAGTCTCATTTGACAAGCCTAGATATAATAAGATCTTCTCAAAAAAATTTGGCTGTAATCCATATCTTTGCTCAGTTGGATTGCCACATGATGGGGGTCAAGCAATCCGATATGAAAGGAACCTAAAAGATTCAAATTAATAAAAAACTTGCGAATAATATTAAGATTTGGTCACCTAAGAACAAATTTACCAACTAAAGTAAGAGCAAAGTGGGAAGCTAACTGAGAAATAACAAAATCATCAAACATTAAGGCAGGACAACCCTAAAATTAAGTATCACGAACTAAAAAAGGGGAAGAAGTAGAGGAAGATCCAGCAAGCACATCCTCAAAGGAACAGGATTTTTTATTTAGAATAATAGCAATCGGAGAAAGATGATGACAGGGTCATCATCCCCCAAACCAGAGAAAAACTACAAACAAAATAAAACAAAACTCAAAACCAGCTCGAAAAATACAAAAAGATTGAAAATAGAATGAAGAGGAGAAGAAACTCAATAGAGAGCTATGCTAGAAGCAACCCGAAATGAGATCACACAGGAAACCCTAGATCTCCAAAATGTTGCCCGAGACACCAGAGAAGAGAGACGTGAAGATGGTTATCTCAATCTATAATATGGGTTGTGCTTTATATCTTTATTCAGAGAAAGTTTTAATTCAAGTTATCATTTTATTAGAATATTTGGATTATATGCCTGAAGTTGGGGTCTTATAATTTGGTGTTTGCCAATGATCCCTGGCCTAATTTAGGCACTAAATAATAATGGCCCGAACCTTTCTAATGACATGAAAATATGGACATATCCCAACCTAGATTTGGGAGCCAACTAACAACCTAAGCACTTTAAATCTATGTATCTGACCATTATGAAAGATGAGTAGGAACTTTATAAAAGTTTTGAGGAATTAATGCTAACATCTAGAGATTGTCTTAATTGGCCCATTTAATTTTATAGGGTTATTATGCTGAACTAGAATTAAAATTTAATTTTATTTAATTGGTTTATAATGCAATGAATGATGATTGAACTGATATGCATAAATGATATGAAATAGTTTTAAATTTTGGCTTGGAAAATATATTCTTTCTTAGAGATTCCACATCATCCCTTAGGCACAGTGGCACCCTAATAGGTCAAGTTTTCTACCACAACCCACAGGCAGAGAGATACCTAAAAGGGAAGATAAGATTTAATATGTATACATGAGACCCTCAACAAATTTGATCTTACTTCTTAAAATCATTTATCCTTTTATGTTGCACTAAATCTTTCATTTAATTATTAGTAGAAAATTTTTACTTCTTAAAGAGCCTAAATGAATATAGTATAAAATAAAATTGGCATGAAAGAATAAGAAACCTAGAAATATTATGAAACTCGTTTTACATAGAATGAAACACAACATTCAAATCATATAATCATAATAAATCAAATATGAAATTCCATGTGGCGAATACCACTTAATTATAACCTAGGGTATGCATAAATTAAAAGTGGTCGGGTACCACTAATAATAATCCAAATTCTAGTCATAAGATATATGGAAGTAATTTTAAAATGGCATATTTTGAGGCCTTTTTTTCTTCATTTTTCTCTTTTCTATGAGCTTCTTGGATTCGCCAAGTTCAATTATCCAATGGAAAGAACTCCTCAATGAATAAGTATTTATTTCATCTTTAGATTTTTAAAAGAACTTAATTTGAATCCCCAAATGAAAGAAAATCTCTCCTAAGGGATGTTTCCTTTTTCTTTGAACATTAAATTGGATGCATAAGATCCCATTTAAATTTAATTTTTATAACTCAATTAAATTAAAATAAAAATAAAAAATTAAAAAGACTTTAGACAACCTGCATGGTTATCCTAAAAAGTTATGATTAAGATCATCAACATAAACCCAAGTAGGTATATAATTTGTTTTGCACACATTTGAGCCAATTACAATCACTTGGCCATGCTCTTTTAATTTTAAGGGGGCTTAGTATATTTTCCACCAACAGAAAATTTGTTAGTAAAAATTTTAATTTTCCTCCTTTATTTTAGCTCTTTTTGAGCATGGCCAACTACAAAAAATTTTGTTAGCATCCACATCATTACTATCATAGTAAAAAATCTAGAACCCATCACATCAATCCATAAATAACATGATAAAACTAACATATCACCAGATATAAAATCAATCAATTCATTATAATAAGCATGCTATGAAATCTATTAAAAACTTGACACATATGAAACATAAAAAGAAAGAACACTAGTCTAGCCTAGTACAAGAATTGGTTATCCAAAAAAACTATCTAAAGTGTGTGAGTCAAGTTGTATGGCTTGGATGTGTCCTATGTTAGGTTGTTATTGAAGTTTTTTAGTGCTTTAATTTTTTTTTTAGGTCAAAGGAGATTTTAATTTGAGTTTAAGTTTCAATATTTTAATGTTCATATTAGTATGAGTTTTAGTTGATAAGTGATTACTATATTTGTTTACACTAGGGCTAAGATGTTTTTATCACCTTCCTTAGGGCTAAGTTGATTGGCTCATAGGCCCAGGTTACATAGTAGTAACCAACATTACATAATTAATTTAATTGGTTGAGATTAAGGGTTAATAATTTTTAATTAATTAGCTAGTTAGTGACTTAAATCATTAGATTGTTTTTTTTTCAATTAACTAGTTTGAGGTGTTATTATAATGGGCTTAAGGAACCAATCCTCTTTGGGACACGTAGCATCGCATCTCATAGTAGTCAATCCTAAAAACCATTTTGATGTAGTTATATAAATGATTTAAATTTGGTTAATTAATTAATAATAAACTAATTTTAAGATTTTGTATTCTATTGAGTTCGTTCATGGCATTGTCATAGTGGGCTCGAAGAACTAGACATCCTTATGACATGTAGTGTTGCAGCTCATGATAGTACATCTTAAAAACTCCATTTTTTAAGGGAAACCCACGAAGGAGCCTATGTGTTAATATAAAAAACAATTACGTGGTCCTTAGAGCAAACTCAAGCTCACTATTGTTATGAGGAGCTACAAAAATAAAAGTAAAAAAACCTACGAGCTTGAGTTCCCTACTAAGCAAAGATACAAAAAATCCTATGTACATTATACGGTGTAGAAGAGCGAGAACCCAAAAAACTATAGAGGTAAAAAAGATAATATAAAGTTCCATAGTCCTCCTGAACAGCTCAACCGCAAAAAAGCTTGAATTGAAAGCAATCTGCACAAGAGGATAATAGGCAAAAAGGCAGAAACAACAATAGAAATATAATTTAATAAGGTTATAACACCAATGCAAATCCTAGTTACCACCAAAATTAAGACAACCTAACACAATATGACAAAGTCTGATCATCCACCAATTGAGAAGAAGATAATACAGCAAAAGGTTCATAGCAATATGCTCACATGACAATCAACAATAAAAAAATCACCAAGAGCAAAGAGAGAGCCCCTAGTTAAGAAAGTCCTATAACCCATAAACTTACCAACAATAGTCCTCAATAGATCAAAACACTCCTAGGTCATTACATGAAAAGGAACAACACTCTCCCATAATGTGCACCAACAAAAATGGAACATCAAGCAGATCAACCCAAAGGCAATACGAATACCCCAAACACCTGTGGAAGGCTTCCATACCAACCAAACAACAAAAACCAACAACTAGGACATGTCCTCACCAACCTTATAGTTGACAATAACAAACTCCCAGAAGTAATAGAAATCATTGGAACAAAAAGGCAACAACCCGCAAAATTTGAACCAGCAACAACTATAAGGCCATAACAAAATTGCATAAGGAAATATACCCAGCAACAAAAATCTACAATAAAACCAGAGAAGGCACAAAGACAACCCAGTTGATAAGAAGAGGGCCCAGCCAACCGAGAGAGATCATAAAAAAACTACAAAAACTTAAACATAAAACATACAAATCAAGCACCTTAGGGAATAATATAAGGAACACTAATCTTATCCAAATTTAAAAGACCCCTAGCATGGAGAGGTAAATTAAAACTACTAAAATCAGCCATAGAATCCAACCCATAACCCCACCTAGCAATGGCATTAGCACAAGCATTCCCCTCTACATCCATAACAGTGAAGGAGAAATTAAATAGGCCCAACCAATTCTTAATTTCCCTCATGTAAAAATGATCAGGAGAAAAAATCTTATCATTCCTCAAAATAGTAGACTCATAATAATAAGAAGAACAAACCTCCACCATAATATTAATGCAATAACGAGAAAAACACAATCTTAAACCATAAAAGATAGCAAAAGTGGTAGCAATATTAACATCACAATTATAACGAGGGCCAGCAAAACTCAATATGCAATTACCATTGGAATCCCTGATGACTCCACCATAGGATATCATATGCTTAATATTATCAGCATCCACATTTACCTTAAAGAAATTACTAGGAGGTTTCGACCAAGAAATACTTCTGGGGAACCATCCTTTGTTGGCAATACAAAGCAAGGTCTGGAAGGAAATTATTGTATGTTTATTGGTTCAAAACAGAGAGATTTAAATCTATTGAATAAGACTTCACAAGGTCCTTTGGTGATTAAGGATATCACTGATGTCGCTCCTAAGAAGATCATTCATATGGAGGGAAAAGGTAAGTCTATTATTGAAGATGTGGAGGCTGTGAGTCCTAAACTTATAAAGTTATTTCGGCCTTAAACTCGATCGATCCTTCTACTTTGTCCTCTGGAATAAAAATTTTTGTTAATAGATTTGTGAATTCAAATGCAATCCTGGACACAGTGTGATAAATATGAATTCATCGATTTTGGTTAACAAAAATATTCATGGGAATAATTCTATTTTGGGCTAGAAGGAGAATGCGAATGTGGATAAGTTGTTTGACATAATGCCTAATAGAATTGGTAATGGGTTTAATGTTAATCCTTGGAGTAATAAGCCATATATGGAGTTTAAAGATGAAGATATGGTTTTGTTTGAAGATGGTAAGGATGTTAAGTTGTGTGAAGAGATTGATATTATGAACTCAAAAAAGTTGTTTAATTCATTAGAAATTAAAGTATTTGGAAAGGAATTTCCATCCCATATAGTGGCATGGGAAGTGAGGCGACAGTGGAGTCAGTTTAGACAATTTCACTTTACTTCTCTTGGAAGGGGGTGGTTCTTATGTTCCTTCAATTTACATGAAATGGTGGAAGCTGTTCTTTCAGGTGGCCCATTGTTTGTGAATGGGCATATAGTTGGCATGGAAAAATGGACTTCTAATTTTTCTCCATTTTCCATGAAGGGGCTGACCTCTCTAATATGGATAAGAATGCCACATCAACCACTATAATTTTAGGATGAGGTGAATGTAGCAAGGATTGCATCTATGATTGGTAAACCATTAATGTTGGATGGAAATATGTTTCTGTGGCGGAGGAGGGAGTTTGCAAGGGTATGTGTATGGGTGAAGCTTGATTAATGTCTTCCTTTAGGAGTGTGGGTGGAGAGTATTTCAGAGAGGTTTTTCCAAAAAGTAGAATATGAAAAAATCTCACCCTTTTATTTTCAATGTGGAATGATTGGGCATTTAAAAAATGAATGCAATCAAGAAATTTTTGTCACAAAAGAGGTGGATGTTGCTGCTAGTAAAGATGGATTGGGTGTTGAGGTTGGGAAGAGGTAGGAGAGTATAAATAAACCTACTTATAGTCCATGGGTCCTTGTCAATCATAAGAGAGGTAGAAGAGCAATTCAAAGGAATAATTTTATTAAGCAAACAAATCTGAAGTTTGTAAAGAAGCAGTTGAAGTCTGTTCTGGAAGTTCAGGAGGGCAGGATTGATGAGATTACTGAAGTCCATAAGGATTCAACTAAGCTGGAGCCAAATAATTTTGAATGCTAATACAGATTAAATGGAAGAAGGTGAATTGAAATTGAGACATGATCAATGTAGGGAAGAAATACAATTTGATGGAGCTGAGGAGTTTGATAGCCATATTAATAAAGATGTGCATAATTTTGATGGAGACATGGGTATGAATTTCATCCCTGCTTGTTCCTTTTTTCCAACGGCTGTTCATAAATTTGATATGTTGAGAGTATGGATAATGATAATATGATGGAGGTAGGAGTGATGGAGGGGAAACTAAGTGTTAAAAGCAATAAAGCTGAGGCTTCTGTGGTTGATGATGTTGAATTGTGTAGGGATGTGGGTTGTGGAGAAGTTAATTGCATTAACAAATCTGATGTTGATGAGGTGAAGAGACTGGTAATGTTAGAGAGATGAACAAGGTTAAGCTTGCTAAGGAACTCATATCCTTACGCCAAAAAAAAATGTTACTCTTGGTAAAAATATGGAAGGTGTTAGTAGTAAAACGAAGTAAGGGGGCCCATCCCCTAGGGTGATTTAATGAATTCCATTGCTTTTTGGAATTGTAGAGGGGCTAAGAAGAAAGAAGACTCTCTCTATCTTAGGGAGTTCATTAAAGATTTTAATATTTTGTTTGTGGGGTTGGTGGAGACCAAAATAAATGCTTTTGATAAAGTTTCCTTTGAGAAGATTATGGAACCTGATTGGAATTTTTTCCCTCTACCGTCAGATAGGTTATCTAGAGAAATTATGATCTTAAGGAGATCTGATTTGGCATCTTTTTTAGTTATAAAGATGTCAGATCAATGTGTTATTGGGGATCTAAATGTCTAGAATAAGGGTGTGTGGATGATATCAACAGTTTATGGAAGCAAGGAGGCTAATAAGAGAGGGAGGTTATGGAGTGTATTCATGAGGTTGCTCATAGGAAAGTACCTTTAGTTGTATGGGGGATTTCAACTATATTTTTTTCCAGGAAGAGAAAAGAGGGGGAAGGAAATATGTGTTTTCTTAAGGTCCCAAGGAAATGGTTAATTTTATGAATGAAAATGACTATCATGAAGTAGGGATTGTTGGACCAAGATTCACTGGGTGTAATAATATGATTGGTGTGGGACAGATTCTGGAGAGGTTGAATAGGTGTTTGCTCAATTCTTTGGCCATCAATTATATCCAGGCGGCAGTAGTTAGACACATTGCCAGAGTGCCTTCCGATCACAGTCCTATTGTACTGAAAATTTTTGACTCTACTATAAGGAAGAAGGGTGTTATAAAGTTTGAAGATGTATGGATATCCTACAAAGCTTTAGCTCATATAATTTCTAAGGTATGGAAGAAGGCTTTTTGTGGGGATGATATGCAAATCCTTAAAAGGAAATGTAATAGAGATTTGAAAGATTTGTTCTGTTGGAGTAAAGCTACATTAAGGGAGTTCTCTAAAGAAAAAGATAGATTGAAAGTGGAAATTTTTCAGTTACAAGAGGAGGAAGCTAATGATGGTGGGTTAAGTGAAGAAAATGTTTGGTTGCTTAGATTAAAAGTCAAGGAGCTGAATGCTAATCTTTGTCATTTGAATACTTGGTGGAAGCAAAGAACCAAAGTGAAGTGGATTGAAGAAGGGGACTCTAATACAAAATTTTTCCATGCTTTTGCAAGTGCTAGGAAGAATGGTAATTGGATTTCTCAAGTTAGAAATGCTAATGGTGTTCTCACCGAGAATCCTAAGGAGGTGAAGGATGTTTTTTTCATTTTTTTAGAAGAAATGGAAGGAGAGGATGTGCTTATTGGAGAGTTGGCCTTCTACTTGGAAGGTTTTAGATGATGAAGACAATAAAGGACTGGATGAAGACCTCTCAGAATCAGAAATTATGGATGTGGTCTGGTTGCTTGGTAACAACAAGGCTCCGAGATGTGATGGGTTGACTTACTCCTTTTTCAAAGCTTATTGGAGTATTGTAGGAGAGGATGTGTGTAGAGCAGTGAAGAGGGTTTTTATTTCAAAAAAAAATGTGCATGGAGTGAAAGAATACTTTTGTTGTCTTAATTCCTAAAGTTAATAATCCAGTGACTCCATCTAGTTTTCATCCAATAAGACTTTGTAATTCTATTTATAAAATTGTGGCTAAAGTCTTTTTGAATAGATTATTGGTGGTCATTTTGAAGATTATCTCTGAAGAGGTGGATTTCGTAAGAGGTAGATCTATATCAGACCATTTGTTACTAGCTCAGGAGTTGTTGAACAAAATAAGGATTTCCAAATCAAACAATGGTTTGTTGGCTATCAAGCTGGACATGGAGCAAGCCTATGACAGTATGTGTTGGACTACTCTTATTAAAGATGATGATTCTATTGGGCATTCCTGAAAGATATTTGAACTTTGTGATGGAGTGTGTCTTGGAACCGAAGTTTTCTATACTAATCAATGGTGGGTTTTCTAGATGGATTGTGGGAAAGAGTGGTTTCCTTCAAGGTTTTCCACTCTCAATTGTTTTCCAATGCTTTTTCCAACAAAGGCATGGATTTGGGTATTAAAATATCACCAAAGGTACAAAAGATTTCTCATTTGCTTTACGCAGATTATGTGTTATTATTTTCTGATGCTAAGTTGAGGAGTATAAGGAAGAAGAATGGCATTATAAGGGACTATTGCAGCTGGACCGATCTAAGAATCAATCTTCAAAAAATTGCTATGATTTATGGTAAAGCAGTTGAGAGAAGAAGGAAGAAAAAAATTGCAAGGGGTTTAAGCTCGTTGAAGAAATGGAGTACTTGGGAACCAAGATTGCATTAAGAAGGCTGAATAAAGTTGATTTCCAAATTCTTATGGATAGGTCTATGAAGAAGTTAAATGCTTGGGGTAATATGCATATTTCCTTGGTTGGAAGGTTGGTGTTGGTAAAGACTATTTTTATTAATCTTCCCATATTCCTAATGTCTCTTTCTCTTGTTTCTTTGAGTATATTGAAAAAATTTGAGGAACTTTGTAGGAATTTCATTCGGAATAAATTTGATGGAAGTCATGGCCTACTTATGTGGCTTGGGAGGTGCTTTGTAAACTGAAAGCATTGGGAGGTTGGGGAATCCAGTCGGTATTGTCCAGCTTGGGACCATTGAGGGCTGAGTTTGCATGGAAAGTCCTTCTTTCTTGTTAAACAAACATTTATTGGCCAAATATGGTGAATATTGGTGGAGTAATGAGGTAATGAAGGGTGGTTCTTTATCTGGGAAGATCATTGCTAGTGGATGGAAAGCTCTTAGTAGATTTTTTAGATGGAAATTTGTTATGGGTACTAGTATTAATGCTTTAAAAGATGTTTGGATCATGGATAAAAGTTTTCTCAAATGGCCCACTTTTGTTGCTATCTTTGAAGATGATAAAACAACTCTTGACTTCTTCATTCACAAAGGAAGGTGGAATAAAGACAAATTGATTTTATACTTTGGGGAAAATCTAGTTGCTTTGATAAGCAATATACAGGTTTGTCAAAATCATGATGATGACTTCATGGAACTGAAAAAAAAAAATATTAGTGGAAGATCTATCTCAGCTATGATAAAGGAGGATGGCTTAAAAGATGAGTTGATTGTAGACCCTGTTTCATAGATTCAAAAGTTAAAATTAAATGCTCGGGTAGTTATTTATGTGGAGGATATGCAAGGCTGTGATACCTTCAACATATTTCTTAATGAGAAGGAAGCTAGCTACCATGAATTTGTGTCCAAGGGGATGTTGAGAGGTTGAAGACATCAATCATGTTACCACTTCTTGTTCAAAGCTGTTAAAGGTGATTGATGTATTAAGAAGATGGGCTTCATGATTCTGAAATTCAATTCATTTCAGGATTGTTTGTATCTGTTGGAAGTATTGGCTGGAACTAATCCATTGGTGGTTAGGATATATTTTTCACTATTATGGTTCTCCAGCTACAACATAAAGAAGATAAAGCATGGAAAGGTGGAGGATAGTGAAACATTGAATGCTGTTACTATTCTCAATTTTGTAAATATGGCTAAAATGAATCAAATACTCTTGGATCACTCGGATGACAATCAGTCTTATGGACTATTTTCTGAATTTTAGTATCCCCCTCCTCCCGAGTGGTATAAAATAAACATTGATGCTTCTCTTAATGAAAATTTTGAAGTAGGAATTGGAGGCATTATTTGGGACAACAAAGGAAGGTTTGTATTAGCATTCAGATTATATGGAGTTCATTGGGACATAGCATAATTAGAGCTTTTGGCATTCAGTTCTTTGAAGGAAGTGTTGAATGAAAGTTTACATGATGCTAAAGGTATTATTATTGAGGGAGACAACAAGAATGTGATCCAGTTTCTTCATAAGTTGTATAGAAAAGAGAAGAAATAGGGTGGAAGCATTGAAGATGAAGATTTATTATTTTTAGGTAGTTGGAATAATGTTATTTTCCATTATGTTGGTTTTGATTGTAATAAGTTAGCTGATTATTGTGCTAACTTATCTTTTTCTTATGATTTTATTTGGGACTTGTTCTGTGAGAGTAAACTTCCTCCTTTTGTTCAACTTGTGAAGAAAGAAAGTGATAGGGTGGTTTAATCTCATTATTTTGTAATTAGGTTCTTTGGTTTTTTCCTTTATTAATGCATTTTGCATTCTTCAAGAAAAAAAGTAGAACTATCTAAACCAAAAATGCCAAACTAAAAAGTATCTCCATACAAGCTGATGCATGTATTATCTGTAATGCTACCATGAACAACACTCAAATGCCACTCCAATCAACTCCCAAAACCACCCAGACTCATAAAGATCATGCACGGGAAAGTGTCACTAGAATAGAAAGATACACACATGAATGAAGTTAGAAGTAGCACATAGCCACACATTTTTGCTTGAAGAACCCAACAAAATCTCCGAATAAATTGAAACAATGCCTTAAACTCCACAAGCTTAAAATTAAACAACACTATTATAGAGAAAATAAGTCATGGATAGAAAATGAGTTGTTTAACCCACCAAAAAATAGCCAATTCGAATTAACCTAGTGAGTAGATGAGCAGCACATATAGTAATGAACTACACTGTTAATTCTCCATTAATTGCGTAAAACGGGCCAATCCCAATAGTTAGCATCAAAATGTAAGTCAAGAATACTATTATAATGATTTCCAAACCAATGTGGAAAGAAACAATCCATCTAAAATTATTACAATACCTATTAAGATAAAAAATAGGAATATGGCATATCATAAAAATTGTAATCTATGTAGGCAGTAGATTACAATACTAATTCATGTCCATAATAAAGGAAACAAAAGTGAAGTAGCACTTGATATTAAGGCTAAAATTCATATAAAAAAAAAAACATATTCTCATCAGACTTTGGACTAGTGTTATAAAGCACGGGAAGAATATGATACACAACATTCTTAGTATTCACCATCTAGATACAACCATCCAATCTAAGCATAGTATCAGAACAAAAAAATAGGTCAAAAATAGACCCAACCAAAATAAACATTAGTTTCTAACATAAGGACAAATTTTATCATATCTAATGATGCCTTCAACAAAGGAAGGGAGCCGATTATAAGAAAATTAAAGAATTGGAAGTCAAAACCATGATTAGCTAACCAGTCAGCATAAGCATTACTTTTTCTATTAATATGAGTCAACTTGACATTAAATAAAATTAAAAATTATTTAATTTCTTAAATAAAATAGAAAAATTTAGGACTACAAATCTTCTCACCATTATCTTTTAGGCAAAATAGCATTTGTAATGCGTAAACTTCAATCCAAATATTTCCACATTAAGGGAAAGACATAATTTCAATCCAAACAAGATAGTAAAAAGTTCAGAGAAAATAATAGAGCAAGTGGGAAGAGAGCTAGTAAAAGAAAATACAAAATTACCATTAGAATCTCTAATGTTACCACCACAGCCACATGTCTCCCCTTTAATCGACCCATCATAATTTAATTTGAACATGTTTTTAGGAGGTTTAATCAAATAAATCAATTTACATCCCTCATTGATAACCTTATCATTAAGGATAATACAAAACTCCTTAGAAATAAGAAAATAACTTTTAAAATTCTTAGAGATAAAAATATTAACATTAAACAGCCTACAAACTTTATTTTTAATATTTCTAATAATATGGTCATGATTCATAGTGATATTGTTAAAAATAAAGTTATTCATACCGATCCACAAGTACTAGAATATAAGGGAGGGAATATGATTTGACAGTATGACCTCTCATGTTAGTGTACCACAAATGCAGTATTTCCTTAATAGAAATATTACCTTTAAAATAATTAAGTTTAAAAATATCCACAAAATGAATCCAAACTTTAGCAATAATATGCCCATAAATAAAAACATGATGCATATTCTTAACATGATAATAGCATTGGCACTAGGAAGCAAAAATATAACCACATTTAATTAAGCTCTCATCCGTAGTAGAAATAAAAGTGGGAATGCTTTTTCGCCATAATATAGTAAAAACTTTAGAAGAGGCATTTTTAGTTCTAAAAGTATTCTAAGCCTTCTTGATACTAAATATGCCATTGCTAGCCATATTGCACAACAAAAAAGATCATCAACATTATTACATAAAGTAATTTGTAATATATGATTAATAATATACATAGGAATGATTTGAAATAATTTTGGAATATCCCAACAATTATTGGTATTAAAATTTTTATCCTTCATAACAGAGGTAGAGATTGAATGGAGCATATTATAAGTAGAAGTTTTATTCAACCACTTGTCCTACTAAAAAAATAGATTAGCATAGCCAATACACCAACGAATATAAAGTTCCACTTCGCATTTGATACTGCAAAGTCTTTTCCAGACCCTTGAATCTCCCATTTTATAAGTACAAACGATTGGATGATTGCCAACACAATACTTTCATGTCATAAACTTAGACCAAAGACTAGATTCAACACAAAAGTTATACCAAAGTTTAAAGGAAAAGGCATGAGCTAAACCTGCCATGTTATTGCACCCCAAACCACCTTCCTATAGACCACAATGCTTATTCCAAGATGATTAGAGTATTTTAGAATTACCACTCCTGCCTTTCTAGAAAAACTTATTAATTAATTTTTCCAATCTATCGTAAACTAAAAAAGTTGGTTGAATTGTTTGAAATATATAAACAAGAAGGGAGCAAATAACACTTTTAATCAACACCAATCTACAACCAAAGCTAAGGATATTAAATTCCCAAGATTTTAGTTTATTCAACACATTAGTAATCAAATCATCAAAAACAAAAGATATTTTATGACATTTCAAAAGAGGAACACTCATATTTTATAGGAAAGAAACCTTGCATAAAACTAGTTATACTTTTAATAGTAATAATGTGACCACCTGGCAAATACTTAGAGGAGATAAAAGAACACTTATTTCTATTATGGCTTAAACCACTCAATAGCTCAAAATTATTCAAGAAAGAACTAAGCATATTAAACATATTGATATAACAATTAAAAAAATAAAATCATCAAAAAAGAATAAATGGGAGATACTAAAAGCTCGTAAAGTTCTAAAATACATGTTATGGTGAGCTTCATATAGATGGGTAAGACCTCTAGAAAGATACTTAGCTGCAATAATGAAGAGAGCAAGGAAAAGAGGATCACCTTGTTTGATTCCATGAAATGATTTAGAAAACATTGTTGCTTTTACCATTGACAATAATGGAAAAATTAGAACACTCAATATTATTCTGGATCAAATTAAAGAAATTAGAATTAGAACAAAAAAGGTGCAAAATGTGATACCATAAATTCCAATTAATGTTATCATATGCTTTAGCAATATCTAATTTAAAAATTATGTTACCACCTCTCACATTGAGGTCGAGGTCTTGAGTAATTTCTTGAGCCAAAAGGACATTATTATTAAAGGCTCTACCTTGAAAAAACCACATTTGGTAAGGAGAGATAATTATAGAAAGCAAAGGAAATAAATGGTCCGAAGAAAATTTTGAAATTGGCTTACTAAAGAAAGAACACATACTAATTGGATAAAAATTATTCTACTTATTACGAGCAACTTTCTTGGGAATAAGAACAATAGTAGTATTAGAAAAAAACTTAGGCATATAATTTCCATTAAAGAAATAAAAAAAATAACCATCATCACAAATAATATACCAAGCTTTTGAAAAATATTTAGTAGTAAAACCATCAGGGCCAGCCACATAATCAACATTCATATCATAAACAACTTTCTTGACTTCCTCCCTTAAAGGAAGAAAGGTAAGTGTATTGTTATCCTCCTCATTAATGATGCTAGGTATAAGCTTAGGTTGATCAATCAGATGAGGTTTAAACTTTTTATTATATAACTTAGAGAAATGATCAATAATAGACTTTGCAATATCTTCCTCCCAATAATGATCTCATCAAGAAGCTCAATTTGATGAATAAAGCTTTTAGATCTATTCTGTTTGACCAACAAATGAAATTATTTAGAATTATCATCCCCTTCAATCATATATTTAGAAGAGGTTTTTTGTTTCCAATAAATCTCCTCTTGCTATTAAAGTTTAAGCAAATAAATTTTAGCCTCTTTGAAACTAACAATATTAACATCAAAAGGATCAATATGACAAATAAGCATATATGAAGTAACTTTTTCTTTAGTAGAATTAATATTAGTAAAAAGAATTTTAAAAAAATTTCTATTCCACCAACTAACTTTATACTAAAGCCTTTTGAGTTTAAACCACAATCTACTCATCCCAACACTATCATTGTCAGGATGTAAAGAGGCCTCCCAATTCTCTTTGACCAAATCACTAAAATTGTTTTCTAACAACCACAAATTTTGAAATATAAAAGTATGAGAAATGACATACTATCTAGATTAGATATCAATCAGGAGAGGAGAATGATCAGATAAAGTTTTACTTAAATGCTCAACAATGATGTTATTACTAGAACTCATCCAAAAATCATTAACATAATCTAAATGTTGCCACATATTACCACAATTCCAAGAAAAGGATTGCAAGTGATGCCCATATCAATAATATTACAATCCATCATCATACTATTAAAGTTTTCCATAGCATGATAAATAGGGTTAGAACCAACAATCGTTTCAAAGGCATTAGATATAACATTAAAATCACTAGTAATTAACCAAGGAGAATTAATAAGATCACTCAACACAGAAAGCTAATTCAAAAGAATCTTTCTAATAATGATAGAAGAAGAAGCATATATGAGGGAAGCATAAAAGTTAAACTACATAAACTCAATTTTATAATGTAATAGTTGAGTAAAATCACCAATAACATCAATGCTAATAGGGTCTTTTCAAAAAATCTAATTTTTGTTAGAAACTGTCGCCACACTATGATTAAAAACAAGAATCCTATTAGTCTCATCCAGCTTATAAATAGAAATAAGAGGTTCTAATCAAAAAAGGAAAATAAATATTATGAAAGCGGCATAAGTTTTGAACTCTATTCTTAGAAGAAAGGCAACCAAAGCCCCTAATATTCCATATAATTGATTTAATCATTAATATGAATTTTGTTTAAAGTTTGAGAATGTGTTCTTCTAAGAGATTACACATTTTGTTTTTGCACTTCTTTTTCTTATTTTTGATTGAAATGGAATCATGATCTTCATTAACAAGAGCTTTATTAGCACTATCATTAATAAAAGCATCATTATTACTAGGAGAAGAACTCTTACCACTTATACCTTTAACCTTTCTCTAAAAATCCTTTGATGGATATGAAGCATTAGTACCCTCAACCATACCATTCCCATTATTCTAAAGTTCATCAGTGTTCCTCAAGATATTAGCAAGCACCTTTATTTCCTCCTGCACATATTCCTCTTCTTCTATATTTCCATGGAAGATATTATCCTGGACCTTCACAAATAATATATATATATATATATATATATATATATATATATATATATATATATATATATATATATATATATATATATATATATATATATATATATATATATATATATATATATATATATATATATATATATATGTATGTGTACATTTATCATTATTCCCATAAAATCCAATTAATTTTTGTTAGTAGCACATGGTAAAGAAGTAATAAGAGGCATGCAATTATATTTTGAAGAAATAGCAACGATCTTCTTGTTAATGTGTTCCAAATTTTTTGAACCCTTATTGATGAGAATATGCGTTTTGAATAGAATGTGAGAGGGCTCATGAAATCCTTTTGCATTAGAAGAGGGGTTGCACTCCTTATTCTTATTTTTATCTCTACCAAAACCATGCTTCATCTGATATACATGCTCAATAATATCATTGACCATTTCATCAACATGATTACCATTATTCTCTTGGAAAGGATTGGATGACATAAGAATTTCTTCCACTTGCTCTTAGTTAGTATTTGCATGAGAAACTTGATTAACTAAAATATTTGATTTCCTTTTGACTCTTTAACTATTTCCTTATGATTACATAATTTAGAATATAAAATAAAACATTCTAAATTGTTGTGACTATGCATTTTACAATGGCTAAAAAAATAAGCAAAGTTTTCATATTCAACTTTTTGTTGGTGCCCATTAATCTCCGATCAAATACATATTTCTTTAGTATGTTTCTTTGAAATATCCATTTCCACAAAAATTTGTTCCACAGATGGATGCAAAACAGTTGCAGTTGCTTGATCCATTTGTAAAAACCTACCAAAAATGAAACCTAAATCCAGAGAGTTTCTGTGAGAGAAAGAACATCTGGATAATATCTAGATTTGGCATTCTCAAAACAAGCTTTCCAACTAAAGTAAAAGCAGGAGGGATAGAAAGTTGGGAAAGAACTTTATCATCATACACCAAAGAAGGCAAACCCTTGAAATAAGATTGAACAAAATCCAACTTCAATGAAGAAGATGAACTACCACCCATGAGAAAATATTTATACGATTGTGATTTACCATCACAATTTGAAGAAGCGCATGGGTTGGATGACAATGGTGTCATCATTTCCCAAAAACCATAGGAATATAAAAATAATAATAAAACAAAGTCACAAAATTAGGAAATAATAAAAAAAAGAATGAAAAAAAAGAATGAAAGGATCCATGATTTGACCGTAGGAGGCGTCGAGAAGGAAACCCTAGAATATCCTTAGTTTTGCTAGAGATAGCACATGGATAGAAATTTCTGGTAATATTGATCTATTATGCCACTCAATTTAATGTTACAAGGTTTTATCCCAATTAGGTGTGTGTATAATTTCTTAGGAATATTTAAAATCATCTAAATATTAACATTAATTATTTTCCCTCGGTAATACTAGCATTCTAATGGGTCTAGAACATTGTTTAGCTGACCCTGACACATATCCAAGTACACCACTTAAAACACACAACCTAATCCTATCAATTTGTGGAGTTATGAATTTTTAAATTTGTGGGTCCAAAATAGACCCACTACATTGCAAATTCACTCTATAGAAATCTAGAGAGAATTTACACTTATAAAAATGCAGGGGATGTCTAAGATGCTAAAAAAAATTTCACCAAGATTTGGGTCAAGTTTGACCACTAGATTGTACAAAAATTAATAAAATTAAATTTTAAACAAACATAAAAATCTAAGAATTCACTAATCAAAATATAATGCAATTAATTTTAACAAATATTAGGGCTAAAGCCATTTACAATGACACAAAATCACCAAATTCATAAAAAGATTTAAATTATTTTGAATTTTAGAAGTTTTGGGATCAAAATGATTTTTTAAATTCATTTCTTAATTATAAATGGCACTGTCACTATTTTTGGTGCTCACATGTGTTAGAAATTATGAAGGCGGCCTATTGAAATTATGAAGGTGGCTTTGACTTAATCATGTTAGCATTCTATCATAGCCATCCATTTCGAGCTAGGAAATGTGAAGGGATAGATGGCACCACATCACCCATTCCATTCCAGCAAATAAACCATGTTCGAATCCCAGGGTCGACGGGTCTGTGGTTTTGATTTATGACATATGATCAAACAATTGAAAGGCTCATATTGAAAGGATTTTTTCTTAGTTCAAAATGAATAAAAACTTTGATTTCTCATAACTTTAAAAATATTTATCCAATTCCTACAAAATTTGAAGCATACACTCATCACACATGAATCTTCCAATGCATGGAGTCTAGAGGCTCATGCATTAAAGATTTTGAGTGGTTTGAAATTGAAGTTTAAATTAAAGTGGAAATAGCTCACCAACCAATCCATGGATTTTATTGATCTTGGACTCATTTTTCTCTTGGTGATGTCCTCTATAGCTTTACAAAAGTCTCCCCAAGCAGATTTTGGTTATATTTAAAGTTGGTTGTAAACTTAAATTTCTCTCACTCCCTCTTCACTAAAATGATGTTTGGAGGCCAAGATATGGTGCGAAAATGCTTGGAAAAGCTACAAAAGTTGTTGGAGGAGGTGGGGGCTGCTGAAGAAGCAGTTTGAGTGAATGATGCTTAGGTTTAGGTTTTCCCCCATTTAACTCCTACCTTTTTGATTGAATGGTTGAAATTTGTTTTTTTTTTTTAATATTGCAACTTGTATTAAAATAAGAAGCTATTACAAACTACTAAAATGAAATATAATTAATGATCACATTCTTTCTTTAACAAGCTAAATAAGTAAGATGGAATACCATATGGAGAAAAATTATCAAAAACAAAACTATTAAATAAAGCAAAAGTGGCACAACAATCAACCACTTTATTATAATTCCTAGAAGCATAATGAAACCAAAATTATTGAAATTATTTAAAAAGAAAACTCCTTATTCCAAAATGCATCTTGTTGCCACTTAGAAGTATTTAATGAATCTTAAAGGCATTTGATGACATTAATATTGTTTTCTTTAATTATTACCCCCTTGTATTGAAACATCCAAATTTGGATATGTTCTCTAATAAAGGGGACAATGTCTAACTCCAGTTGAGTAACATCCCAATAATATACATGCTTATCAAAAGCACAAAGAAATTGTCCCTTATGATCTTTGGTAACACCACCAATTCTTGTAAAATTTGATTCCATAAGAGAAGCATAAACATTGATTATGATCCAATATAGAGGTGAGCGATCCAAAATATTAGTACTCACTAAAAGGATATTAGCATCCTTGTCTGCTAACATCGAATATCTAGCTGGTTGTATTAAGGATGTCAAAAATAGTTGATGTAATAACATTTATAGAAGTTGATGTAAATCCATGCTAAATTTGTTTTTAGGTTTTCCAAGAATAAAAAATACTTGTACCATATAAGTTTACTATGTTCAAATTGAAATTAGAAATTCTTATAATTCAGATATACACATCATAAAAGATTGAAAGATCAGAACTTGCAACCCCCATTCACGTAGCTTCTTAAGAATCTCAACTAAGAATTTGCACTTAATTGCAATTTGCAATTGTTTCTCCACCTCGTGACAACCTCTAGCACAATATTTAAATTGAAAAAGATTCCTATAATCAAGAAAAAAATTAGTAGCAAGAGCATCCTTACATAGTCTCCACCAAAACATCTCAACATTTAGAATTAGCTTAAATTTCCTATTCCATTTCACAACTTTGGAAGACAAATCTTGATCTCCATATATCATCGATGCTTCAAATGATAAAGTTGTAATTAATCTACCAAAATTTTGATTTATAAGATCAATACAATCTTCTCTCTTTGGAAATAGAGGAACCTGCATAATAACTGACATAAGATTATCATCAAAAACTTTCTAGAGTTCAGACCGACTCTGCTTTCATATTAGATAAATTGTTGAACTCATGTATCTTGTAAAAAAAATAATTAGAAAATGTTTTCCATTTATCAAAAGACATATCAAGGATCAAAATACTATTAAGATGTTCACTCTATTGACAATTGCCAATTTCCACCTTATAATTTTCTTTAAATACTTCGCTCCATCCACCAAAATTGTCTAAGTAGGAGAAGGTCCCCTTTTAACATTAGAATCCCAAACATATCACACTATTTTGAGATAATAATATGATTAAATAATAATAAAGGATTTTGAAAAAATCTCCAAGTAATCCTTGATCTTAATGTACCAACTTTATTAGTTGAAGAATGCAGATGCAAACCTCTCAGTGTTTTGGGTTTACATTACTCCTCCTAAGAAACATAATGTAATCCCGTTATTCCTTTATATTTGTGCCAAATAAAATCACTACATAGCTTATCCAACTCATTTAGCAAACCCTTAGGCACCAACGAATGATTTGATAAGAAAATAGGAAGTGGTAGAAAAGTACTTTTGATAAGAAGAATTCCACTAGCCATAGAGAGATGCCTATTACCCTATGCATTTAACCTTTCCAAAGCATGATCTATAATGATTTGAAAATTAGAGTTTACTAACCTCCTCATTGTTGAGTCTAGTAATTAGGATGTTAAGCCTAAGTGAATGTCCCAAGGCTAACCAAGAGGGGGGGGGGTGAATTGGCAATTTAAAAAATGTAACTTCAACTCTTGGAATTTTAGAAAACCTTTTGAATTATTGATGCAAGTTAAAATTAAAGTTTAAAATAAACTTTTCAACCAGAGTAAACAACTTGCAATAAAATTAAATGCGGAATAAAAAATAAGAAAGAACACACCAGATTTATAGTGGTTCGGTTAAACCTTGACCTACATCCACTCCCCAGAGGCACCCTCTGAGTATTGCACTAATACCACAAAGTGACTCTCCTTTTGCTCCCACAGCTAGGCGGAGAAGCCTGTACAAAATCACTTTCACCTTCCCCGGTGCGGCGGAGTAGCCGAGTTCTTTAACACCAAAGAGATCTTCTTCTTGCCAAAACTTCCCTCAAGACGACCCTTGAATCCGATGGTAATGAGGTGCAAGTTCGCCGGAGCAACTGTGTGAATATCCCCTTCACACTCCCTTGAAATCCCCTTCAAGGATCTTCTCCCTCTCAAACTCCACCCTTTCCTCTCTCCCTTTCAAGTTCTCTCTTCAAGTTTTCTCCACAAGAACGAAGACACAATGACTGTCAAAGATACACTTTGTCGTCCTTTTACACTTCTCCAAGTGTCGACAGAGAACCGGACCGATGTTATTGAACTTCACTTGAGAGCCTTCGCCGGAGCAACCGTGTGAATATCCCCTCCACACTCCCTTGAAATCCCCTCCAAGGATCTTCTCCCTCTCAATGATCCCTCTCAAGAGAAAACAACTCCAAAGGCACTTGTAATAGTTTCTAGGACTCCTTATATAGAAAGGACATGAAAAACCGCCCAAAAAACTGCCCAAAACAAGTTTTTCTGCGCACTGGATCGTCCCGTAAGAAATTTTGTTCATCTGTACGAACCAATTTCGTCCTGGATGAAATTGGTTCATCCCGGGACAAAAATATTTTGTCTGGACGAACAGTTGTATCAAAAGTCGGTTCCGGAAACTGCCAGAAACTACCATAGTCGGTTCCCATCGTCCTGGACGAACTGGACTTCGTCTGGACGAAATTTTTGCAGAAAGAAACTCGTCTTGGGACGAAAATGATTTCGTCTGGACGATTAGGACTTAGAAAATATTTCCAGTTCAGTTCTTGTCCGTTCCATTGCTCTTACAAGGAGATAACTGATCTGATCATCCCGTACGAACAATATTCGTCCCGTACGATCAGTATAAAAAGTTTTTCAAGATCTCCTTTACGTTTGTGTAAATTTATTCACTCAATTACAATCACTCCCTCTCAAATTTAATTCAAATAAAAAGTACAAGCTTCAATTTCACAAAGTATCTCATGCTGAATTTGATTTGAAGTCTTCGTAGTCTGGAGTTTGATTTTCCTGAAATATTAGTACACACAAGAGCAAAAACAAATCTTCCAAAAAGTGTTAGGAGATAACTACACATAAAACAATAATATTTGGAATCATCAAAATAATACAAGTTACAAGAATGTAAAACATGCAAATAGCAACTTTCCTAACAATCTCCCCCTTTTTGATGATGGCAAAACAATTATTGTTAGTAAAATTTCAAACCATTTTAAAATCTCCTAAACTCCCCCTGAATTGATGAATACATTAAAATAAGGAGGCATTTTAAAAAACAATTTTTGTTTTAAAATTTTACATACACACATACACAAAAACAATACACAAAAAACATTACAAGACACACACAAAATTTTTTTTAAAAAATTCTCGCCCTAAACAATACAAACAATAATCTCTCCCCCTTTTTGACAACAACAAAAAGTGAAGAAGAAATAGACTAGTAATGTAGAAAATCTTATGAAAAATTCATGTGTAAATTTAATCTAAAAAAGTGATTGACATAAGAATGCAACTAAGAATTAAGAACATTAGTCAAATCATAGAATTTCATAGAATTTAAAAAATTGATATAACATTGTAATAAGTAAGAATTTATGAAAAACATGATTCAATTTAGACATTTATGATATGAAAAATCATTGTAATAAAGATGAGTAAAAAATTACATATTCCAAAAATCAATTGAAATATAAATGAACATTAGATCTACTTGAATTAATAGACTAAAAAGAATCTGGAAAGAAGAAAATCACCACAAGTGGCGCTTTGCGCATCTTTTTCATATAGGTGGCACATTTTTGTGCATCTTTTTCATATAGGTGGCACATTTTTGTGCATCTTTCTTTATTGGGCTTATTTTGTGCCTCTTTTTCATATTTGCAACTTTGTTGCGCATTCCTTTTGATTTTGTACATTTGTACAATTTTCAAGAGTAATTGAATTCTTTCCAAAGACAATAATCTAGAATCTCAAATTTTTCTAAGTGCATAAATATTAATTGAAAAATGAAATACAAAATAAGATAGACATCTAAGTTACAATAATAATAATTAAGATTTTGTAGTCTAAAATGAAAGACATGAAATTAAAAAAATTCTAACTAAAACAAGTTATAGGCAAAAAATTAAATTTAGATAAACTAGATTTTCTAATGAAATTAATTTCTAATTACAATTTTAGTTTAGGCACAATAGAGATTAAAAGTACTAAATGAATTTCATAAAGATTAAGAACATTAACATCGATCTAAAATATGAAATCAAATGATAAAACATTTCAAAATCATTCAAAACACAAAAACACACAAAACAAACAAAAATAAAAATATAACAAAAACAAATAAACAAAGGGTTTTAAACATCATTTTTCTCCTGGTCTGATGATTCAGAAGCTAGATCTGCCCAGGAGATTTTTTGCTTTTCATTATTTTCCCATTTTATAATTTGCTTAGCTTTGCCCTTTTCTTTAGTAGGAAGAGTTCTCAAATTAGGGCACTGGCTTTTTAGATGTCCAAATTTCTTGCATCCAAAGCAAATAATATTAGAAGAAATTTGAACATTCTTACCATTTTTACCTTTATTCCACTTTTGTTGATGCTTATTCTTGTGCTTTAGTGGACTTTTCAATTTGCTTGTTAAGTCATCGCTTTTCTCACCAACTAAGCCACTTTTCTCCATGTCTTCCGCTTTTAGCATTATTGTTTCACCTGCATCCAAAAGTCTTTGACCCAAACATTCCTCGTAGGCAATGAGTGAGCCAATCAAATTATCAATAGAATATTCATTCAAATTTTTCGATTCACAAATAGCAACAACTTTGGCATCAAACTTGTCAAGTAAACAACGTAGAATTTATTGACTATTTCAAAGTTTGAAAACTCTTTACCTAAAGCATGCAATGATGTTACAATTTGAATAAACTTAGTATACATGTCTAAGATCGACTCATAAGATTTCATGCTAAAGAGTTCATAGTCATTCATCAAAAAATTCAACTTAGATTGCTTGACTTCACTAGTACCTTCATATGTAATGCATAAACTGTCCAAAATTTCCTTACCTGTAGTACATGTAGAGACTCTCATATAATCTTCAGAATTTAAAGCACAGAACAAACAATTCATACATTTAGCATTTAATTGTGCATAAATTTGTTCTACTCTACTCCATTCAGAAAAAGGGATATCAGTTTTGATTCCATCTATAATACGTGACGGTACAGAATAACCACTTTGAATCATATGCCACATGCGATAATCTATTGATTGCAAGAAAGTAGACATTCGAATTTTCCAAAAATCAAAAGAAATACTTTCAAATAAAGGTGGTCTAACAATCGAACATCCATCTAACAATTTATGGTTTCTAAAAATAGCCATATTCATTTTTCAAAAAGTAGTCTAAACTTATGATTTTGAAATAAAGCTCTGATACCACTTGTTGAGTCTAGTAATTAGGATGTTAAGCCTAAGTGAATGTCCCAAGGCTAACCAAGAGGGGGGGGGGGGGGGTGAATTGGCAATTTAAAAAATGTAACTTCAACTCTTGGAATTTTAGAAAACCTTTTGAATTATTGATGCAAGTTAAAATTAAAGTTTAAAATAAACTTTTCAACCAGAGTAAACAACTTGCAATGAAATTAAATGCGGAATAAAAAATAAGAAAGAACACACCATATTTATAGTGGTTCGGTTAAACCTTGACCTACATCCACTCCCCAGAGGCACCCTCTGAGTATTGCACTAATACCACAAAGTGACTCTCCTTTTGCTCCCACAGCAAGGCGGAGAAGCCTGTACAAAATCACTTTCACCTTCCCTGGTGCGGCGGAGTAGCCGGGTTCTTTAACACCAAAGAGATCTTCTTCTTGCCAAAACTTCCCTCAAGACGACCCTTGAATCCAATGGTAATGAGGTGCAAGTTCGCCGGAGCAACTGTGTGAATATCCCCTTCACACTCCCTTGAAATCCCCTTCAAGGATCTTCTCCCTCTCAAACTCCACCCTTTCCTCTCTCCCTTTCAAGTTCTCTCTTCAAGTTTTCTCCACAAGAACGAAGACACAATGACTGTCAAAGATACACTTTGTCATCCTTTTACACTTCTCCAAGTGTCGACAGAGAACCGGACCGATGTTGTTGAACTTCACTTGAGAGCCTTCGCCGGAGCAACCGTGTGAATATCCCCTCCACACTCCCTTGAAATCCCCTCTAAGGATCTTCTCCCTCTCAATGATCCCTCTCAAGAGAAAACAACTCCAAAGGCACTTGTAATAGTTTCTAGGACTCCTTATATAGAAAGGACATGAAAAACCGCCCAAAAAACTGCCCAAAACAAGTTTTTCTGCGCAATGGATCGTTCCATATGAAATTTTGTTCATCTGTACGAACCAATTTCGTCCTGGACTAAATTGGTTCATCCCGGGACAAAAATATTTCGTCTGGACGAACAGTTGTATCAAAAGTCGGTTCCGGAAACTGCCAGAAACTACCATAGTCGGTTCCCATCGTCCTGGACGAACTGGACTTCGTCTGGACAAAATTTTTGCAGAAAGAAACTCGTCTTGGGACGAAAATGATTTCGTCTGGACGATTAGGACTTAGAAATTATTTCCAGTTCAGTTCTTGTCCGTTCCATTGCTCTTACAAGGAGATAACTGATTTGATCATCCCGTACGAACAATATTCGTCCCGTACGATCAGTATAAAAACTTTTTCAAGATCTCCTTTAAGTTTGTGTAAATTTATTCACTCAATTACAATCACTCCCTCTCAAATTTAATTCAAATAAAAAGTACAAGCTTCAATTTCACAAAGTATCTCATGCTGAATTTGATTTGAAGTCTTCGTAGTCTAGAGTTTGATTTTCCTGAAATATTAGTACACACAAGAGCAAAAACAAATCTTCCAAAAAGTGTTAGGAGATAACTACACATAAAACAATAATATTTGGAATCATCAAAATAATACAAGTTGCAAGAATGTAAAACATGCAAATAGCAACTTTCCTAACACTCATGGCCATCTTCACACCCAAGTAATGCATTTTATTTATAATTTTGAATCCCAACCTCTTTGTGATCTTCTTCTTTCTCCTTCCATTCACTATTTCCTAAATAAAATTTGAGATTTCATTTTATTCACCTTCTAACCTATCAAGCCATAAAAATTAGATTTTATCTTCTTCATAAGACCATTTACTTTAGAAGATGCAACAGAAAATAATAAGGCAACATCAGCATATAACAAATGGAAAATCTTTTTACATTTTGGAGCTACCTTTACACCTAATTCAGAACCTCTTTGATAAATGGAATTTGATAATTTTTGAAAGCACATTATATACGAAAAAGGAGATAAAGGGCACCCTTGTCTAAATCATGTTCTAGCTTCAATCCACCTAGAATTTCCACCATTTAAAAGAATACAAAATCTTACATTTTGAACACATTCGATGACGAGGTTTGAAAATTTAGGACGAAAACCAAATTAGCTTAAAGTCTTAAATAAGTTATCCAACCATAACTATCATAAGCCTGTTCCATACCAATTTTCATCGTCATAAATTCTTTCTTGGAATTAGAATTTCTAAATTTATTAAAGATTTCTTGAGCCAAAAAAACAATGATCCAACATTGACCTTCAAGCTTTTAGAAATACATAAATATAAATAATAAAAAGGAGCTTGTTTAATACATAAATACACAGATGAATCGTGTTTAAAATATATTTTAAAAAGGAGCAAAATCTAAGTATAGAATTTTGGTTTCCAGAATATGGAATTTTGTAATCTAGTTTCTTGAGAAACAAATATACATTAACCGGTTTCTTAAGAAAATTTTTTTAGATTATAATAATTTTTAAATTATTTTTAAAATTTTCATAACATTTTTAAACTTTGCATTACATTTTTTTTCTAAAATATTTAAAAATTCAAAAATTATAATATTAAAATCTGGTTAATAAAAAATTATATTAAAAATTTTTAGATTATAATATTAGAAAAAAATTTTAATATAAATATAAATATAAACATTTTAATTTTAATAAATTCATCTAAGAGTCTTAATAATATAAAAAATTTATGATCTAAGGTTCGTTAGATTTGTCTCATCGAGCCGCTCGATTCGGTTATAAGCATGTCATGTTTACAAAATGTTTGGTAATCCAAATTATGGTTTGAACCATTTAAATGCATGGGTCTTTGATTTGGACACATTTGAGCTCGAATTTAGTGAAATTTGGTGTCATTGTGTTCATATTTTTGAGACATTCAGTTCAATTATAAATTTGTTGAAATCGAAGTTCAGATGGTCTCTGATTTAATATTTTGATGATATAGTCAATTATAAACATTTTGTTTTAAATTATTTTTTAAAATATTTAAGAAATCTAATATTATGGAATTTTATTTTAATTTAATAAATTTATGAGATCAATTAAAATAAAAATATAAATATATTATTTTAAAAATTTTAATTTTTTTATATTCATTATATTTTCATTTTTTATTTAAATTGTTGCAAATTATAAACTATTGGTTTACTTAAATATAAAAAAATTGAATGTTGAAAATAGATATTTAAATCAAAATTAAATATATACATGTATTGATTTTAAATAAATAAATATAAATAATAATTTTAAAATAATCTAATTATTTAAATATTAAATATATAAATATAAATATTTAATATTATATTTGAAAACTAGAATAAAATTGAGAAAAAAATTATTAAGAATCCGATTAACATAGAACTAATTTCTTTCAGATGACTTTTTTTTTTAGAAACCGTGGTCCAATTTCTATTGTGAACCAGACTATGAAGTTCTAATTTTAATAGAAATCTGAAATGAGATAATGAAATTTTGGTTTCAAAATATTGAATAATTAAAATTTGTATTTTCTTCTTTTTAAATTTTCTCTCTAACATGCTCCTTAAGCTAATTTAAATTTAAAATTTGCTCCTTTTTATAAATTGGCCAAAATAATAACACAACATTAGCATATAACAAATGTGAAATCTTTTTAGATTTTGGAGCTAGCTGTACACCTAATTCTGAATAGCTTCAATAAATGGAATTTGATAAATATTGAGAGCACATTATATACAAATATAGAGATAATGGTCAGCTTTGTCTAAATCCACTTCTAGCTTCAATCCACCTAGAATTTCTACATTTAGAAGAATAGAAAATTTACATTTTGAGCACATTCCATGACGAGGTTTGGAAATTTAGGTGGAAAACCTAAGCAGCTTAAAGTATAAATAAAGTTAGCCAACCTAAATTATCATTAGCGTGCTCCATACTAATTTTCATTTACATCAATCCTTTATTGGAATTAGAATATCCAAATTTATTGAAGATTTCTTGAGCCAAAAAATAATGATCCAACATTGACCTTCAGGTCATTAAAGTAAGTTGATCTTAAGTGATGATCTTAGGTAGACACTATTTTATCCGATTCATAATTATACTAGCCGCTACTTTATTAATAGTTTGATAAAGGCTAATGGGCTTGAAATGGGAAGGTTACACTGGATTCTTATTCTTTAGAATTAACATAATTATAGTATCCTTCCATTCAAGATGCATTTTATAATTAGTAGAAATACACTCAACTACTTCCCCAGTATCCACTTTAATAATGTTTGAAAAGGACTTAAGAAATGAAGATATGATACCATCAAGAACCTTCGAGTTATTATTTCCCAAATCTTTTAGAGCTTCTATTAATTCTTCTTTAGTAAAATTAGCATTCAACATGTTAAAATTAGAGAATTTAATTTTCAATTATTATAAACCTCAGGCTGATCAGATAACTTACATTTTATATTCTTCCATTTATGACAAAAAAATCTAAAAAAATAGCTTCTATTCTATCTTGTTCTTCAACCAAACTTTTAGTTTCATCTTTGATCTTATTCATCCATTTACCATTCCTTCTAGCTAAAGCATGGCCATGAAAGAATTTAGAGTTTGTATCTCCATCCATTCATATAACCTTTGCTATTTAGTTCCCCCAAGTAGCTAACTGCGCAAAAGTAACTTTCAATTCTGAGACTTTACATCTGAGAAGCTTCAAGCCCTGCTAATTTATACCTCCTTCTAAAATTTCTTTCAAATGAAACTCCAAAATCACCTTCTTCAAATCATCTTTCAGAGATGACAAGTCTTTCAATTTATTTTTGTTCCAATAATACAAAGATTATAACTTTCTTTACATCTTTCTTTGCAGAATTTTAGCTTCATTACCAAAATCCATTTTTCTCCAAGATTTAAGAACAATATTCCAATCAGCTAGATAAGACTTCCATACATCTTCAAATCTAAAAATTTTATGTCATGGTCTCAATATATCATTAATCTTGAAGTTAATAGGAGAAGGATCTGACGCAACTCCAGCAAGAGGACTCACTAAAGCAAATGGTACTGGCTAAAGAGCTACATAATTTAATAAACATTTATCTAGCCTTTTCCAAACCTTTGAATTACCTTCCATATTATTGCAACATGTAAACCTTAGTCCAATAAAACCTACTTCAAGAATATCATTGTTAGCCATAAAAGATCTAATTTCTTGTGAATCTTTGGAGAATATAAACCTCTTACCCCCTCTTTTGTCTTACTTAAAAAGGATACATTTAAAATCCCCTTCCATAATAGAAGGAATAACACTAGTCAAAACCTTCTCAAGATAATCCCATAAAATTCTTCTAACATGCATATCCTTATTCCCATAAAATATAGAAACATTCCAATTTCCCTGATTAGGAATTTGAAGACAATTGAATACTATTTGAGCTGACTCATGAATAACAACAAAATTACCCTTCAACCTTTTCCATAAAATAAGAATACCCCCAGTAATAACATCAATCAGATGATGAAAGAAAATCCCATTCCTCCCCAACAATCTTATTAAAGGTTAAGATTTGTTTGGAAGGAGCTTGGATGCATAACAAGTGTCCTAAGGTTATTAAAAGTTAGGGGAGAGGGCATGGGTAAGTTCTTGAGATAGTTGCTACTTAGTTTTACATGTTTGATATTCTTACAACTTTTATGTTTTTATGATTCCAAATATTATTTCTTTGATTATTATTTCTCCTAACATATCTTTGAAGAATTATTTTGCTCTTATGTGTACTAACATTTCAAGAAAATCGTACTCTAGATTGTTGAAGACTTTAAATCAAGATCAACTTAGAGTTTATTATAATTGAAGTATGTATTTTCCATTTTATTGAATCTGACATAGTGTGATTATAATTGAGTAACTTAGCACACAAACACCGGGGGTGAATTTAAAATTCATATTTTTTAAACTGATTGTACTGTATGATATCACTTTGTATGGGATGACATGGTCATTTATTTTTCTCGATGAGTAGTTGAACGAATAGAAATGAAAATATTTTTTCTATGTATGGATTGTAAGGGACAATCCTAACTTCATACAAGGACAAATGTCTCTAGCTGTTCTTGCACGAAGATCATACGGGACAATCCTAGCTTCATATAAGGATGAACGTCTCGAGTCTGTTCTCACATGAAGATCGTACGGGATGATCCTAGCTTCATACAAGGATGAACGTCCAGGGTCTGTTCTTGCACAAAGATCATACGGGATGATCCCAGCTTTGTACAAGGATGAATATCTCAGGTCAGTTCTTGCACAAAATATTTTTTTTAAGCATGGATTAAATGGGATGATTCTAGTTTCGTACAATGATGCACGTCTCGGGTCTGTTCTCGCATATTTCATCTCAATGTTTCATATAAATGAATTTTGAAATTTTGTAAATGTTCATCCCGGATGAACTTGGTTCATACTAAACGATAATCACGTACGAAATGATTTCATACTGATTCATAATAGGTTCATAAGCAATAGTTTTTAAACTATTCATATGTACAAACATATGATCGTACTTTATGATCGTGTAAACTCAAAATTGAAAAATTCAATTTTTTGGATGGTTTTTCATGACTTTTGTATAAAAGGTCCATTAAAAACTGACATTTTTAATCTTCTTTTTAATCTTTGCTTCATGATTTTTCAAGGGAATTGAAGGAGTGTGTTTGAGAGAGATTTTTTGCTAGTGGAGTGTGAAGGGTTCATTAGGTTACTCAAAGGTAAGGATCTCTGTGTGATTTGTGTTTTCCTCTCTTCCTCTTATTTTTTTCAAGATTGCTCATGAGAAGATCTTTGAAGAAGATCCGGTTCTCTACTGACACTAGGAGAGTGTAAACAGTCGACGGTTCTCTGCTGGTACTTGGAGGGTGTGAAATGATGATGATTCTCTGCCAACACTTAGAGAGTGTGAATAGCTGAAGGTACTCTTCCTACACTTTGAGGGTATGAATGGATGAAGGTTCTCTGCCTACACTTTAAGGGTGTTAAAGGATGACTATTCTCTGCCGCACCAGGGATTGGTGAAAGAGAGTTTTTGTAATGGCTTCTCCACCTTGCTGTGGGGCAAGAGGAGAGTCACTTTTGATAATAGTGCAACACCTGAAGAGGGAGTCTTCAAGGAGTGGATGTAGGTTGTGTTTGACCAAACCACTAAAAATCTTTATGACATTTAAATTTTTGCTGCTTACTTATTATAATTTTAATTTTGTGGTTGAAAAATTTGCTTTCAATTAACTTGCTACGAATCGTTAACTGGTTTCAAATTTTAAAATCAAAGAGAATTTTTTAAAATTATAAATTCACCCTCCTCTTGGTTAGCCTTGGGACATAAGCTTAGGTTTAACAACCTATTCAAGATTCAATAAGTGGTATCAGAGCTTTGTTTCAAAATCATAAATTTAGACTACTTCTGAAAAATGATCATGGCTACTTTTGGAAACCAAAACACACCTGAAGGGTATTCGATCACTAGACCTCCATTGTTTGACAACATCCCTTTCAATTTTTGGAAAACATGCATGTCTACATTTTTATAGTTATTAGATTATCGTATGTGGATCTTAGTACAAGAAGGGAATACAAATCCAACTAGATTAGTTGATGGTATTAAAGTTAAAACATCCTTTATAAATTGGACTGTAAAAGAACGTGGCTTAGCATAACTTAATGCAAAATATTTAAATAGTTTCTTTTATGCACATAAGTTAGAAAACTACACGTGGGTTTCCACTTGCGAAAGTGGAAATGATATATGGGATAGACTTTATATTACTTATGAAAGAACTAACAAAGTAAAGCAATGTAGATTAAACATCTTATTACATGACTATGAATTGTTTCATATGAAATCCAATGAATCTATTTCTGACATGTATATAAGATTCACTCAGATAGTCACTTCTTTGCATGTATTAGGTAGGGAACTAACAAATATTGAAATGGTTAATAAAATTATTTATTGTTTTCCTACTGATTATGATGCAAAAATAACTACTATTATAGAATCTAAAGATTTGAATATTTACTTTTTTGATAATCTTCTTAGTTCACTAATTGCCTCCGAACAAGGAGTGAGTAAAAAAAAATTGATGCAGGTCAACAATAAAAGGAGAAGAATATTGCACTAAAAGTGAAGGAGTTAGAGAGTGATCTTTCAAAACCTGGAGATAAAGACGACATTGTCTTGATGATTAGGCAATTCAGAAGCTTTATTAAAAGGAAGCAGAGGAGACGCCAACAGTGGAATAGAGGTAAGTTTAATAAAAATGTTAAGGTTTCTAATGATGCAATTTGCTATGAATGCAGGAAACTTGGACACATAAAATAGGATTGCCCAAACCTAAAAGACACTTCTAGCAAGGAGAAGGTAGAGGAAAAACTAAATGTGAAGAAGGGCAAGAAGAGATTCCAAAGAGCTTTTTGGGCAGACTCGGCTTCGGATTCATCAGAAATAGAAAAGGAGGAGGAATTCACCAATTTGTGCTTAATGGCCAATAATCTTGATCAGTCAAATCAAGAAGAGGTATATGACTTAACCTATGCTGAACTGTTAGAAGTTTCCGAAAGAATTCATGATGCATATAGAAAGTTAAAGAAAATTCATGCTAGTTTGAATTTAAAAATGAAAGAATTATAAAGAGAACACGAAATCCTTAGGAATGATCATGCATTGATAGATAACAACCACATGAGCTTACTTAATAATTTTGATAACTTGAATTAGAAGAATGATATTATAAAATCATCCTATGCTCAATTAGAAAAAGAGTTTAAGGATTTTAAGGATGAATCAGAAAATAAAGAACATTGTTTAAATTATAGTAATAATGTGTTAAAATATTTAAACACATTTCTTAAATTAAAAGTAAAAGCACTTGAGGAAAATAGGAAATCACCAACACTTGAAGATTTTACTAATCTTATTTGGTATCCAAAATTTTTAAAACCTAAGAAGAGATAGAGTAGTTATAAAAGATTGATAAATCTATTTTCTGGAGTTAAATATTATTCTTATGGCATGAGTAGACACATTGCACACACTTATACTTTGGATAGAAAAACTCAATTAGTGTGGAGACCTAAGATGTATAACTCAAGTCATATCATATATGCATTTGTTTTTAAATGTCCAAAAGGAGAACCCAAACTTATTTGGGTTCCCAGGTTTAACATCTAATAGTTCTGTAGGAACACTCTCATACAAGGCCTCATGAGAGCATTTGGTACCTGGATAGTAGTTGCTCAAAGCATATGACTGGAGACACTAAGTAATTTATATTGCTGGAAGACAAAAGTGGAGGCAGGGTTACCCTTGGAGATAACACCACTAGGAAAGAAGTTGGATTAGGTATGATTATAAACTTGCAAAATGTTTTCATTAAAAATGTTTTACTTGTAGAAAGCTTAAAGTATAATTTGTTGAGTATTAGCCAGCTATGTGATAAAAGATATAATATAAATTTTTTTTCTACTAATTGCTTATTAAACCTAAATAGTAATGATGTTTTATATGGTTTAAGGGTAAAAAGTGTTTATATGCTAGATTTAAATTGTATTAAAACTAATAAAGCTTTATATTTGAAAACCATTTCTGTTGAATTATGGTTATGGCGTAGGAGACTTTGTCACTCTAGCATGAAAAACCTTAGGAAAGTTACCCAAAAAGAATTAGTAAGAAGTATACCAAACCTAGACTTTATTAAGGATCACCTTTATGATGCATATCAATTAGGAAAATAAGTAAAGTCCTCTTTTCAATCCAATAAGGATCTTAGAACTACTAAACCTTTGGAGATTTTATATATGGATCTTTTTGACCAGTTGGAACTATAAGTCTAGGAGGTAAGGTATACAAATTCATGATTGTAGATGATTTTTAAAGATTCACTTGGGTTAAATTCTTATATCATAAGAGTGAATCATTTGAGGAGTTTAGAGATTTTTTAACTTGGATTTAGAGAAAACTAGGAAGTGAGATTTTAACAATCCAAAGTGATCATAACGGTGAATTTGAAAATAAAAAATTTGAGGATTTTTATAAATAGAAAAGAATTAATCCAAATTTTTCTATACCTGGAATCCCTTAGTAAAATGGGGTAGTCGAAAGAAAGATTAAAATATTAATTGAAGCCGCTCGAGCCATATTGGTAGAATATTCACTTCCTAAATATTTTTGAGTTGAAGCAGTTAGTAGTTCATGTTATGTTCAGAATAGGGTGAACATAATATCAAAATTAAATAAAACACCCTATGAGCCTCTTATGGGGATAACACCTAATTTACCACATTTACATGTTTTTAGATATAAGGTATTCATTCATAATGATGGAAAATCCACCTTATGAATATTTGATCCAAAATCAGATGAAGGAATTTTTCTTGGATACTCTAGTGTTGGAAAATGTTATAGTGTATGTAACAAAAGAACTTTGATAATTGAGGAGACCACACATGCTATATTTGATGAATCTAGAATTTTAAAAGAGTCAAATTTGGAAGAGGAAGAAATAAAAATTAACTCCCAAAGGATTGAGAAAGTTAATTTGGAAGAAAATTTGCAGTTAGAAAACCTGTTACCTAGAGATTTGAGAATTTCTAAAAACCACCCTAAGAAATTGTTTATAGGTGAACCTAGTGAGGGTGTTAGGACTAGGTGTGGACTAAATAAAAAAGTCAATCATTATGCTTTTATTTTAATAATAGATCCCACAAATATAAATCAAACACTTTTGGATGCATTTTGGATTTTGGCAATGCAAGAAGAATTAAATTAATTTGTAAGAAATGATGTTTGGGAATTAATTGCAAGGCCAAAGGATCAATTTGTATGTTGAACTATGTCGGTATTCAAGAACAAAATGAATGACTCAGGAGTTGTTAATAGAAATTAGGCTAGATTGGTGGCTAGGGGGTATAATCAGATTGAAGGGATTTATTTTGAGGAGACTTTTTCCCCCATATCGAGACTTAAAGTAATTTGGGTTTTGTTAGCCTTTACATATTTTAGAGGATTCAAATTGTTTCAAATGGATGTTAAAAGTTTCTTTTAGAATGGGATAATTTAAGAGCATATTTATGTTGAATAACCTCTAGGTTTTGAAATACCAAAATAATATTTTTAAATTAAAAAGGGTGTTATATGTATTTAAACAGGCACCTAGGGCATGGTATAAGAGGTTGAGCACTTTTCTACTTGAAAGATCTTTTGAAAAAGGAAGTGTAGACACCACTCTCTTTTTAAAGAATTTAGGAGACGATATACTCATTATATAAAATTATGTTGATGATATCATCTTTGGATCTATAAATAAAATTCTTTATGATGATTTTTCTAAATTAATGAGAAGTGAATTTGAGATGAGTCTAATGGGAGATTTGAGTTACTTTCTAGGTTTTTCCATTAAGCAAATTAAGGGGGGAACATTTCTTAGTCAGTTGAAGTATGTTAAGGGCATCCTCAAAAAAGTATGAAATGGATAATGCTAAACCTGTTAGTACACCTATGAGTTCCTTAGTTCAGTTGGATAAGGATCCAAAGGGAAAATTTGTTGATTAAAAGAAATTTAGAAGAATAATTAGATCTTTGCTTTACTTGACTGCTAGCAGACCCGATATTATGTTTAGTATTTATTTGTGTGCTAGATTTCAATCAGATCCAAAAGAATCATATTTGATAGAAGTAAAAGAGATTTTGAGATATCTTTTGGGAACTCAGAACTTAGGGATTTGATATTCTAAGTTAAGCTCTTCATTTGAAATAATTGGATATTCAAATTCGAACTTTACAGGTTATAGGTTTGATAAAAAGTGTACTTCTGGAACTTATCAATTTATAAGAAATTCTTTAGTTTCTTGGTCCAGTAGAAAATAAAATTTCAATAGCCCTATTTACTATTAAAGTTGTATACATTGCTTTAGGAAGTTATGTGGCACAAGTTATTTTTTGAAATAATAGTTGATTGACTTAGGATTTATATTCAACACAATTCTAATTTAGTGTCATTTGCATTTCAAAAAATCCTATTTAATATTCTAGAACCAAATATATATATATAAGGCATTATTTCATAAGAGATAATATATCTAAATGAGAAATTAAATTGAACCATGTTTCAACTCAAAATCAACTTACATATATTTTTATAAAACAACTAGCCTTTGATACCTTTAGCACATTAAGAACAAGGTTAGGTGTTATTGATCTTAATGCTTAACTAAAATTTTATGCAAACTTGATATGTGTCATAGTGTGTTTTTTATTTTTGTATATTTTGTGCTTATTTGTGTTTGTGATTTTATGTGTTTGTTTTTATGTTTTGTGTGATTTTAAAATGTTTTCACATCGGATTTCCTATTTCTGATCGATTGTGAAAATTTTTCTAAGTGTTATATTCGTACTGTACAAAATTATTTTTCTCCTATATGAATTTTTTAGCATTTCGATCATTATTTTGAACTGATTGCGTAATGTTTTCATTTTCCAATACATATCATACTGTATGATCTCTATATCATCCTGGATGATGTGTATTTATTCATATTTATGAACTTAAACAATTATCCAGGAAGAGTCAGTTAATATAAATGATCGTACATACACTAGTTCATATGTACGAACCACATGTCATTTAATGTAGGGGATGAATCTAATCATCATTAAAATGATCTTAAATAACCGATCATCACAGACGAACACATGTTTGTCTATACGATCATATGGTCTAAAAACCTGGACAAAAAGATGCCTTGTAACTTGCATGATTACAAAAAGTTGTTTCATTTTGAACGTATTCGTTCATACATACGAAATTCATTTCATCATGTACAAATCATCAATCATACAGTACGAACCTATTTTTTTACATACAAAATATCATTTTTCTTTAAATACAAGGGCTTTGGAATTCATTTTCATTCACTTCAATAGCATTTTCCAATGCTTCAAATCTTAGCAATGGCTAGTTCTAGCAAGAGGGGTAAACTTACTAAGGGACCATCTTCCAGGGGTGGAGATGACAACTTTTTATCCAGGGCTAATGAGGATTCTTTTCTTAGGTTTGTTTCTACCAAGATTACTCCTTCTAGAATCCTATTTCAAGAGGATATCCACTTCCAAGTGATGCCTCTTTTCACTATCACTCAATATGCTTTTATCCTTACCTTGATTTATGCCTATAACAAAGAAATATTTACTACTTTCTGGCAAACATGTCATTTAGTGAGGATCAGATCTTTTGTTTTTAAGAAGAGGGTAGAAATAACTAGGGAAAATTTGGGAACCTTTTTGAATTTAAGAACTCAAGGAGTTAGAGCCCACACTTTAACTTCTACATCTTATTTTGACTGGACTGAAATAAATAAAGTTATTAAAGAAATTGAACAAGTATGTCATTTACCTGGGGTCTCTTCTTTAAACCAAAATATAAGGATCATTCAACATGTTCTTAAAACCTCTATTATTCCTAAAGCTGGTGACTGCATTAATATTACTCATCTTCTATCCACTGTTACTTAGCTTATCATGACTGGTAAACCAATAGATGAAGCCAACTTATTATTGACTATATTTATGGCCTTTCTGAAATTGGGCATGTCTCTCACAAGTGGAAGAAAAATATTGCTTTAGGACACCTAGTGACCTATATCCATGAGAAGAAGTAGAATCTTGTTCATCTTGATCCTCTACTTGAATTGCATATATACTTCACTGATACTTCATTTTGAGCACATTTTAGGAGATTATAATACAAGCGAGGATTCTGGGGGAGAAGGGGGAGCACCTACACCTGCACCTACTCATGGACCTAACTTTCAGGAGATGGTCTAGTGCCTTGACTGATTAGAGAGTCATTTTAACCAGTGCTTTGATCAAATTCAGACTCACTTACAATAGTAGGATGAACAATACCTGTAGGACATGGGTTGGATTAGAGGTCAGTTCAAATCGGTGAACACCTTTGTGTCTATGATGAATAACTATTTTTTTATCTTCAACCAGCCACCTCCTCTAGATCAAGGCCCCTTAGATCTATAGATGTACTTCTTGAGTGTTGTCTTTTTTAGTCCTTTGAGATGTGATGTATATGGTGTATTTATTTAGTATTTTTTGTACTTATCCTTTATTCTAGTTTTTTGTTCTAGTTGTATTGTTATCTTATTTTTTAGTTTTATATATTGATATCAATTGTGCTTCATTGTACCATTTTTTTTATATCAATAAAAAATGTCTTGTTTTGTTTAGTTGATTTTGTTATCTATTTGAAATGTTAGTTTGCCTATATAAAAATCCTTACTTAATTGATCTAAAAAGTGTTATAATATGAACTGCATTACAAAAATTAATTTTATCAGAAAATCTAATTTTTTAAAAATACAAGTTAATTTATAACTCGATCAAGTTTAGGGTATCAATCTCATATTTTTTTAGTCATACATAATTTTAATATTATTATTATAATTTTGATCTTTTAATATTTATTATTTATCTTTTCAATATAATTATCTTAGAATTTTGAGTTTTTAGATTATTGATTTTGGAAAGATCAATTACAAAAATTTAGAATTGTACAAGTGTACAAAAATCGAATGAATGCGCAATAGCTCACAAATTGAAAAGTGGCATAAAATTAGCCCAAATATAAAAAGATGCACAAAGTGTGCCACAAATATTTGAAAAGATGTGCAATTTTGCCATACAAGTGTATTGAAAATATTCTTTTATCTATCTTTTAATCTTTAATTTTAAATCAATCTAATGTTTAATTATATTTTGTATTGGAATTTGACTTTAATTAATCTTCATTTCATCATTTTTCTAATAATTCTTCTTATCTAATTGTCTAGATTATTTCATAACCTTGATATATTTATCTCGTCTATGTTATATTTTAGTTTAAATGTTATGAATCTTTTTTTTCTCTAATAAAGATTAATCTTGTTATTGCAATTATAATTCAATCTGTTTCAAGATTAATTATCAAAGGTTTCTTATATGACTTTTTACATTTCCTTTATTTTTCTTCTTCCTTCTTTTTGTTGTTGTAAAAAAGGGGGAAAAATATTGTTTGTTTATTTATTTGCATTTGATTTTTAGTGTTTATTAGAGTTTTTTTTTTTTTATTTTCTATTTTTTTGTTAGAAGTGTTTTTGTGACTAGAGTGTTTTGTGGTTTTATGAAAAATTTAAAAAATATAAATTTGAACTTAATAGAAATTCCCTTATATTCACATGCTTATTCATTTAGGGGGATTTAAGGAGAAATTTAGGATTTTAAAATGAATTCAAATAATAATTATTTTTCCATCATCAAAAAGGGAGAAATTGTTGAGATAGTTGCTACTTAGTTTTGCATGTTTGATATTCTTGCAACTTGTATGTTTTTGATGATTCCAAATTTTATTGCTTTGATTATTATTTTTCCTAACATATTTTGGAAGAATTATTTTGCTCTTGTGTGTACTAACATTTTAGGGAAATCATATTTCAGATTATTGAAGACTTCAAATCAAGATCAGTTTAGAGTTTTTTATAATTGAAGTATGTATTTTCTATTTTATTGAGTCTGAGAGAGTTTGATTGTAATTGAGTAATTGATCACACACACAGAGGGAGAGTTTAAAATTCATATTTTTTAAACTGATCGTTTTGTACGATATCACTTCGTACGAGATAATCTGGTCAGTTATTTTTCTCGATGAGCAGTTGAATGAATAGAAATGAAAATATTTTTTCTAGGTATGGATCATACAGGATGATCCTAGCTTCATACAAAGATGAACATATTAGGTCTGTTCTCGCATGAAGATCGTATGGGATGATCCTAGCTTCTTACAAGGATGAACATCTTGGGTGTATTCTGGCATGAAGATCATATGGGATGATCCTAGCTTTGTACAAGGATTAATATCTTGGTTCTGTTCTCTCTTAAAGATCGTATGGGATGATCCTAACTTCGTACAAAGACGAACATCTAGGGACTCTTCTTGCAAACTTTTTTTTTTCTAAGTATGCATCATATGGGATGATTCCAGTTTCATACAAGGATAAACATCTCTGGTCCATTCTCGCTCATTTCATCTCAACATTTTGTATATACGAATTTTGAAAATTTTGACTATTCATCTCAGATGAACTTGGTTTATACCGAATGATGATCAGGTATGAAATGATTTCATATCGATTCACAACAGGTTTGTACATAATATAATTTGAACTATTCGTACGTACGAACATACGATCGTATTGTACGATTGTGTGCGCTCAAAATTAAAAAATTCAGTTTTCTGGATGGTTTTTCATGTCTTTTGTATAAAAGGTCCAATAAAAACTAAAATTTTTAATCTTTTTTTTAATCTTTACTTCATGATTTTTTAAGGGAAATTAAAGGAGAGAGTGTGAGAGAGTGTTTTAGAGAGATTTCTTGCTAGTGGAGTGTGAAGGGCTCACAAGGTTACTCAAAGGTAAGGATCTCTATGTGATTTGTGTTTTTCTCTCTTCCTCTTATTTTTTTTCTAGATTGCTTGTGATAAGATCTTTGAAGAAGATTCAGTTCTCTGCCGACACTTGGAGAGTGTGAATAGCCAATGGTTCTCTGTCGACACTTGGAGGGTGTAAAAGGATGACGGTTCTCTACCAACACTTGAAGAATGTGAACAGCCAAAGGTACTCTTCCTACACTTGGAGGGTGTGAAAGGATGACTGTCTCTGCCGTACCGGGGATTGGTGGAAGATAGTTTTTGTAAAGGCTTCTCTGCCATGCTGTGGGGGAAAAAGGAGAGTCACTTTTGGTAATAGTGCAATAGCTGAAGAGGGAGTCTTCAAGGAGTGGATGTAGGTCGTGTTTGACTGAAATACTATAAATCTTAGTGTCATTTAAATTTCTGCTACTTACTATAATTTTAATTTTGTGGTTGAAAAATTTACTTTCAAATAACTTCAATTAACTTCCTACGAATCGTTAACTACTTTCAAATTTTAAAATCCAAGAGAATTTTTAAAATTATCAATTCACCCCTCCCCCCCTCTTGGTTAGCCTTAGTACATAAGCTTAGGTTTAATAACCTATTCAAGATTCAACATAAGTGTGACTTCCCTTGGTTTATGAAAAAGGGGACCACAGGCCTTTACCCTCATTTTGGTAAACCAAAGGAAGACTTAGTTTAAGAGGCTATATTAAACCCTCTTAGGATAGGAAATAGGATGCTTTTAAGCCAGTTTAAGGAGCTTTTAGTAGGGGGAAGAGCATGTTTATGTGGCTTGACCATTTAAGCTCATTTGACTGGTCAAACCACTCAAGGGAGCTAATTTGGGAACCAAAGGAGTATACTTGGTTGTTTGGCTGAGTAGACACAAACTTGGAACCATGTGATTATAACCTTGATCATATACATGGAAATATGATGGGCTTTGACCCCTCTAATTAGGTTGAAAAAGCCAATCAAGGGGGATTTCACTAAGGAAAGCATTGGACATGTTTGAAATGTCAAATTAAATGATTTTGAAAGGTTAATTTGATTTGAAATTGCTTCGATTGGGTGTATTATTGATTTGGTCAACCATGGAAACCCATGGGTTTGGTTTGGGTCCAACTTGTTAAAATAGGTGATATGAGAATAATGGAGGTGTTCTCATGCAATGGAATGACCATATGGTTTGAATTGACCATTTAGACCCTTTAGGGGCAATTTGGTCAACATGAGTTGACTTGGTCAACCATTTATAACCAAGGATTGAACTTGAGTCTAATACATTCTTAATGATGTTTAGGATGCATTAGAATAGGTTCAATGGCTTCATGTGGATGGGTCATGTTAAATTTTAGAGAAAACTTCAATTTTGCCCTTAAGGGTCATTTTTGTCATTTGGGTCCCTAGTCAACTCTAAGTCAACCAAGACCCACTAAAGTTTTATTTTAAGTTTAACATGTCTTAAAATGGGTTTTGGGCATGGTCAAGAGTTTTGGGGAAGGTCCCAATATCGAATTGCATAAGATGGGAGGTCTAGTGGAAAAGGATGTAAATATTTAAATATTTTGTAGCCTTTGGATTTCAATTTAATAGGGTTAGAGGTCCCATATTGGTTTCAATTTTGAAAATTTGACCCTATGGATATGCCTAATCAATATGTAATTAATATATCATGAATTGAGGGTCATTTGATGGGGTTGTAAGGTGATTAAAAAATCACCCAAAAGGGTTACATGGGATTTTAACCTTGAATTTTTATCTGGATTTTTTGATTTAAACTAGATTCCTAATTTGATTTATTTAATTTTATCTATCCAAATCAATGGTAATATATTAGTTAATTTTTTTTTTTTTTTGGAGAAAGGAAAATAGTGGTGGTCACTAGGTGTCAATGCACTAAGTTGGGTAGTATAATGAATCATCTGCTTATAATACAAGCCTACACCTTTAAGTGATTATAGGTTGATAAAGACTAGGTGATTGAAGATTATTATGCTGCAAATCTATTATCATTGATTATGATTTTGATGATAAAAAACGCTCTTGTTTCTCTACGTTTGTCTTGCCTACTAACATTTCAGGTCCACAAGATCAGACAGCAATTGGAACCAGCTCAAGATTGAGTAGACTAAGTCCGAGTCACTTTGTACACTTCTCCTTTTCTTGAGTCTATTATAAAAAATGTGGCTTCTAATGCTAAGTAACCTTACACACACACACCTTAGGATAATTTCTGACTATTTCTTAGAGTTTACTATTTTTGGTAACATCGGCTGGGCCGATATTTATATTAGACAGGACGATCAGTTTAAAAATAGAAGCCCTAATTAGGGCATCATGGTTAAGGTAGCTGTTATTAAGCAGATCAGCCTGGATGATATTGTGTCGGCTGAGACAATAGGCTCAAATCAGAAAGAATCAATTACCTTGATCTATTTAGGTATTCTTTATTTTAGGACATTGTCTAGGACGATATCCTATCGAAGTGGACGATGTAGCACAATTATGCCTAAATTAATCTGGTAATTAAGGAAAGAAAGTAAGGATGATTATACAATCACATCAGTCGGGCTAATCGCAGGATATGCCTGGATGATGGCGTTGATGATTGACATTAACTTACTTCTATTTAGGGCGATGTTTAGGTCAATTTTTCTAAAATTTGAACTAATCGGCCAGGACGATATTCTGTCATCCTGGACAATGTGACAAAAATTACTCTAATCATCCCAAAACGACCGGGCTGATTAAGCGAAATTTATGCTGATCGGCCAGGCTGATACCCCTATCAGCCTGGATGATAAAGTCAGTTTGTATAAAATAAAAGCTATTCATAAACTCTTCTATTTAAGATCTCTTGCTCTACCTTAAAGGTAAAAGTTTGCTGCTCTCTTGACCTGAGAAAGCCTAGAGGAGAGGGAGAGAGAGGGAGAGAGAGAGAGGATTTTGTGAGGGAGTTCACAAGGGTTGCTCCAAGCATTATTCCACTTCTTCTTCTTCACTAGAGGCTCTTGTCCTTGGAGGTTTGAGAGAGGTCTTCATCAGCAATTGATCAAGGTTGTCTACCTGCTTCAGGAGGAAGCAAAAGAGAGTTGGGTTCTCTGCTTCGCCTGGGTTGGCGGAAAGGATTTTTAGCGAGGGCTTTTCCACCTTACTGTGGGAGCAAAAAGAGAGTCACGGTGTTTAGTGCAATACCTAGAGGGTGCCTTTGGGGAGTGGACGTAGGTCGAGTTAACCAAACCACAATAAATTTTTGTGTACTTTTCTTATTAATCATCCGCATTTATTTCTTCCGCACTTTGATTTTCATTGTGGTAATTTTGTTTTGTGATTCTATTTCAATTCAAAATAATTTTTAAAATACCAATTCACCCCCCTCTTGGTTAGCCTTGGGCTAGTTCATAAGGGCTTAACATACCTAACAATCTTTCAAGTGGTATTAGAGCGGGATTCATAAAAATAAAGTTTAAAAACTTTTTGAATTTTGATCCATGGCTAATTTTGGTAATCGTAATACTGCGGAAGGGTATTCCATTACCCGACCACCTTTGTTTGATAATTTTCCATTTAATTTTTGGAAAACTCGCATGTCTACCTTTTTATAATCGATTGACTATCGCATGTGGATGCTTGTTAAGGATGGTAATACACCTCCAACTATTATACTTAATGGCATTACTATTCCACTTCCTTTTACTAAATGGACTTTCGATGATAAGGATTTAACACAACTTAATGCAAAATATTTGAATTGTTTTTCTGTGCTTTAAAATTTGAAGATTAAATGTGTGTTTCAACTTGCACAACTGATAAAGAAATTTGGGATAAATTGTGTATTACTTATGAAGGAACTAAAGAAGTCAAACAAACTTGACTAAATCTTTTGTGGCATGATTATAAACTTTTTTGTATGAAATCATCTGAATTAGTTTCTGAAATGTATACAAGGTTTACCAAATTGTAACTTCTTTGCATACCTTAGGAAGAGAACTCACTAACTATGAAAATGTGAATAAAATTTTGAAATGCTTGCCTTCCTCTTTTGATGCTAAAATCACTTAAATTATTTAATCTAAAGATTTAAATACTTATTTGATTTATAACTTACTTGGCTTACTCATTGCTTATGAGCAAGGGGTGAATCAAAGAAATCATGATGCATGTGAGAAAAAGAAAGAGAAAACTATGGCACTGAAAGCCAATAATATAGATACTGAATCTTTCAGGTCTAAAAGCGATGATGTTGCCTTAATTACAAGGCAGTTTAAAAGCTTTCTAAGGAAGAAGTAAAAGAACCATCATAAGTGGAATAAAGGTAAGGGAAACAAAAACTTTAAGAGTTCTAATGATGTAATTTGTTTTGAATACAGAAAGCCAAGACATGTTAAAGCTGATTTCCCTACACTCAAGTCTCACCCAAGCAAGGAAAAGGGTGAGGAGAAACCTAAGTCCAAGAAGGGCAAGAAGAGATTCCAAAAGGCATTCTGGGCGAATTCTACAATAGACTCCTTTGAGACTGAACTTAAGGAGGAGACAACAAATTTGTGCTTAATGTCAGACAATAATCTTAGTCATGGTGACCAAGAAGAGGTATATGAACTAACTTATGAGAAGCTACTTGAAGTTTTAGAGCAAATTCATGCATCATACAAGAAACTTAAGAAAACTCTTACCAACTTGAAATTAGAATTTTTAAATTTACAATAAGAGTATGAAGTTCTTCTTAAAGATCATTCTATAATTGATAGCATTCACATGTCTTTACTTGATGAGTTTGATGCATTAAACAAAAAGCATGATGAATTATCTGATGTACATGATTCCTTAAAATCATCACATTCTGAGTTAGAAAAGGAGTTTAAAAAGTTCAAAAATCTAAAAACTTTTGAAAATAAAAAATCATCATTGCTTGCATCACATAAAAAGAAGTATCACCACATGAGTAGATTAGTACATCCTTTTCCTGGAGTTAGATGTTTTTCATGTGGCATGCTAGGATAGAGCACACACTTGCACCATTTCCCATAGTTCACATTGGGTCTGGAGACCCAAGTTACATGATTTACAACATACATTGCATTCTAGTTTTCATAAAAAGGAACCTAAACATGTTTGGGTTCCTAAATCTGACATTTGATAAATTTGTAGGCAAGCTCTCACTAAAGACCTTGTGAGAGCATGTGGTACCTGGACAACAAATGCTCTCGAAATATGACCAGCGATGCCAATCACTTCATTTTGTTGGAGATGAGGATAGGAGGCAAGATTACTCTTGGAGACAACACCACTAGGAAGGTGATAGGTTCAAGTATAATTAGAAATTCTAAGAACCTTTTGATTGAAAATGTTTTGCTTGTAGATGGACTGAACATAACTTGCTCAGCATCCATCAGCTTTACAATAAGGGTTTCATCATAAAATTTTATGCAAAATCATGCATTATCAGCTTAAATAATAACATTATTTTGTAGGGAAAGCGGATCAACAACATTTACTTGGTTGATTTAAATAATAATGAATGTGCTGCTTCATTTTGCTTAAAAACTAGTGTTGATGATTCATGGTTGTGACACAAGAGATTCTGTCATGCCAGTATGAAAACCCTTAAGAAAGTGACCCAGAACCCCAAGCTTAAGTTTTCAAAAGACCACCTTTGTTATGCCTGCCAATTAGGAAAGTAAGTCCACTGCACTTTTCACTCCATTAAGGATATTAGCACCTCTTGACCTTTAGAAGTCCTTCACATGGATTTATTTGGACCCATTAGCACTGTCAGCTTAGGAGAGAAAGTCTATGGTTTTATGATTGGCTATAACTACTCAAGGTTCACTTGGACTAGATATCTGTCACACAAGAATGAGTCTTTTGATGAGTTTAGAACCTTCTTCCGTTGGATCCAGAAAAAACTAGGTTATGAGATTTTGACCATCTATAGTGACCAAGGGGGAGAGTTTTAAAATATGAGATTTGGAGACTTTTGTGAGGATAAGGGGATTAGTCACAACTTCTCAGCTCCTAGGACCCCTTAGCAGAACGGAATAGCTAAAAGGAAGAAGCGAACCTTAGTGGAAGCCGCTAGAGCCATGCTTGCTGAGTATTCACTTCCAAAATACTTTTGGGCTGAAGCGGTTAACACAGCTTGTTATGCATTGAATAGGTTGAATGTTAAAGCCAAATTAGATAAGATACCCTATGAGATCCTTAAGGCTAGAACACCAAATCTTTCCCACCTTCATGTCTTTGGTTGTAAGGTTTTCATTCACAATAATGGGAAGTCTCACTTAGGAAAATTTGACCCAAAATCTAATGAAGGAGTGTTCTTAGGATATTCTAGTATCTGGAAGGCTTTTAGGGTGTTTAATAAGAGGATATTGATGGTGGAGGAGACTTCTCATGTAGTGTTTGATGAATTTGATCCTAGGAAGCCTAAAGTTGAGGATGATGATGTTGGAGAGATTACCACTGGAGTACAAAATTTAGAGGGTAGACCCCAAAACACTGAAGGAGTAGGAGAGATTACCCAAGGAGTAGAAAATAAAGATCTGGAGGAAAGGGTTGAACCTACACACACTTTGCCTAGAGATTGGAGATACTCTTCGAGTCATCCAAAAGAAGTGATCTTAGGAGACCCTTCTGAAGGAGTTTGGACTAGGAATGGACTTAGGAAGGAAGTGAACCACTTTGCCCTTATCTCAAAGACTAAACCCACCAACATCAATCAAGCCCTTTCTGATGAGTTTTGGATCTTAGCCATGCAAGAGGAGTTGAACTGATTTGTTAGGAATGATGTTTGGGAGCTTGTAGAAAGACCAAAGGGATAAAGTTTAGTTGGAACCAAATGGGTCTTTAAGAATAAGATGAATGATTCTGGTGTGGTGGTTAGGAATAAGGCAAGATTAGTGGCTAAGGGGTACATCCAAATGGAAGGGATAGATTTAGCGGAAACCAAATCTAGCCCTAGGACATATCATTTCTTATGTCTTAGAATCAAAGTATAACCTCAAATATCCTGCTCCACCAAACCTCCAACCTACTTTTTACTCTAACATTTCCTTTCAAACTCTTCACAATACTCATCTCCACCCAGAGGACGGGGAAGCTCAGGTAGGAGAAGAGGCTCATGCACCTGCTCCCGCACCTATTCCTACACCTGTTCTGCTCTGCTAGCACTCTTAGCTGGATCAGTTGGTGGAATGCTTTGGCTAGTGGGAGGCCTGATTTGACACTTACATTGCTGCATAGGAGCAGTAACACGCTGAGGACATAGCCAACTATGAGCAGCACCGCGCGGAGCACTTAGCCCATTTTGATGCCTACGTTGCTCACCAGAACCTGCAACACAACCAGGACATCACCTGGTTTGGTACACAGTTTGCTACACTAACTAACTACCTTTAGCAGCCTCCAACACCACCTCCTCCTTCAGATGATCAGGGCCCATCATTTTACTAGTATTTTTTAGTTTATTTCTAATTTTTTTCTGTTTTTTAGTTTATGTATTATTTTTTGTTTGTCTCCTCCTTTTTGAGATGTCAAAAGTGGGAGTAGTATGTTTGTACTTGTACTATTCTGTTTTGATATTTGATGTTCTCTATGTTTACACTACTTCTAGTGCACTATTGTCTTAACTACTTAGAATTATTCGTTGTGTGTTTGCCATCATCAAAAAGGGGGAGATTGTCGCAAATCTGTCTTCATGGATTATGAATTTAATGATAGAAAACACTCTTATTTCTCAACGACTGCCTTGCCTACTAACATTTTAGGTCCACAAGATCGCTCACCAATTAGAACTAGCTCAAAATTCGGTAGACTAAGTCCGAGTCACTTTGTACACTTTTCCTTTTCTTGAGTCTATTGTAAAAGATGTGGCTCCTAATGCTAAGTAACCTTGCACACACACACACATTGGGGGAATTTTTAACTATTTCTTAAAGTTTACTATTTTTGGTAACATTGGAAGGGCTAATATTTATATCAGCCTAGATGATCTGTTCAAAAATAGAAATCGTAATAAGGGCATCATAGTTAAGGCAGCCGTCATTAAGCAGATCGACCTGGACGATATTGTATCGGCCAAGACGATAGCCTCAAATCAGAAAGAATCAACCTCCATGATCTATATAGATATTCTTTATTTTAGGACATTATCCAGGATGATATCATATTGGCCTGGTCGATGTAGCACAATTATTCCCAAATTAATCTAGTAATTAGGGAAAGTAATTAAGGCTGATTGCACGATCACATCGGCCGGGCGTCCGATAATGGCTTGGATGATTGACATCGGCCTACTTCTATTCAGTGCGATGTTCAGAAAGATTTTCCTCAGATTTGAAATAATCAGCCAAGGCGGTATTATATCATCCTGAATGACCAAAATTACTCTAATCGTCCTAAACTGACTGGGCTGATTGAGCGAAATTAATGCTGAACGGTCAGGCCGATACCCCTATCGCCTGGACGATAAAGTCAACTTTTATAAAATAAAAGCTATTCTGAAGCTCTTCTATTTAAGATATCTTGCTCTACCTTAGAGGTAATCTTTTGCTACTGTCTTGACCAGAGAAAGCCTAGAGGAGAGCTGAATATTGCATTTTGCATTAATGAAAAAGTAGTAAACTAGTTACATGTAAGCACTCAAAGTAACTATATCCTATCACTTTCCTCCCTCAACAAACTCAAGAGAGTTGAGGGAAACTCCTCATTATTTACATCAAAAAAAGTAAAACTATCATTTAAGGCTGAATTGGCGCAGAAATGAGCTGGTCTATTGCTATTCCTGTTTATATACTGAAAAAGAACTTTCTTGAATCCCATCAAAAACGAGAGATCCGGCCCCTCATTGCTGAAATGAACCTTATTCCTGTGGTCATATATGTTCTGCAGCCAGTTAATAGCATTAATGCAATCCCCTTCTATAATGATGCCATCTAAATCAAACATCCAGTCCATGAGAACCTCACGGATAGCAGCTGCAGCACTAACTTCAGCTTGACAAGCATCCCAATGTTCAAAAGCTTTTCCAGCAGCAACAATCAGTACTCCCTCAAAGTTCCTCACGACAATTCCAATTCCAGCTAGATTAGAAGGTTTCACTGCAGCATCCACATTAAACTTCAGCCATCCTGGAGGGGGGGAGCACCATAGTTTATGGGACGGCAGCCCTATAGGCTGGATAGTACTCCATTGCTCCAAGATAACAGAGCAATACGGTTTAGGCAGCAGGGAAAGAACAGTAGCAGCAATGATAGTTGGGGGCCTACAATTCCCTTTATGTTTCAGCTCATTACGAGCTCTCCAAACCTGATAAATAGTATAGCAGTATATTCGTCCTAGGCTTGGATTGATTTCCACATTAGCATGAATCTCCTGCATCAATTCTGTCAAAGAATGGACCGAGGGCATGGCAAACCCCCACTTCCTCAAAATGTTAAGCACCTCTTTCAACTTATTACAGAGAACTGTACAATGGTCCAGGCTTTCATCAACCTGACATCCCCACGGGCAAAGAGAGTTGGCTGATAATCCTCTATGACGAAGCCATTGATTAGTAGGAATCGCATTCCTCAGCAGACGCCACCAAAAGAAACCTTCCCGCGGGTGTAACTTCAGCTTCCTCATCCAAGAATAACTGTATTCACCTCCTCCCATCTTAGCTTTATATGCCATTGCAGTCAGTGTCATGCTCATCCTAGAGTGAATAAGTTCAGGAACATCATTTCCCTCATTCCCATTGGTAGCAATAGACATGATTCTCTCAGCCATTACATTACCAAAACAATTTGTCACCCTTCCTCATTCCACCTGGCAGATTCATCAAGCAACCAATTCACCCTTACCTTCTCCAGCTCATTAACATTAACAAAGGTCGGCAATCACTATCCTCCGATCGAGTATCCAGCAGTCCTGCATCACATCAATGCTTTGGCCATCCCCAATGTTCCACCTGATGATGGTTCTAAGAGCCTTAGCACCATCATGAATCACCTTCCAAGTAGTAGAGGGTTTGTAAACCTGCGTGGCATTCCATAGCTCCAAACCATATCTCCCTCTCAGTACCTTATGCAGCAGCAGTAAATTAGGATTACTGATCACATTCCATGCCAGCCTAGCACGCAGAGCACCCTGCCAATTGTCCAACCCGTGAAATCCAAGCCCCCCGTGGTCCCTGGGTTGACATAATTCCTTCCATTCAACATAATGCAATCCCCTACTGTTAGAATCCTTTTGCCATAAAAAAGTTCTGCCAAGCTTCTCAATGGAATGAAGGATCCCCTTAGGAACTGAAGTATGAGTCATTAAGTACATAGGAATGCTAAGTAATGCTGTATTAATTAGCAAAGCTCTGCCAGCAAATGACAGGTGCTTCTTCCCCCATATGTTTGTCTTCTGATGAGCATTCTGATAGTTTTAACAAAATCTTCATTCTTTAGCCTCCTCAAGACCAATGGCAGCCCCAGGTACTCTATAGAATTCACCTTTCTATATCCCATTTGCTTGGCAATCATACGCTTCTTCCAGTTGGGACAGCTCTTGCTGAAGAGAATAGCTGATTTCCCCCGTTAATCTTCTGTCCCGTCCAGTCACAATAGTCCCCCAAAAGCTTCATGATACAATTGGCATTTCCTCCTGCTGGCTTCAGCAAAATGAGTATATCATCTGCGTATAGCAGGTGGGATATCCTTTCCGTATTATTAACAACTTGAACACCAAGTGGTTCCCCCCTCTGTCTAAAGGCTTTGGTGAGGAGCTCCGAACAGAGAATAAACAGATATGGCGACAAGGGCATCCTTGTCGAAGACCACTTTCAGCATAGATCCATGGCGTTCTATTACCATTGATTAGCAAAGAGAATCTCGGCTTGACAATACATTGAATGATCCATACCACAAACCTCTGAGAGAATCCCATCAGTTTCATAACTTTCTGCAGTGTATCCCAAGACATACAATCATATGCCTGCTCCATATCGATCTTCGAAGCCATCATCCCCGATTTCTTCACAGAGAACTGGAATTTGTTCATCAACTCCTGAGCAATAAGGCCATGATTGGAAATAGACCTCCCTGGAACAAAAGCCCCTTGCTCCTCACTGACAATGCTGCCCAGCACTGGTTTGAGCCTATTAATCAAGATCTTTGCCACAACCTTTAAAAGGATTGACAAAGGGTAATTGGTCGAAACTTAGCTGGCACACATGCATTTTCTACCTTTGGTATAAGTACCACCAAAGTATCCTTCCAACTTTCACACATAGAGTTAGTGCAAAAGAAATGAATAATAGCACTAGTCACCTCACATTTAATAATTTCCCAATAAAATTTTAGGAAGGAAGATGTAATACCATCCATGCCCGGTGCACGATTGTTCCCCATGCTAAAGACAGCTTGTCGAACCTCCTGCTCGTGATTTCAGCCTCCAGAATCTCGTTCACTTGATCTGGAATCTTGTCTTCACTGTGAAAGCTAGGCCAGCTATCACACACAATCTGCCTCTCTTCCCATTTGCGCATAAAGAACTCCATGAACTCCTCTTGTACAAAAGCTGGATCATCACTCCTGTCTCCATTTGGCTTCTGGACCTCCAGAATTCGGTTCCCCCTCCTGCGTGCCGAGGCAAAAGAATGAAAGAAATGGGAATTGGCATCTCCCTCCTCAATCCATCTCGCCTTCGCTCTCTGTCTCCACCAAGTTGTAATACGGGCTAATGTGATATTCAATTCAGAAGCCTTTCTCCTCATTTCCTGTTCTGAGCTTCATTTAATCAGCATTTGAGCATTCAAGTTCTTGAAGTTCTCCTAACCTTGCCTCCAACGAACTTTTCAAATCCCCCAGCTCCTTTAACCGGTTTCTACTCCAGAAAAACAGGGCTCTAAGTGTTCTGGAACACTTGCGATTAAGCACATTCAGCGGGCTGCCCATAGTCAGTTGTTCCATTCCTTCATACCAGCTTCCAAGTAGCTGGGATAAGACATCCAAATGTCTTCAAATCTATCATCTGCTTCCACGTTTTGGAGGATTAGCCGTCAGATTCAGCAACAATGGACAATGATCAGATGCAATTTCTCAACAAATGCTTAACCGTGGCCAAGGGCAAGCCTAAGGCCTTCAGAATTCATTAAAATTCTGTCCAAATCTAACCCATATATCTTATGTTGTCAGTTTATTATTAGTCCATGTAAACTTAGGACCCATAAATCCCAAGTCATGTAAATCATTTTAACCAGGAAGGGCTGCCATCTCCTGAGCACCCACGAATAACTGTACCTTCTACCTCCCTTCTTCTCATTTTGATCAAGGCAACAATTGAAATCCCCACCAACAATCATTGGTAACTCAGCATCAAGGCTAGCTCCAATGGTACTCCATAACATCCTGCGACTATGGTAGCTCTTGCTAGCATAGACAAGCCACAATTCCCCACTTCTGAAGATTGGGCAAAATCAAATGGCCAACTATAGCTTGGTTCATAGTCGAAACAACCTCAAATTTGAGCAATATCCCATCTCCACATCACCAACAGTCCACCAGATCTTCCTTCGGCTGGATAGTGAAAGAACTCCCAGTTGGGACCAATGAGTCTATCAACATCTGACCTGGAAATGTCTTCAATCATAGTTTCAACTAAGCCAACAAACATTACCTCATTGTTAACTAATTTGGCTTTAACATTCAACCTATTCAATGCATAACAAGCTGTGTTAACCGCTTCAGCCCAAAGTATTTTGGAAGTGAATACTCAGCAAGCATGGCTCTAGCGGCTCCACTAAGGTTCGCTTCTTCCTTTTAGCTATTCCGTTCTGCTAAGGGGTCCTAGGAGCTGAGAAGTGTGACTAATCCCCTTATCCTCACAAAAGTCTCCAAATCTCATATTTTAAAACTCTCCCCCTTGGTCACTATAGATGGTCAAAATCTCATAACTAGTTTTTTCTGGATCCACGGAAGAAGGTTCTATAAACTCATCAAAAGACTCATTCTTGTGTGATAGATCTAGTCCAAGTGAACCTTGAGTAGTTATAGCCAATCATAAAACCATAGACTTTCTCTCCTAAGCTGACAGTGCTAATGGGTCCAAATAAACCATGTGAAGGACTTCTAAAGCAAGAGGTGCTAATATCCTTAAGGAGTGAAAAGTGCAGTGGACTTGCTTTCCTAATTGGCAGGCATAACAAAGGTGGTCTTTTGAAAAACTTAAGCTTGGGGTTCTGGGTCACTTTCTTAAGGGTTTTCATACTGGCATGACAAAGAATCTCTTGTGTCACAACCATGAATCATCAACACTAGTTTTTTAAGCAAAATGAAGCAGCACATTCATTATTATTTAAATCAACCAAGTAAATGTTGTTGATCGCTTTCCCTACAAAATAATGTTATTATTTAAGCTGATAATGCATGATTTGCATAAAATATTTATGATGAACCCTTATTGTAAAGCTGATGGATGCTGAGCAAGTTATGTTCAGTCCACTACAAGCAAAACATTTTCAATCAAAAGGTTCTTAGAATTTCTAATTATACTTGAACCTATCACCTTCCTAGTGGTGTTGTCTCCAAGAGTAATCTTGCCTCCTATCCTCATCTCCAACAAAATGAAGTGATTGGCTCGCGGTCATATTTCGAGAGCATTTGTTGTCCAGGTACCACATGCTCTCACAAGGTCTTTAGTGAGAGCTTGCCTACAAATTTATCAAATGTCAGATTTAGGAACCCAAACATGTTTAGGTTCCTTTTATGAAAACTAGAATGCAATGTATGTTGTAAAATCATGTAACTTGGGCTCCAGACCCAATGTGAACTATGGGAAATGGTCAAGTGTGTGCTCATCCTAGCATGCCACATGAAAAACATCTAACTCCAGGAAAAGGATGTACTAATCTACTCATGTGGTGATACTTCTTTTTATGTGATGCAAGCAATGATGATTTTTTATTTTCAAAAGTTTTTAGATTTTTGAACTTTTTAAACTCCTTTTCTAACTCAGAATGTGATGATTTTAAGGAATCATGTACATCAGATAATTCATCATGCTTTTTGTTAATGCATCAAACTCATCAAGTAAAGACATGTGAATGCTATCAATTATAGAATGATCTTTAAGAAGAATTTCATACTCTTATTGTAAATTTAAAAATTCTAATTTCAAGTTGGTAAGAGTTTTCTTAAGTTTCTTGTATGATGCATGAATTTGCTCTAAAACTTCAAGTAGCTTCTCATAAGTTAGTTCATATACCTCTTCTTGGTCACCATGACTAAGATTATTGTCTGACATTAAGCACAAATTTGTTGTCTCCTCCTAAGTTCGTCTCAAAGGAGTCTATTGTAGAATTCGCCCAGAATGCCTTTTGGAATCTCTTCTTGCCTTCTTGGACTTAGGTTTTCTCCTCACCCTTTTCCTTGCTTGGGTGAGACTTGAGTGTAGGAAATCAGCTTTAACATGTCTTGGCTTTCTGTATTCAAACAAAATTAATCATTAGAACTCTTAAAGTTTTTGTTTCCCTTACCTTTATTCCACTTTATGGTTCTTTTACTTCTTCCTTAGAAAGCTTTTAAACTGCCTTGTAATTAAGGCAACATCATCGCTTTTAGACCGAAAGATTCAGTATCTATATTATTGGCTTTCAGTGCCTAGTTTTCTCTTTCTTTTTCTCACATGCATCATGATTTCTTTATTCACCCCCTTGCTCATAAGCAATGAGTAAGCCAAGTAAGTTATAAATCAAATGATTATTTAATCTTTAGATTAAATAATTTAAGTGATTTTAGCATCAAAAGGGAAGGCAAGCATTTCAAAATTTTATTCACATTTTCATAGTTAGTGAGTTCTCTTCCTAAGGTATGCAAAGAATTACAATTTGGTAAACCTTGTATACATTTCAGAAACTAATTCAGATGATTTCATACAAAAAAGTTTATAATCATGCCACAAAAGATTTAGTCAAGTTTGTTTGACTCTTTAGTTCCTTCATAAGTAATACACATTTATCCCAAATTTCTTTATCAGTTGTGCAAGTTGAACACACATTTAATCTTCAAATTTTAAAGCACAGAAAAACAATTCAAATTTTGCATTAAGTTGTGTTAAATCCTTATCATCGAAAGTCCATTTAGTAAAAGGAAGTGGATAGTAATGCATATAAGTATATTTGGAGGTGTATTACCATCCTTAACAGCATCCACATGCGATAGTCAATCGATTATAAAAAGGAGACATGCGAGTTTTCCAAAAATTAAATGGAAAATTATCAAACAAAGGTGGTCGGGTAATGGAATACCTTCCGCAGTATTACGATTACCAAAATTAGCCATGGATCAAAATTCAAAAGTTTTTAAACTTTATTTTTATGAATCCCGCTCTATACCACTTGAAAGATTGTTAGGTAGTTAAGCCCTTATGAACTAAGCCCAAGGCTAACCAGAGGGGGTGAATTGGTATTTTAAAAATTATTTTGAATTGAAATAGAATCACAAAACAAAATTACCACAATGAAAATCAAAGTGCGGAAGAAATAAATGCGGATGATTAATAAGAAAAGACACATACAAAAAATTTATGTGGTTTGGTTAACTCGACCTACGTCCACTCCCCAAAGGCACCCTCTAGGTATTGCACTAAACACCGTGACTCTCTTTTTGCTCCACAGTAAGTGGAAAAGCCCTCGACTAAAAATCCTTTCCGCCAACCCAGGCGAAGCAGAGAACCCAACTCTCTTTTGCTTCCTCCTGAAGCAGGTAGACAACCTTGATCAATTGCTGATGAAGACCTCTCTCAAACCTCCAAGGACAAGAGCCTCTAGTGAAAAAGAAGAAGTGGAATAATGCTTGGAGCAACCCTTGTGAACTCCCTCACAAAATCCTCTCTCTCTCTCCCTCTCTCTCCTCTCCTAGGCTTTCCAGGTCAAGAGAGCAGCAAACTTTTACCTTTAAGGTAGAGCAAGAGATCTTAAATAGAAGAGTTTATGATAGCTTTTATTTATACAAACTGACTTTATCATCCAGGCTGATAGGGTATCAGCCTGGCCGATCAGCATAAATTTCGCTTAATCAGCCCTCGTTTTGGGATGATTAGAGTAATTTTTGTCACATTGTCCAGGATGACAGAATATCGTCCTGGGCCGATTAGTTCAAATTTTAGAAAAATTGACCTAAACATCGCCCTAAATAGAAGTAAGTAAATGTCAAATCATCACCCATCATCCAGGCATATCCTGCGATTAGCCCGACTGATGTGATTGTATAATCATCCTTACTTTCTTTCCTTAATTACCAGATTAATTTAGGCATAATTGTGCTACATCGTCCACTTCGATAGGATATCGTCCTAGACAATGTCCTAAAATAAAGAATACCTAAATAGATCAAGGTAATTGATTCTTTCTGATTTGAGCCTATTGTCTCAGCCGACACAATATCATCCAGGCTGATCTGCTTAATAACCAGCTACCTTAACATGATGCCCTAATTAGGGCTTCATATTTTAAACTGATCGTCCTGCTAATATAAATATCGGCCCAGCCGATGTTACCAAAAATAGTAAACTCTAAGAAATAGTCAGAAATTATCCTAAGGTGTGTGTGTGTAAGGTTACTTAGCATTAGAAGCCACATTTTTTATAATAGACTCAAGAAAAGGAGAAGTGTACAAAGTGACTCGGACTTAGTCTACTCAATCTTGAGCTGGTTCCAATTGCTGTCGATCTTGTGGACCTGAAATGTTAGTAGGCAAGACAAACGTAGAGAAACAAGAGCGTTTTTTATCATCAAAATCATAATCAATGATAATAGATTGCAGCATAATAATCTTCAATCACCTAGTCTTTATCAACCTATAATCACTTAAAGGTGTAGGCTTGTATTATAAGCAGATGATTTCATTATATACCCAACTTAGTGCATTGACACCTAGTGACCACCACTATTTTCCTTTCTCCAAAAAAAAAAAAAATTAACTATATATTACCATTGATTTGGATATGATAAAATTAAATAATTCAAATTAGGAAATCTAGTTTAAATCAAAAATCCAGATAAAAATTCAAGGTTAAAATCCCTGTAACCTTTGGGTGATTTTTTTAATCACCTTACAACCCCATCAAATGACCCTCAATTCATGATATATTAATTACATATTGATTAGGCATATCCATAGGGTCAAATTTTCAAAATTGAAACCAATATGGGACCTCTAACCCTATTAAATTGAAATCCAAGGCTACAAAATATTTAAATATTTACATCCTTTCCACTAGACCTCCCATCTTATGCAATTCGATATTGGGACCTTCCCCAAAACTCTTGACCATGCCCAAAACCCATTTTAAGACATGTTAAACTTAAAATAAAACTTTAGTGGTCTTGGTTGACTTAGATGTGACTAGGGACCCAAAATGACAAAAATGACCCTTAAGGGCAAATTGAAGTTTTCTCTAAAATTTAACATGACCCATCCACATGAAGCCATTGAACCTATTCTAATGCATCCTAAACATCATTAAGAATGTATTAGACTCAAGTTCAATCCTTGTTATAAATGGTTGACCAAGTCAACTCAGTTGACCAAATTGCCCCTAAAGGGTCTAAATGGTCAATTCAAACCATATGGTCATTCCATTGCATGAGAACACCTCCATTATTCTCCACATATCACCTATTTTACAAGTTGGACCCAAACCAAACCCATGGGTTTCCATGGTTGACCAAATCAATAATACACCCAATCGAAGCAATTTCAAATCAAATTAACCTTTCAAAATCATTTAATTTGACATTTCAAACATGTCCAATGCTTTCCTTAGTGAAATCCCCCTTGATTGGCTTTTTCAACCTAATTAGAGGGGTCAAAGCCCATCATATTTCCATGTATATGATCAAGGTTATAATCACATGGTTCCAAGTTTGTGTCTACCAGCCTAAACAACCAAGTATACTCCTTTGGTTCCCAAATTAGCTCCCTTGAGTGGTTTGACCAGTCAATGAGCTTAAATGGTCAAGCCACATAAACATGCTCTTCCCCCACTAAAAGCTCCTTAAACTGGCTTAAAAGCATCCTATTTCCTATCCTAAGAGGTTTAATATAGCCTCTTAAACTAAGTTCTTCCTTTGGTTTACCAAAATGAGGGTAAAGGCCTGTGTCCCTTTTTCATAAAACCAGAGTCACACTTATGTTGAATCTTGAATAGGTATTAAACCTAAGCTTATGTACAAGGCTAACCAAGAGGGGGAGGGTGAATTGATAATTTTAAAAATCTCTTGATTTTAAAATTTGAAAGTAGTTAACGATTCGTAGGAAGTTAATTGAAGTTATTTGAAAGTAAATTTTTCAACCACAAAATTAAAATTATAGTAAGTAGCAGAAATTTAAATGACACTAAGATTTATAGTATTCAGTCAAACACGACCTACATCCACCCCTGAAGACTCCTCTCAGCTATTGCACTATTACCAAAAGTGACTCTCCTTTTTCCCCCACAGCATGGCAGGAAGCCTTTACAAAAACTATCTTCCACCAATCCCCGGTACGGCAGAGACAGTCATCCTTTCACACCCTCCAAGTGTAGAAGAGTACCTTGGCTGTTCACATTCTTCAAGTGTTGGTAAGAACCGTCACCTTTTACACCCTCCAAGTGTCGACAGAGAACCATTGGCTATTCACACTCTCCAAGTGTCGGCAGAGAACTGAATCTTCTTCAAAGATCATTATCACAAGCAATCTAGAAAAAAATAAGAGGAAGAGAGAAAAACACAAATCACAAAGGATCCTTACTTTGAGTAACCTTGTGAGCCCTTCACACTCCACTAGCAAGAAATCTCTCTAAAACACTCTCTCACACTCTCTCCTTTAATTTCCCTTAAAAAACATGAAGTAAAGATTAAAAAAAAGATTAAAAATTAGTTTTTATTGGACCTTTTTACAAAAGACATGAAAAACCAACCAGAAAACTGAATTTTTTAATTTTGAGCGCACACAATCGTACAATACGATCGTATGTTCGTACGTACAATAGTTCAAATTATATATGTACAAACCTGGTGAATCGATATGAAATCATTTCAACCTGATCATCATTCGGTATAAACCAAGTTCATCGAGATGAATAGTCAAAATTTTCAAATTCGTATTATACAAAATGTTGAGATGAAATGAGCGAGAATGGAACCAGATGTTTATCCTTGTATGAAACTGGAATCATCCATATGATGCATACTTAGAAAAAAAATTTGCAAGAGAGTCCCTAGATGTTCGTCTTTGTACGAAGTTAGATCATCCATACGTTCTTTAGAGAGAACAGAACCAAGATTTTAATCCTTGTACAAAGCTAGGATCATCCCATATGATCTTCATGCCAGAATACACCCAAGATTGTTCATCCTTGTAAGAAGCTAGGATCATCCCATACGATCTTCATGCGAGAACAGACCTAATATGTTCATTTTGTATGAAGCTAGGATCATCCTGTATGATCCATACCTAGAAAAAATATTTTCATTTTCTATTCATCAACTGCTCATCGAGAAAAATAACTGACCAGATTATCTCGTACGAAGTGATATCGTACAAAACGATCAGTTTAAAAAATATGAATTTAAACTCTCCCCTGTGTGTGATCAATTAACTCATTACAATCAAACTCTCTCAGACTCAATAAAATAGAAAATACATACTTCAATTATAAAAAACTCTAAACTGATCTTGATTTGAAGTCTTCAATAATCGGAAATATGATTTCCCTAAATGTTAGTACACACAAGAGCAAAATAATTTTCCAAAATATGTTAGGAAAAATAATAATCAAAGCAATAAAATTTGGAATCATCAAAACATACAAGTTGCAAGAATACAAACATGCAAAACTATGTAGCAACTATCTCAACAATTTCTCCCTTTTTGATGATGGAAAAATAATTATTATTTGAATTCAATTTAAAACCTAAATTTCTCCTTAAATCCCCCTAAATGAATAAAGCATGTGAATATAAGGAATTTCTATTAAGTTCAAATTTATATTTTTAAATTTTTATAAAACCACAAAACACTCTCAGTCACAAAAACACTTCTAACAAAAAAATAGAAAATAAAAAAAAAACCTAATAAACACTAAAATCAAATGCAAATAAATCAACAACAATATTTTCCCCTCTTTTTTACAACAACAAAAAGAAGGAAGAAGAAAAATAAAGGAAATGTAAAAAGTCATATAAGAAACCTTTGATAATTATCTTGAAAGAGATTGAATTATAATTGCAATAACAAGATTAATCTTTATTAGAGAAAAAAAAATTCATAACATTTAAACTAAAATATAACATAGACGAGATAAATATATCAAGGTTATGAAATAATCTAGACAATTAGATAAGAAAAATTATTAGAAAAATGATGAAATGAAGATTAATTAAAGTCAAATTCCATACAAAATATAATTAAACATTAGATTGATTTAAAATTAAAGATTAAAAGATAGATAAAAGAATATTTCAATACACTTGTATGCAAAATTGCACATCTTTTCAAATATTTGTGGCACACTTTGTGCATCTTTTTATATTTGGGCTAATTTTATGCCACTTTTAATTTTGTGAGCTATTGCACTTCATTCGATTTTTGTACACTTGCAACAATCTAAATTTTTGTAATTGATCTTTCCAAAATCAATAATCTAAAAACTCAAAATTCTAAGATAATTATATTGAAAAGATAAATAATAAATATTAAAAGATCAAAATTATAAATAATAATATTAAAATTATGTATGACTAAAAAATATGAGATTGATACCCTAAACTTGATCGAGTAATAAATTAACTTGTATTTTTAAAAAAATTAGATTTTCTGATAAAAATTATTTGTAATGCAGTTCATATTATAACACTTTTAGATCAATTAAGTAAGGATTTTTATATAGGCAAACTAACATTTCAAATAGATAACAAAATCAACTAAACAAAACAAGACATTTTTTATTGATATAAAAAAATGGTACAATGAAGCACAATGATATCATATATAAAACTAAAAAATAAGATAACAATACAACTAGAACAAAAAACTAGAATAAAGGAAAGTACAAAAAATACTAAATAAATACACCATATACATCACACATCTCAAAGGACTAAAAAAGACAACACTCAAGAAGTACATCTATAATCTAAGGGGCCTTGATCTAGAGGAGGTGGCTGGTTGAAGATAAAAAAATAGTATTCACATAGACACAAAGGTGTTCACCGATTTGAACTGACCTCTAATCCAACCCATGTCCTACAGGTATTGTCATTCTACTATTGTAAGTGAGTCTGAATTTGATCAAAGCACTGTTAAAATGACTCTCTAATCAGTCAAGGCACTAGACCATCTCCTGAAAGTTAGGTCGCATGTAGGTGCAGGTGTAGGTGCTCCCCCTTCTCCCCAGAATCCTCGCTTGTATTATATCTCCCTAAATGTGCTCAAAATGAAGTATAGTGAAGTATATAATGCAATTCAAGTAGAGGATCAAGATGAACAAGATTCTACTTCTTCTCATGGATATAGGTCACTAGGTGTCCTAAAGCAATATTTTTCTTCCACTTGTGAGAGACATGCCCAATTTCAGAAGGCCATAAATATAGTCAATAATAAGTTGGCTTCATCTATTGGTTTACCATCATGATAAGCAAGTAACAGTGGATAGAAGATGATAATATTAATGCAGTCACCACTTAGGAATAATAGAGGTTTTAAGAACATGTTGAATGATCCTTATATTTTGGTTTAAAGAAGAGACCCCAGGTAAATGACATACTTGTTCAATTTCTTTAATAACTTATTTATTCAGTCGTCAAAATAAGATGTAGAAGTTAAGTGTGGGCTCTAACTCTTGAGTTCTTAAATTCAAAAGGTTCCCAAATTTTCCCTAGTTATTTCTACCCTCTTCTTAAAAACAAAAGATCTATCATCCTCACAAATGACATGTTTGCCAGAAAGTAGTAAATATTTCTTTGTTATAGGCATAATCAAGGTAAGGATAAAAGCATATTAGTGATATGAAAAGAGGCATCACTTGAAGTGGATATCCTCTTGAAATAGGATTCTAGAAGGAGTAATCTTGGTAGAAACAAACCTAAGAAAAGAATCCCATTAGCCCTGGATAAAGTGTCATCTCCACCCCTGGAAGATGTCCCTTAGTAAGTTTACCCCTCTTGCTAGAACTAGCCATTGCTAGATTTGAAGCATTGGAAAATGCTATTGAAGTGAATGAAAAATGAATTCCAAAGCCCTTGTATTTAAAGAAAAATGATATTTTGTATGTAAAAAAAAGGTTCGTACTGTAGATTGATGATTTGTACATGATAAATGAATTTTCGTATGATGAACGAATACGTTCAAAATGAAACAACTTTTTGTAATCATGCAAGTTACAAGGCATCTTTTGTCCAGGTTTTTAGACCATATGATACGTATAGACAAACATGTGTTCGTCTGTGATGATCGGTATTTAAGATCATTTTAATGATGATTAGATTCATCCCTACATTAAATGACATGTGGTTCGTACATATGAACTAGTTATGTACGATCATTTATATTAACTGACTCTTCCTGGATAATTGTTAAGTTCATTAAATATAAATACATACACATCATCCAGGATGATATAGAGATCATACAGTATGATATGTATTGGAAAATGAAAACATATACGCAATCAGTTTCAAATAATGATCGAAATGCTAAAAAATTCATATGGGAAAAAATAAATTTGTACAGTACACGAAATAACACTTAGAAATTTGCACCATCGATCAGAAATAGGAAATCCGATGTGAAAACATTTTAAAATCACACAAAACATAAAAACAAACACGGGGGGGGGGGCGTGGGGGGAGGGGGGGGAGTGAAGTGGGGGGGGGGGGGGGGGGTGGGGCGAGCGGGGAGGGGGGGGGAGGGGGAGGGGGGGGGGGCGGGGGGGGGGGGTGGGGGGGGGGGGGGGGGGGGGGGGGGGGGGGGGGGGGGGGGGGGGGGGGGGGGGGGGGGGGGGGGGGGGGGGGGGGGGGGGGGGGGGGGGGGGGGGGGGGAGGCGGGGGGGGTGGGGGGGGAGGGGGGGGAGGAGGGGGTGAGGGGGGGCGATGGCGGGGGGGGGGGGGGGGGGGGGGGGGGGGGGGGGAGGGGGGGGGGGGGGGGGGGGGGGGAGGGGGTGGGGGGGAGGGGGGGGGGGGGGGGGGTGAGGGGGTAACGTATGGGGGGGGGGGGTAGGAAAGGTGGGGTGATTGGGGGGGGGTACACACTTATTGACACAATATCAAGTTTGCATAAAATTTTAGTTAAGTCATTAAAATCTATAACGACCTAACCTTGCTCTTAATGTGCTCAATGAATCACAGTCTCGTAGTTTAAAACAATATATGAAAGTTTGCATTATGCGATTTGACACATGGTTCAAAATACATTTTCTCAAGAGTAATTACCGATAGAATTATCGTCGAATAAGAAATACTGCGCTTAGTATATCACTAACTAAGGGATACTATCCATAAATACAAAGTAGAGATATTAAGGCAGGTAAGCCAAAGCCAGCACAAATCTCCAAGTAGTTAAGCAACTTCAACCACCGTCCCTACAACAACAAACGCCACCCAACATCAGAGATCCGGCCCATCCCAACCACCCTCCCAGACACGCCCTTAAACTGAACCACCCACGTTCACGATCCCAAAACAAAGCCAGCAACCTACAGGGCCCCCCTCCCCACCCTCCAAACGAAGCACCCCAGATGCCCGATCCACCACGCTTCAAAATAACAACCACCCACCCCCAGACACTGAACGCCAAAGCCACACCCCACAAAGCCCCCAGCCTGCTCAACCCAACCTCCAATCCCCGACCCACCTATCACAGCTAACGGCCCCCGATCATCACACCATCTCTTAATCAACTTCTATCCCCAATGATACTAAAGCACAGCTAGGAACACGACGCCCGACCAAAACATACGAGACACAAAAATCGGGGTGCAGCTACTCCTACCCGACCCGTGCCACTCAACTACCGAAACAACTACTCCCAAACAAAACCCACTCCCCCCAAGGAATATCCTCCCAATAGTCCTGGCCATCACCGACCCATCCCTCGCGCCACCAATCTATTAGCTGCCCCGTTAAGTTATCATATCCATATCATACTATTTAAGAGGAGCCGCTACACAAACTTACAACTGACAACTAAAAATGTACCCGAGGAGTGGCCCTTAAATGTATTTGCTTAATGGTAAAACCTAGAAAGTAACTCAAATCTCCCAATGACCTCCTCTCAAATTCATCTCTCATAATTAAGTAAAAACCATCAATAAAAATTTTATTATATATAGATCTAAAGATGATATCATCAACATAATTTTAACACCAGCTTAACACGTCCAGCCACAATACAAATAAAAACGTATGCGAGGATGACTACACATACCAGTTATCAACACGTGATCTTGACCAACTACAAGATGCTCACGGCCACTAATACGAGAGCGCCTAGGAGCCCCTGATACAACAACCACAACCGGTCCCCCAAAAACAATATACCCACAATTCTTTGGGGTATATACAAACCCAAGCGTTAATCAACATACATATGGCTCTACCATTATCTCCCAACTCACAGTCCCCTAATCACGCTCCAATAGCAACCCAAGTAGTGCCCCACCACGTCGCCCCAATGTCCTAGGCACGACCCCCACACCCGCCCATCCAAGAGCATGACACGAAACATGGGGCCCACCGACCACCTCCACAACACTCGGCCAACCCACTTCAACAAACCGCGCCACGGATGCCACCACTCGAAAAGAGAAGCCTAAATTCAACTAACCAACTCCTTAGTCATATCATTTTGAGTTTCTTGAATACTGACTAGTTCAACATACAAATTGATTCCTATTGGCCTTGCAATTAATTCCCTCCCAAACATCATTTCTTACAACTAATAGAATAATTCTTTCTTGCATTGGCCAAATTCCCAAAATGCATCCAAAAAGTGTTTGACTTATATTTTGTGGATCTATTATTAAAATAAAAGCATCATGATTGACTTTTTTTTATTTAGTCCCACACCTAGTCCTAACACCCTCACTAGGATCACCTATAAACAATTTCATATGGTGTTTTTTTAGAAATCACAAAATCTCTAGGTAACAGGTTTTTTCTACTGGCAAATGTTCTTCCAAATTAACTTCTCAATCCTTTGGTAGTTAATTTTTATTTCTTCCTCTTCCAAATTTTGACTCTTTTAAAATTCTAGATTTCATCAATATAGCATGTGTGTCTCCTCAATTATCAAAGTTTCTTTTTTGTTACCTACACTATAAGATTTTCACAACACTAGAGTATCCAAGAAAAATGTCCTTCATCCTGATTTTGGATCAAATATTCATAAGGTGGATTTTCCATCATTATGAATGATACCTTATATCTAAAAACATGTAAATTGTGGTAAAATAAGTTGTTTATCCCCTAAGAGGCTCAAGGGTGTTTTATTTAATTTTGATATTTATTTCCCCTATTTCAGAACAAACATGAACTTACTAACTGCTTCATCTCAAAAATATTTAGGAAGTAATATTCTACCAAATGGCTCGAGCGGCTTCAATTAATATTTAATCTTTCTTTCGACAACCCCCATTTTACTAAGGATTTCTAGGTAAAGAAAAATTGGATTAATTCTT